>CM037854.1:238077467-238448962 GCA_021234595.1 Delia radicum | reverse complement strand
CATATGAATGCGGACTGAAAAGTTTTAATATTATTCCAGTAAATAAGTAACTAAATTAAAATCATAAAACCAACAAAAATGCGAGTTTTCAAAGTAATTGATGTTTTTTTAAGTTCTAATATATGCCAAAAAAAATATTTGTTTAGTGTATTTTTTTACTTTGTAGTGGTGTAATACATATTTTGAGATGTGATAAATAAAATGAGATCTAAAAATTCATCTTATTTTATTTAAATCCGATCAAAACCTACACTCAGTTAACTTCTGCTTTAAAAATTTGTATTTGTTTGGGTTGTAATACAGTTTCTTTATTCTTAATGTAAATGTCAGTCATTTGTAGAACAAATTTAATTTTTTTTACTGTTCAAAAAATTAACCACAATTGTAGTAAAAATGCAATACATATGTAGTAAAAAATAAACCAACATTTATTTGTTTATTTTTTTTTTTTAACTACGGTATAAAATGAATGTAAAATCATAATACAGTAATTTGATTGTGGTCTGTTTTTTAAATAAACTACATATGTAGTTTAAAATGAAATTTCTTCTACAAATGACTGTTTTTCCACTTAAAAATGAACTCAAACAACTACAAGTTCCCTAAGTGTGTAGTTTTAAATATTTTCATATTTGATTTAAACTTAAAACCACCATAATTTTGCGCCGTTAAAATAAATGATAACCGCGGATTGATTTAGTAGGCCATAAACATACACAAAAGGGTATTAATGTATACAAAAAAAAAGTTGGAAAACATTTTGCGTCAGTGTCGAAATGTTTGAAATTCCTGATATATTTTATCATAAATTTATGATTCCTGCAATGGAGACGACATTAAGATTCCCTCAAATCGCATACAGCAAAGGCAAAGGACCCTTTTTTTGTATGGAAATAATAAATAACATAAAAATTATACTATAATTTGTTTAGAGTCTATTATTTTTAGTACAATCATAAAAATATTTATCAATTGTTGTTCTTCTGTGTATAATATTTTTATTTATCGCAATTATCATAAAGAATAACAAATATAATGTTATAAATGTATAAAATGTAAAATTGTCATATTGTGTTGACCTTTTTTCTACGGCTATTAGAAAAAAAAAATGGAATGAAAATTATTAAATGCCATTTAATTATAAAACATAAAAATTAAATTAAATCTATGTTGGCTCTTAATGCTATAAATATTATATGGTGTAATAAAATTTGCATTAAAATATAACTGACATTTGATATCCTAAAGTATGCAATTAATAAACCACTGTTAATGGGTGGCATATACATGTGGGTTTTTGATTATTTTTTTTCCTATAATTACTTGTTATGACCAGGGCAAGTTTAAAAATTGCATGAAAAAAGTTGAAATCAATCTATAAAATAGCACTTAAAACCATAAAAAATTTCAAAAGAAAAGACAAAAATGGAAAACTAGCCACAAAAAAATGTCAAAAACAAACAAGCGAATATTAAAATTTTTTTAAACGTTACTTTATTAAATTGAAAATGCATCTTACATCCATGCGCTTTTTGATGACTATAAAAAAGAAACGATATCGCATAAAACTTAATTTCGATTGCAAACTGTAATTAATTAATTTTCAACAATTTCTTTTTTGTTTGCATCGTCAATATTTTCTTCAAGGCGATCCATAAAATCTATACCTTTGGTTTTATAGAAAGTCTAATATATAACGTAATCAAAGTAGAATCAACGCATTTTTCCGCATCAAATTTTGATATAAGATCACATGGGATCCCATGAGATAAGGCTATGTATGTTATTTTTTCTGATCAAGCCGCGATATTATGTGGATGTGGGAATTATATACAACTATATGACTATTTATGATATACCAGGATTGAACACTTTTTCCATCGGTAATACTTTTCGAAATTTTTTTTAAAGCTTTTTATTGAAAATTTATTTTAAAGTATTTTAAGCAGTAGAAATGGCATTTAATGGCAAGGAGGAGCAAAAATTGCATTTTGATTAAATAATTGAAAAAATTGCAAAAAGTAGCATTTTGTAGTAAATACCATAAAAAAAAACTTTCCCTAGCTTTGACATATTTCTAAATGAACTTTCAATGATATTTATTTAATGTTTGCTTTTCTAAAAAATATATAATCATTAAGAGTTTGGTTTGCTATAAATCTTTTGTGTCAAAAACAGAGAGGTGGGAAAAAAGGAAAATGGTAAAACTACAGCAAGAGGGGAAATTAAATGATTAATTTAAAAATGCATACATTAATATTATTGTTATATCTCCTAAATATTTATATTAGATATTACCCGTGTTTTTATGACCCTTTCCTTAATATCTTAACTACCTCTTTGTTAAACTTATTGAATCTTAAAAGTCATAACCTCATTTCTTATGCATACACTTTATATATGCTTTTGACATTATAAAACTTCATAATCAATCAATTTCTTTTTATAAACATCCCATATAATAGTTACACGTTTAGTACATTATTAAAGATTTTTTTTTTTTTGAAAGGTTAAGGTTTAAACAAAATTAAAACACATTAAATATCAAATAATAAACATCAAAAGGAATAAGTTTTTTGAAAAGTAGCATTGTATTATATAGAAGGAATGTTTAAAGCAAACTATTTTTAATCATAATAAAGTTATGCTTGTACATTTTCAATGTCAAAAAAAAAATTAAGTGGAATTAGAGAATTTTTTTTATTTTCTTTTGCGGTTTTTTTTCTCCCAAAATTTAATGTCTAACTACAACTGATATAATTGGCTTAATTCCACAAATGCAAAATATTTTTTTTTTGTAAAGATAAACATTTATAAAAACGCTTTGTCACGATAATCTTTCATAACATTTTTATATTTTTTATTAACTAATAACATTTTCCCAATTTTGCTTTTTCACTTTTCACTGTTTATCCCTGTAAAACATTCGTGGGAATTTTTCATTGGCATTGCAATTTTATTGCGATTTAGTTAAACTCTTGCTAATGCCAAAACAAACATACATGGGACTTATAAATTGGGTTGAATGATAAATTAGCTTTATGTTGATATCAAGGATGGATAACGAATTAGAAACGATTTTTTAGTTTACATTAACATTTTCTTACAGAGACTTTAACCTATTTTAGAAGTTTTGGTTGATATCCATCCTTGGTTGATATAAATTGCAATAAAATTATTTCTGTTCTCATTTTTTAATTAATAATTTAAGGATCTGACTTCATTGACCAATGTACAAATGGCTAGAACGTGTGGTGTGTTTTTTTTTTGCCAGTCTTTACCGTAGTCGCATTTGTCTGAAATTGTACACCAGAGGTTTTGAGGGTGGTTTATTTCAAAAATTTAAAATTCATAATGGGGGATCTAATATAGTGCGAACAAAGTAAATTTTTATCAGATCAACAGAAAATTTGTGTAGCTCATAAAACTTTTATTTTTTTAAACCATTACAATGTATTTTTTATTACAATAAAATCATTGTTTAAAAAAAAATCGACAATTTTTTTTTCCAATTTAACGATTTTTTGTTTTTTAATTTCAGCAGTTTTTTTTTTAATTTTTTTTGTTTGAAATTAAATTAAATTTTTAATAGATACGATTAAAATCTTAATTGAAACTGAACAGTTAAATAGTTAAAATTATTTTAATTAATACTACAATTTCATTAATAAGACTAATTTAATAAAACTTTTAATTGAATTAACAAATATTTTTATTGAGGGAGCGGAGTTTTGAAGAGTTTTTTCTCGAAATATTGCCAATTAAAAAATTACCATTTGAAGGACTAAATGCTCACAAAACTTTCTGAAACAAAAATCGTTTTGCGTCCTTATTTGTGTGTGCAATAGTTTTAAAACGTTAAACTAGAGAAAAAAATGCTAAAAAACAGAAAAAACCATTAAAATCGGAAATATAAATTTCATTGATTTTTTATGCAAAAATTCATTAGTGTCATATTCCCCAGCCTAATTGTACTAAAATTTAAATGGTAATACAAAATTTCCAAGTATTATTAGATATATAAATTTGTTAAATTATTAAATGCGTCTATCTAATATGATGCTTTAAAAGTGTCATATAGTTGTTTTATACACTCAGGGAAATGATGAAACTGTTTCATAAATCGTTTGTCATCAAGTATTCATTGTTTTATAAGTTTTCATAGATATGATGAAGAGTCAATCTTCATCATTTCATAAAAAAGTTTACACAAACCGTTTGAACAAATTCTTTTTTGTTTTCCTATCAATAGAAATTCATAATATCCATTTGAATTTATAAATCATCAATAGAAATTTAGAATTTTCATTTCAATTGATAAAATGTAATTTGTTATTAAGATTTTTTATTAAAATTGATTGTATTCTAAATTTTGCATGGAATTTTTAGAATATAAATTTAATTTTATAAATTTCAGTTGAAGGAGAATTCTTATCATCAATTAATGTTTTAAATTCAAAATGAAATTCTTAACTTAATTTATTTTCAGTATATTTTCTAAATTTAAGTTTGAAATTTGAGTTTTAATTGATATATTCTGAATTACAGTTGCAAAAATATTGTTTTTTAAAAATAATGTATTAAAAATAATTTTTTGTCATTGGGTTTAGCATTTATTGTGTTTGTACGCTACGATGGCAATTTTTTCATTTCATAAAAATTTATGAATGTGCTTCATCATATTAATACATTGTCTTATAACATTAATGAAACACTTCATGAAATAACTTGTTAATATTTATGAAAAATTTAATAAATATGATGAAGCTTGTCTTTAATTTGAGCTTTATGAAACAGCTTCATCATATTTATGAAGTGTTACATTGTACGAAAATCAATGAAGTTTTTCGTCATATTTATAAAGTTTTTCATATATTTTATGAAGATTTTCCTGAGTATATTCAAAGCCCTTTTGTTTCTTAATTACGGATTTATTCCCTAAGGGTAACACGTGGTGTTTAAATTGTTTTTCATACAACCAGAAAAAAAAATTTAAAATTCGGTGTTGACAACCAAATTTGTCTGGGTGTAACAATAGTTAAGCTAAATTTATTTAATTTCGTTTATTTTCAACAACTTTTTGGATTTCCTTTCAATCCTTTCTTTAAATTTTTCTACATGTTCGTTTTATATCCGTTAATTATTTTTTCTTATTCGTTTTCCCTTTTTTTTAGTGCTGCATATTTCTTTCGTTGTGTCTATTTTAAGGCTTATATGCACAAAATTGAACTTTTTATTTTAACGTGAATTTTAAGCGGATTTTTTCTGTTAAATCTTGTTTGAAGTGAAGAAAACTTTCCATTTTTGCCAACCCCCCCTTTAACCAACCACAAAGCCATGCAAAACAAAATATAAAAGTAGGGCATATGTTAGATAAGGCATTAAACAGAAATTATATGGTTTTGTACCACAAAAAAAATTTAGTTTTTATGTGGTGAACTGTTTTTATATTATTGTAGTCGTAATATGAAAAGGAATTCAAAGTTTTGTATGTGTTCATGTTCGTTATAGCCAAAAGGAAGTAATTTAGACGCAAAAAGTTGAACGTGTTCTCCATAGTAAAAGAATGGTAAAATGATGAAGATTAAAAAAAAAATTAATTACATGTAAGAAATTTTACTAATTTGTTTATGTTTCTGTGCGAAATGTGTAAAAATCTTTTGTGTATTTAGAAAATATTTTGATGCTTCACTTTTTGATGCTTAAACATTTACTACTGCAACATTTACTACTGTGGCGAAACATTCAAGAAATAATCATATGATTCATTTGTCTGCTTTTAACTGGTTCCTCTAAATAAATTTTAAATTGCTTTTTCGGCTAAAAATCGACTGACTAAATATAGTTATTTCAACTACTTTGTGATTTTGCTCGAAAATTCTTCGAAATAGCTGCCCTTCATCAGCCTTACAAGAACAATATTTGGAGCTTTTCTAGACATTGCCGCTACAAGTGCAAAATATCTATAAAATATATATTTATTAATTATTTATTTCCAATATTTCGTGTCCACATTGGGTGACTTCTTCAGGGAACAATTATTTCAATTTGAATAATAATAATTGTTCCCTGAAGAAGTCCCCAATGTGGAGACGAAATATTGAAAATAAAATATTAATAAATAAATGATCTTAAGCTCGTATAAAATATATATTTAGATAAAAATATTACCAAAACTAGTGTCAAATTAAATTGAAATTAATGTTTTTTTTTATAAGAAAAACACGAAAGTTCCTGTAGTCGACTGCTGCTTCCGTGGATAGCAACAATCAAATGCTGCAGAACATTTTTAAAAATAAATTCGAATTAAAAAAAAAAACATTCAAACAATTAAGCTTGTGACCGCTAAATTTCTGAAGCCGGGAATCTACAAATATGTATTGTACATCTTTAAAAATTAAAAAATCTTCAAAATTCAAATAGTTACTAAAAAATTGCGATCTACTTAATTCTGGAGACTTTATTTAGCTTTTTTTAATTTCGCAATGATATAAATTTTCAACAAATATGTTGTTTTTTTAAAGTTTAAACATTGCGTTGGTAAATATACCCATTTTTATGAAATTTTAGACACTTGGTGCTTAGACACTTCCTTTAAAACAAAAATGTTTAAACACGAATGTAGTAAATTTAGAGTAAATTTAAAATTTCATAAAATTTTTACGCACTTTTATTGTAAATTTACGCATTATGTGTGCACCAACTTACACATTATACGTGTAACTTTTTTCGTACAGAGTAAATTTAATAGTAAATTTTTAACAGAGTAAACTTACCCAATTTATAGTAGGAGTTCAGTGGTTTCCTAATTTAATTTAGGTAAACTTCAGCAGAAATTAATAAGAGTGTAAGGAACCACGATATTTTCCAAAAAGAAATTTCAGAGGCGGATGCTTAATGGTTTGTGGCGCTTTTGTTTCGACGGTATGGCTGATTTGGCATTTCCAATGAATTCTTCTGAGTACATTACAGTATTAGGATAAAAATTGTTGCCATTTATTGAAAATAGCAACGAAGAAGAATTTATTTTCTAACAATACAATGCCTCAGTATTGGAATGGCCCGCATGTCCGCCGGATCAAACCAATATTGAGAATATTTGGGGAATATTAACCCGTCGAGTTTACGCAATATGAAAACGTTTTTCTTCTAAAAGAAGCAGTTATTGATACGAGGTGATCTATAACGAAAGACATTCGAAATAAATCTGGTAGACAGTATGTCTGATGGACTTTTCTAGTTGATTCAAAAAAGGACGCCTCACGTTTTATTAAAACTGATGCCTTAAAAAATTTTTCTTAAATTGTTGTAAATTTTGATATATTAAGTAAATTGTATTTACACACTTATTGAACTTCTGATATAAAAATATGTAGTTGTTTGGGTTGTAATACAGTTTCTTTATTTTTAATGTAAATAAATATCAGTCATTTGTAGAACAAATTAAATTTTTTACTAACTTGTAGTTTATTTAAAAAAAAAACAAACCACATCAAATGACTGTTTTATGATTTTACATTCATTTTTTACAGTAGTTTTTGTTATTTAAAAAATAAAAAAAAAATAAATGTTTTTTTATTTTTTACTAACATATGTGGTTCAATTTTATTACAATTGTTAGTCATTTTTTGAACATTAAAAAACAAATGACAATGTTAGTTGAATTTACTGAAATTTAAGTCGTTCTTTCTTTAAGTGAAATTTTATTTGTTTTAACTACATTATCAGTAGTCTTTAGGAGACGGAGGTTGGAAGCTCGTTAAAAATTAAAAGTAACATAAAAATAATCTCGATGTATATAAAAACAAAAAACTAACAAAACTGTAATAGTTTTTTTGTTTACTACTTTTTTTTTTAATTTTCTAAATTTAGTGAAATTAATGTGTAATTATAGTTTTGCAACGCACTGTATGATCATAGTTTGCAAATAATAAGAAGAAAATTTCATTAAATCTTCAATGCATAAAACGTAATAACTGGAGTAGCGTTTGGAATGGAAACTTAGCTTTTTGTGTAGGATGTAGGAAACACAAATTTTAATTGTAATTAAAAAAATATTGTTTTTTATTTATTTTAACTGCATTTGTTAGTTGTTTTTCAACAGTTAAAAATAACTAAAAAAAAACCTAAGTGATTTTAACGGTAATTGCCTTTGTCGCCTTTTTAATTGGATTTATAATTGTTTTAGTACGCATAATATTAACACATTTACTTAAGAAGTTTTACATTTTTAAAAATGTTAAAAATTTTCTTAATTTCATAAAGCTCTGCTATTTCTTATTTATAAATATGTAAAAGCTTTTCAAAAAAGCTTTCAAAAAAAGCTTTTCAAAATTCTGTTAATGTTTACTTAGCATTTCCTTCAAAAATGTATGTCATGCTAGAATTTTTTTCAATACAAAAAAGGCCACCTAAACAAGACAGTAATCTTTGTGTTCTGTTGGGATTTAGCAACTCTTTTTAAACAAAATGGATCTGTTTTGTGTTTTATCAGACACAATATGATTCTTTAAACTTTAATTAGGATTTTCTTTGCAAAATAAACATTTTATATATAATGCGAACCTACAACGGCTACTTAACCCCAAGTAAATAGCTCATAAATCTTTTATTTTTTTAAACCATCATATTATTTACACACAACATAAACTTTATAACACAACCCGAGAAAAAAAAATGATATGGTGTCATATCTTATTAGATAGGATCAAAAAAATACAATTTAATCTGAAAAATGGTGTATACAATTGCATTCACGTGGGTCAAATTGGATTTAATTTCTTCAAATTATATACAATTGAATACAAATTTTGACCAGATATTATTGTACTAAATAATATCTTAATACATACATAAATAGAATAGAACAATGTTCAATTTCAATTCATAAGGTTCAGTTTCAATTTCGTATAAAATGTTTCAATTTGTACTTTTATTATTTTAAATAATATTGAAAAAAAAAAAATATTGAAATTTTTCACTGAATGTGAGATTAGCATTTTGGAAAGTCAGAAAAGTTCAAATAAAATTACAATTTACAAACTATTTATTTTAAAATAACATTAAGATAACACACACATTTGAAGAATGAATGAAATTACGCATGAACGGTAATTTAAAAGTTTCAAATCGTATCGAATTTATGTTTTCTTCAAGAGAAATTCATCCTGATACTATAGTGGTTTATATTAATCGAGGTAAAATTTAGTTATTAATTTTTCTAGATTCCCAGTTTTTAAAATTTAAAAATTTTTAAAAAATTTTAAAATTCTTTCATTTGATTTCTTAAAAAAAAAATGTCGATAAAGTTAATCAAAAATGTATGTGCTTTCGGTTTAAAATTGTTCAAAACTACAACAACAAAAAATTATGGGAAATATTGCAAAATTTTAGAAAGTTCGTATTAAAAATGCAAGATGTATGACATTTTTTCTGGGACTAGCTGGAAATAGTTCGGTCTTCGAATTTGAATTCGTTAAGCTATTATAAAATGTTTATGAAGTAATAAAGTAAGAATATTGAACAAGATATTAGGAAAATAGAAATGTTTACATGTTTTAAATAGATTAAAGTGGACTTTGTTTTAAAATTGTTTTCCAAACCAAAACCAAAGATATAACGCCACACCAACACAAGTTTTTTATAAAAAAAAAAGAAATTTTCCAACAGCATCTTCCAACAAAGATTAAATGCAATTGATTTCGAAAAAAAAAAATAGGTTTAAATTGAATATGGAACTAGAACTGGATTAAATTTGATATTACTATATAAATTCCTTGTGGCAGATCTGATTAGATATAATAACATACATAGGTAAAAATATCTATATAGATAATGGGGCAATATAAAATTTGTTCAAAAAACAAAAATTACATCGTTTTATATATTGTGCCATACAAAGAACTACATAGCGTGATATAGTAGTATTAAATAATATAAATAATATATAACACTATTTACTCGGGAATGTACTTTTTATTACAATAAATATCTTTGTTTAACTCTATCTAGACTGTCTTATATTTTTTTTCTTTATGATTTTTTTTTTTTTTTGTACCAACATTTATGTAACAATACATCATCTACAAAATGATATGATACAATTTCAAATAACAAACTAACTATGTATGTAGTCTTAGTCTGCATTACAGGACATACCCTCAAATAAAAAAAGTTTGTAGAAAAATATGTAAAACGTTTATAAAATTTTTTCATTAGCAAATATATTAACTCATTTTTTATAGTTGAGAGCAGAGTTTTTTTTCAAGTTGAACATTTTTATAATCTTTATTATAAAGAAAATGTCACCGGTTAATAAAAGAATTTAATTAAAAGCATATTTACTAATTTTTATTGAAATAATGGCTGATTTTGGCAACTCGATTGCCATTAATAGTTTACTAAAATTTTACTCCTTTTTCTGTAAAATTACAGATTTTTCTGTAACTTTTACAAACTTTTTTTATTTGAGTGTAAACATAAAACATACATGAATTGGATACATACATAAATAAATATAGATATAATAAATGTGTGAGAATACATTGTTATAGTTATAAACAGAGGCGTATAAAGCTGCTAAAAGTATGTTACAATTTTATCTTGCTTTAAATAAATATACATATATGAATGTTAAGCCTTAATTTAAAATGGTAGCATACATTAAGGAGGCATATCTTGTAATGCCATAAATATCAAAGTTTAGTACAAATTTAAAAATCCACGTTTAATATTACCCGTCGAATGTCCTCCGTAATCATAACTTTTCTACATCCCTGTTTTTAGGGAGTTCTTTGTTTAAATACTACTACTACATACAGCAAAATGTAAACTTATACTGTAAATTTTATTCAGTTGTTTTTTCTTCTGTAAAATACCCATTAGAGACTGTTGTAAAACTAAATGAGAAGGGATTTATAATAAACGGATACGTATCATAAAATTATATGCTACACTAACCAGTGGTTGTGTGAGTGGGAGTATAAACAGCATATATTCTTTAACTTTCGTAATAAAATTGACATAATATGTAACAGAAGAACAGCCAATTTTAATTTTAAATGAGTATTAAAAATATTTTAAAGCACATAGCCCGCATACATATCATAAATTTATCATATGTTTAGACAGTTAAAATGTGTTTAAGTAATAGTTAAATGTAGCAATGTATAAAACTCAATGAAAATATTTTACGTTTCAACTAAAATATTAAAGGTAAAATGAATTAAATTTAAATTAAGAAAGTTGGATTTATGTGGAAAATGGTAAAATGTATACTAACAAGGAAACTAACAGTGGTGAATCCTCAGAGTTTAATGAAACTATAGGATATGTTAAAAACAAAAAATTATTAAGACACGTATTTTTTTAAGAGCGCTATCTCAAATTTAAGAGTTAAATTAACAAATTAACGATTTTTTAATATATTTTGTATATAAGTTATTAACTATAGGCCAATTGGGTCTCAATTTATTTTGGTATATAAAATATGTCCGAACATTTTTGTTATTTAAAAAACATTTTTTTTAAATACCACATTTGTATTGGCAGTTGTAGTTGGTTTGAGTTCAAAATAACGACGCCGCACCTCGCCATTTTTAACCACTAAACGTGCGATTGAGCACCTAAAAAAATACGTGTTTAAATTTATTTGTCCTCAACAACATATCCAAGTTTCATTAAAATCTACGGATTCCACATTGGGCAGTTTCCTTGTAATAATATACAATTTATTATCATGTTCTATTTCCCACTTATACCACAATATGTATTCCAATTTTGTATGTTAACATTGTGTTGCATATGTTGTGGCGCAATATAAATTATTATATTTATATGATTATGTGCAAAGAGGTTTTCCAACTACTTGGTTCCTAACATACTTGGGAATTTTCGTTGACATTAAGATTTCATTAGCATTAGTTCACTAAAGCCTTAAAGACTTATTACAATTTAGCTAAAAAGGGCATTAATTCATTTGTAATGAAATCGATTAATTTCTAAAAACCTTACCAATGCCAATTTAGTAGTTGCACCATTTTAAAACGCTTGTAGTTAAAAAAATAGTTAATTTTTTTGAAAAACTATTTTCATTTATAACACAGTATAGACTATAATTTATTAATTAACTTTTTGTATAGATCCAATGGACCACAATCTTCTTTTTGGAGTATTTTATGCTTGTTTTGTTCAACCACTTTCATTTTAAATTTCTTCGCTTTTGAATATTTACAGTAATTCTTATAATACATGATTTTATTCACATGCATTTAAAAAAAAAAAAAAAACATTTCTACTTAGCAGTAATTTATATTTGAATTGTATCCATTTACTTAGTTGGTATATTTTATGCATAAATTTTATTAGCATTAGAAACGATTCAATGCCAATTAATTGATTTAAATATGTAATTAGTCCCATGCATGGTACAATTTTATAATGTTCTGTTGTCCACAATCAAATAACATCTTAAAATTGAACCGTATTTAAAAAATAATTTTTTTATTCCATGATATATTTTGTGTGAAAAATTCCAATTTTCTTCTTTAAATTTGGAAATTATTTTTTATTTAACCATATCAAATTTCATTTATATCTAATGTGAAAAAAAAATTATTTATAATAAATAAAAAATAACATGTTGAGATGTAATAAATTTTCACAAGAAAAATTACAAGGGAAAATCAAAAAAAGTAGATATCCAACATGAAAATACGTAAACACAGATGGGTCTAATTATTGAGGCTAATTGAATCAAATTGTTTGATATTAGCTTCATTACTGAGCATATATTACTCTGAAATAAGTGCGGTTTAGTGGCCCCGATTATTTTATTTTTTATTTCTGTGTGCAAACGCAATACCGCTGGCAAGGTTCCCCACTTTAACAAGTTGCACAAGTAATGGCAACAAGTGCTTTCCCAATAATAAAATTATAACATCAAAAAGTGTTCAAAAAGTGTAGGAAAAGCGCTGGGTAAACAAAACTTGGTTTAAAACCATAAAAAAGGTGGTCTAAAAACATATTTTCCAAAATAAAATTACAAAAAAGTGCATTTGTAATTTTTTTGGTCTTGCCGGGAATCGAACCCTGGCCTCCAGATTGGTTAGACTGAGCTATCAAAACATATAATAATTGATATCTTAAAACGTTAATGAATGATAACTGCTAGGTAACCGATGTTTGCACAAATATGCTAGCACTGCTATATGGTTTGCTGGAAACATAGAATGTTTGCCCAAACTATGTACAGATTAATATATTCAATCTGAAGAAAAGCTATCAACGCCGACATTCCCAAAGCCGTTATTTATAATATTTAATTTTTTTTACAACTTAAAGGAAATCAAAAGATATTTTAGTATTACGACTAATAATAATACAAATTTTAGATGCCCAGCTTAAATATAGCGACACAAGTGATGGTAACAAGTGCTTTGCCAATACCAAAATTATAACATCATTAGACAAAATGTCCGTCTGTTCAAAAAGTGTAGGAAAAGCGTTGGGTAAACAAAATTTCCAACTTTGGCAAAAACTTGGTTAAAACCATAAAAAGGTGGTCTAAAAACATATTTTCCAAAATAAAATTACAAAAAAGTGCATTTGTAATTTTTTTGGTCTTGGCGGGAAGTCGAACCCGACAGTTCTAATAGCATGAAAACTAAGTTCAAAGTCATACATATTACAAACCAGTGTATTCTGCATAGGCATAAACTTAATTATCACAAAAAAAAACAAAAAATGGTTGAATAGCCACTTAAAGTTAATAATTTAACAAAGATAATTTAAAATATAACATAAATTTAATTTTTATAACTTTGCTAAAAATTTTTAATTTTTTTGCGAGCTCATATTGGGAGCTTTCGTATTTTTGTTTGACATTTTACAAATATTTATTTTAATATGTCCTTTTATATGCTTCCTATATACTCAATTGTATAAACGATCCAATAAATGTTTTTTCTAACAGACATGGAAGAGGAAATATTTCAGGGGGACAAGTGAAATTGAAACGAATACGGATGAATAATCTGTACTCACAGCCAATCATTTCCAAATGCCAACTACTCACACAGTGGGGAAAATTGGATTTTTTTTGAGCAAATTTGCCTACAGCCCACAGTTTTACACGAATTTGAATAAACAAAATTTGTAAAATAATTAAATAAATTTCAGATCGATTAATCATGGCCGATTTTATATCTTTATCAGCGAAATTTGATTTTTGTTTTTTTATATTTTATGATAGTGGGATATACACCAAATGTATCTCAATTTTTTCGTAATTTTATACTCTATTGATAACCGTCATCAAATCCACTGTCACTTCTTTATTTTGTTTCGTATAAACAAATTTAGTTGGAAATAAACCATTTTTATTTTCGATAAATTTTCAAAATTTACCAACCCTGTTGGTCTTTTATGGAGATGAATGTGTTATTCATGCTGTGCTGTTAAAAAGCAAATAAAATTACATAATTTTGTTAACAAATTTGATAACTTTTTTAACTAAAAAACATGAGTAAAGAAGTAATATGAAATTGGGTACAAATATTTGGTATTAAAAAAAAAATAAGTATGTCATGTTCTTGTTAAAAATACAAGACTTTTAAATTATTTTAATGATGGGCATTTGTAAAGCAAACCCTATATGGTTTTTAATAAAAAAAGTCCAATCGCATTTGGTGAGATAATAAAGATGAGGTAGTAAAAGCAAAAAGGGAATATTTTAAGTTTTATTTTATTATCAAGAAAAAAAATTGTGACCCCGGATCTAACAAAAAGTATCAAGAGATAATATAATAGCAATTAATTTAAGATATATTTAATTAATATTCCACAACTTTTAAATTTTGTATAGCCAAAATATCAAAAAAAAAAAAAAAATTCGCTGATTTTGTCGATTTATGAAGAATATAAAATAAATGACTTTAAAAAATTGGACATGAGGAATCGATCTGGAATTTATTAAATTATTTTTCAAATTTTATTTCTTACAAATTCGATTAAGTCTGTGGTCAGTAGGAAAATTTGAAAATTTAAAAATATTTTATTTATTTTAAAAATTCTTAAAATTTTTCTGTTTAAAATTTTTAAAAATATTTTTTGACCCGGAGGTGCTGTTTTACAAAGAAATTCAGTTGGCACTAATACGCTTACCAATTTCAAATATGTATAAAAAAACATACATTTTCAAAAATTTTTCGCGAATTCCTTATAAGTTTGTAATGGTTTTATCCCGTATACCTCAAATTTTATAAAATTACAGCATTTTTTAAGTACTGTTCTCAAAACTCAATTCCAGTAAATGAAACAAAAATCTATGGAAAAAAACTGCGAAAGTTTAAAAATCGGTAAATTTTGGTTGCACTTGTAAGCCATACAACTTTTCACCAAACAGCGATATGGAAATTACTTAGTAAATGTATCTTCCAAGTCTAGTTAGTCCCTTTTGTATTGGTTTGGATCTGACAGTTAAAAACTAGGAGCAAAAAAATAAAGTGAATGAAAAACTCTTGTAAGATTCAAGTAGTTTTTTTTTTATTTTTCGACTTATAAATGACCATCAACTCTTTAGGATGAACCCCTTTCAACCTGAAACTTTGCAGGTCATAGTTTTTAACTATAGTCTACCTAACCCTGTTCATCGTTTATCTCAATTCAAAAACTGCTGAGAAATAAAAGGCATCTACAAACAGTTTCAACATATGTCGAAAATTATTGAATAAAGTGCTTTCAGAGTTTTTAAGAAATCATTCAATTTGGCAATGAATTCCCTAAAAATGAATTTAATTTCTTAATTCAAGGGAAGGAATTCTTTAATAAGAAAATACTTAGAATGAACTTCTGTGAATGAATTCAAAAATTTAAATTTATATAGTGAATTCCATGACTAAAACATTAAGCATTAAAATTAAGGAATTCATTTAACAATAATTCATTCAAATTCAGTTAATTCAACTTTTGGTCAGGATATTCATTCCCATAGGGAATGCTCTAATTAGGAATTCATTCCATTTTTGTTGAATTCCCTGTTTTTTGTTTAATTTCCTAGGGACTTAACTTTTTTGTTAAATTCCCTAGGGACTTAACTTTTCTGTTTAATTTCCTAAGGGACTTAACTTTTTTGTTTAATTAAGTGAAATAATCTTTTCACTTAATGCCCAAAAAAAAAAAATCCTCGTGGGACTATAAAAAGGAAAACAGTATATTTCTGGTTAAATTAGGGATGGTCGGATAATATAAACTGTCCTGAAAGGAACTACATGATCTTTAAATAAAAAAATACTTTTTGTATCAAAAATCGGGTGTTGGTTTTATAATGTATTATTATTTATTCATTTTTTTATTATTTTTTTTTTATTTGTCCAATAAACAATTTTTAAATTTTTTGATTTTTTTTCATTACAAAACCATATCAGCCGTTATTTTGAAAACATTAACTAAAACAATTTTTAAATACAGATCCGGCTGTATTGTATTTAATTAAAAAACTGAGTTTTCGTTACAATATTATAATATTATTAGGCCCTGCATGTAGTTCCTTCAGGGAATTAAACAAAAAAGTTACGTCCTTACAGAGTTAAACAAAAAAGTTAAGTCGCTAAGGGAATTAAACGAAAATGGAATGAATTCCTTGACCAAAATTAGAATTAACTAGATTTGAATGAATTCCCTACTGAATTAATTACAAAACTTTCATGAAGGAATTTAAAAAAATTTGAATTAATTCCTGCAAGACAAATCGAATGAAAAAAGGAATGCATTCAATTCCTTAAAGTTGCTCAGGGAATTCATTCCTTAAATTTAAATTCATTTTAAAAAAATCGGAATTAGAGAATGAATTATTTAAAGCTATGTGTGCTTTCAAGCGCTATATTCAGTTTTTGACAATTTCAATGAGACTTAGGCCACAATGCGTCCGAGAATAAACGAATTCCATCAAACTAACCCGTACACAAAGCACTCATTGCATTTGTATTGAAGGAGTAAAAGATGTTTCCAAAGGAATGCAAACGGGTTTGCGCAAGATTATTCTCTAAAGTATAACGGAAAGCTGAGACACGTTTAAGCATGCGTCCACACTTATACTTTGGTATTCCTCACTAAATTCTTCTTTAAAACTAACGGCAAACTGACCCCATCTTGAACATGCACAAACAAGACCATCATTTTACATGGTGCTGGCAGAGGGTTAACCTATTTTTGTATATAAGTACTTTGATGGGTTAAATAAATATAAAAAAAATATATTAGATTTACCAAAATAATATTTCGTCATAAACCAACAGCCTAATAAATGTGCAACATTTTTTTTTTCATTTAAATATATTCATTAATCTCCATGGAATGAATTGCAATGACTTGCAAAAAAAATTGGCCACAAATAAAAACTTACCTTAAATTTGTTGTAGTTGCGACGCCATCTTGAAAAAAATGAAAAAATTTTCACTGCAATCATTTTCACTAATAGTTTATGTAAAACTTATTAACAAATTGTTATTAATAATGTTTAATATTATTTAAAATATGTATTTGCTTCTTTTTTACATTTCCAAGAAAAAACACATGAAAAACACGTTCTGATTAGAAAAATTCTTATTGGGATTTTTTTTTTCAGATTTGCAAAAAGAAGCTTATTACATCATTTTAACACTGACTGTTTTTTTATTAAAATTATATTAAATTTAACACTAAACACTTTTAATATATTAAATAGCAATGAATTTAACACTTTTCTTTTTTTTTAACACATTTCTTTAAATTAATTAATAAAATTACTACACTTTTAAGTTTAAGAAAATAACTAACCGCCATCTTAACCGAATGAAAATTTGCAACTTGTGCATGATCGTGAACGAACTAGTTCAATTGGACTACTCACTCAATTAAATGATATGACCAAGTTCACCATTATTCGCCTAGCCTTT
Source organism: Delia radicum (assembly GCA_021234595.1). Taxonomy (NCBI): domain Eukaryota; kingdom Metazoa; phylum Arthropoda; class Insecta; order Diptera; family Anthomyiidae; genus Delia; species Delia radicum. The sequence goes on along the minus strand of CM037854.1, from coordinate 238,431,029 downwards.
TAACTATGAGGTGAATATGTGAAAAGTGATAATGTCGCCGGTTGCCGTTGTCGACCGAGGCGACGGCAACATGCAGCACGTTCTAAGCTGCAACCAGTAATATCAACCTAGTGTTTTTTTAAACGCTGGTTTGTACCTTATAACATTCAATTATTTTTTGCAGATATTTTGCAAGTTTGAAAAATGGTCTTCTATAGTGTTTTATTTAGCGTTGCGCGCATGTAGCAATATTTCATTTTTTTAAATAAGTTTAAAAATTTGCCGTGTTATGCACAGAATATTAAATAATTTAATCATTAATTTGTAAAATCAAATTTATTTACATACCCCAAAAATTTACATGTTAGTTTTTTTTATAGTAAAGTATTTTTAGTTTAACTTTTGTATAAGGGAATGTACCCTAATCTGGGAATACACATGAAATTTGGGCTATATAAATGAAATATATACGGAATATTCCAAATCGAATACATCAGCTTATAGCTTAGGGAACATATACCTTTAAGTAGATCTAAATTAGAAAAACTCTATAAAAACATTGGAATTAAAATATACAATTGCCATGGGCACAATTTTATCTCTTTTTAATTTTTTTGACAGGTAACTAATTTTTTAAAGTAATATTTGAAATGCATAAAAATATGTTTTTACGCGCTATAATGCAGTAATGTAAAAACGGCAAGAACAAAACTGATCGTGTTGCTAGATTTAAATTAGATATTTAGCGTTGCCAGCTTACTTTTGCAAACAGGGTGGCATGTGTAGTATTAAAAAAAAAACTACGTTGCCTTTTGAAATTTTCACTAAATTTTCAGTTTTTATTTATCAATATGAATTTGGTATTAAATTATTTAGTTTATTTTTGTTTTAAGATAATACGTAAGTAAATGATTTCTTCATAGAGGATTTTTGTGTGAAAATATTTCCATAATTGCATTTAGATTTATTTTTTCTGTATTTTCTAATTAAACATGTTTGTAATAGTTAAAGAAATTTTGTTTTAATTAAAAATTTTAGTATTTTATCAATAACTTCAGAGATTAGGTGGTGTTTTTTTTTTTTAAATAGTTGTTGGTTTTCTTTTGTAATTAAATTTGAAATAAATTTTTGTATGGTTTTTTATAATAGACACAAATTTTTGGATTTTTTTTTTGTTGTTTTGTAATGAAATTGTATGCATACATTTAATAATTAATTAATTTAGAATTTAATAATATTTTGTATTAAGTGGTTTTTAAATAATTGTGGTTGTTTTGTAATAATGCATTTGACTACTTAAAATTTAAGATTTTTTTTTTTGCGAATAACAAATATTTTCCTTTTAATGATTTCCACTAACATTTATTTAGTTTTAAACATATAAATTGATATTTAAGTTTTAATTGTTAATGATTTTAATTTAATTATATTTTTTTTTTGTATTGAAATAGTAATTGCAAAAAGGTATTTCTTATGTTAATAAAAAACACAAAAATTATTTATTAATATTCAGTGACTTTTTTGAATTTATTATCCAACTCTTTGTGAGTTTTTTTACACAACCATATTATACGAAATGAAAAATATTTTAAGAAATCAAGGCAAAGTACTAGTTTTTCAAAATAACAGTATTAAAGAAATTAAAAAGATTCTAAATGGGTCCTAAAAAAGTATTTAAGTTTTCTAAAATCTATTTAAAGTGATTTAACAAAAAATTGAAGTTTGTGTAAACACTTTTACATTTTTTCCAATTTTAATTGAAAACTGCTTATATATCATTCTTTATTTGAAAGAATATTAAAAAATTTTCTAATTTTTACCCGATGTCTGCATTTTCTTTACATAGTGTCCACACAAGATATTAACTTTAATATTTTTCTGTCAGCAAACTTCAAATTCAATCGCAGAGAGAATTATCGACCCATGTCCCTACTTTAGAACTTTTTGCAATTAGAACGAATTTGTGAAATCACACGAAATTGAAATTTGGTGTTCTAAAGTCCTAAAACCTTTTTTTTTCGAAATTATTATCGAAGTGCCAAAAACATATGGTTTTATGGAAAATAAAAAAACATATGGAAAGTAAAATGCTTTTAAGAAATGCTTCTAACATTGTTGTCAATTTGTTTCAGTGTTTTCTAGAATATCAAAACAAAAAAATGCTTTTTTAAAACTGTTTTTTAGAGTATAAACAATACAACCAAAAATACATAAAATCAGAAATAAGTATAAAAAAGTTTTAAATTTTTAACACTATTTTTGACCCTAAATTGTAATTTATTAGAAAAAAGGGGAATTCGTTATACTTTCGACCAGGCTTTTTTACACGAATTAAAACGAATAAAAATAGGGAAAAACGTACTGATTTAATCGCAAGAACACTGAAAAATTCTAAGATTTAATCGCAAGAAACACCGAAAAATTCTAAAATTTTCACTTTCGCTCTGATTTAAAAGCCGTGACCAGGGGTGTTAGTTTTTCTAATTTACAAAAAATCGCAATTTATTAGCATTTTCAATTTTAAAGAAAATTCATATTTAAAAAATGAATTTTTGATGCAAATGCAATTTTGGGATACCCTTTTAAAAATGTTCTCCCACTTGAAAATTTTTTTGAAAATGCATCAATCGAAAGTTTATCGTTTAAATTTCGACTTTTCTGTGAGGACATGTAATTTTTTCTAATACATCCATACACCAAATTTAGTTTTTACAGAATTTGTAATTTTTATATTTTCAACAGGTTTTAAGACAGTTTAAAGTTCAGAACACACTATTAACAATATAAAAATGTGATTTATTTAAGTTTATGTGTCTAAAAAATTAATTTTTGATGCAGATGCAACCTGCACAAACAAGACCATTATTTTACATGGCGCTGGCAAAGGGTTAACATATTTTATTACATAAGTACTTTTATGGGTTAAATAAGCCAAAAAAAATATTTGAGCATTACCAAAATATTATTTTGTCATAAACCAACAGCCTCATAAATGTGCAACATATTTTTTTCATTTAAATATATTCATTAATCTCCATGGCATGAACTGCAATGAATTGCAACAAAAATTACCCACAAATAAAAACTTACCTTAAATTTGTTGTAGTTGCGACGCCATCTTGAAAAAAATGAAAAAATTTTCACTGCAATCATTTTCACTAATAGTTTATGTAAAACTTATTAACAAATTGTTATTAATAATGTTTAATATTATTTAAAATATGTATTTGCTTCTTTTTTACATTTTTTAAAACAAAACACAAGACCAACAAGTTCTGATCAGAAAAGTTCTTATTGAAAAAAAAAAAGATTTGCAAAAAGAAGCTTCTTAACACTTTAACACTGACTTTTTTATTAAAATTATATTAAATTTAATACTAAACACTTTTAATACATTAAATAGCAATGAATTTAACACTTTTCTTATTTTTAACACATTTCTTTAAATTAATTAACAAAATTACTACACTTTTTTGTTTAAGAAAAAAATTAACCGACTTCATCGAATGAAATTTTGCAGACTTGTGCAGTTAGTGTACGAACTAGTTCAATTGAACTATTCACATGCAGATGCATCAATAATTCATGACAGATGAGTAAATCTTATTTTAAATACAGAATGTGATAAAAATAAAAATTACAGATACAAAAAATATTTTTTTTTTTTAATAAAAATTACATATAAGGTTGTATTAAAAAATCGAAAACAAATAGATGGCGTTCACGTCCCAGAAATACCTAAATATAATTTTGTATAAAAAATGTAAGATTTGCTTTTAATGCATGTTTAAAAAATTTTGTAGAGGGAGAACAATTTTATAAATGCATCTAAAAATTGCATTTGCACAAAAAAAAAATGTAGTTTGCATAAGCGTGAAAAAATCACAGAAATCCGATAACAACTTTCGAATATGGAGCTCTTGAAAATTACATACTTTTGAGATTTTTGAAAATTAAAACCGTGAAAAATTCTAGTTTTTGAAAATTTTATAAACTGAATATGTAGATGTGTTTTGGGCTCCATAGAGTACGAAAATTATTAAAATTTGAAGACCCTATATCAATTCCTATTTAATATATCAAAGAACTCATAAATAGTTTAATAAATTTTCTGATTCATCTAAATGTTGCAAAGTTCGTTTAAAAATTTTTTAAACACATAAGTTTGGATATTTAACAGTTTTGTTCCTATCAGTTTCAAGCCCCTAATGTGATACATTCAAAATTTTTGGGTATCAAATTAAAAATTAGGAATAGTTATTTAAATGTATTTGCAATATCTTTGTAACTAAAAATTTCCTTAGCAATTTTGAAATACGTTTAAAAATTATTAAACAATTTAATTTAATGATTTTTAAATTAAATTAAACTAAAATAAGTTTCACATTTTCTCAAGATTAAACTTTTTGATAACAAACTTAAGAACAGGTTCTCTATTTCTTAAAAAGTGATTGAAAATTTGTAAAAATCTAACAATTACAACTGAGTTTACTAAAAAAAAAATTTAAGTTTTATATTTATGCTTAAAATATTATATTCATTAAATACATATTTTTAAATATGAGTAAAATGGAAATTTATATTTTTTATATATCTTATATTTATAATCATTGTTTGTATTTTTTTCTCTTTTGTCTCAGTGTAAAAGTATAAAAGTGAATATACATTGATTTCACATAAAAACGTTTAAATCTTGTTTGCCGTGTGTTTTTTTATAAATATTTATTTTTTTTTATATCAAAGATATGCGCATTTTGCTATGTTAACGTTTCATTTTTTTAAATAAATATTTTTCTTATCTTTTATAATATTTTTTTATATTTCTTTCAATATTTTTCTTTTTTGTATAACATTAATTTTTTATATTTTCTATTTTTCAATATTTTAGCCTCTTTAATTAATAATAAAAAACGATGTACGTATTTTTTTGTATATTATTGTGCGGTGTTAAATTTTTTTTCAATACGTTTTTTTTTTTTCACTGTTTATACAAATATAAAATTTTATATCAAAATTGTATTTATTCAATATATATTTTTTTTTTGTATAAATAAGATTGCTTTTTTTTGTTATGTAGTGTATTTTAAATACTCACTTCTGTTTTATGGTTGTATTTTTGATGGGTTATTTTTTATATATAAATATTAAAAAATTATTTTTTTTTGTAAAAAAAAAAAAAAATATTTTAAATTGTTTGGTGTTGTTAATAATATTTGCTTCTGAATTTATAAACAGTCAAGCATTTTAAATGTTAAGACAAAAATCAAACAACGTGTATTGTGAGGTTTTCAAAGATTAAACTAATTAATTTAAATTGTTCATTAATACGTATATAATTTTTGGAAAAAATACTTCATAAGAATCTAATAATTTTATAAAATATCATTTAGCCAGACATAAAATTAAATAAGGTTTTGAAAGATTTTATATTGTTAGATTTGCGTGATGCCCACGCACACAAAAATCGTGGCCAGGTTATCACGAACATTTCAGCTAATAAAGTTTTTTCACATACGTTATTAATAAATAAGGTAGAAACAAATGTTACTAGTTTTCGCATAATATTTGCAAATTAACGTTAGTAATTGAAATGCTAATAATTACTTAGAACGATTATTGATGTGCATACATAATATAATTATGAAAACATCGCATAACAGTGTGTTCACCATAAAAGCTTAAACTAAAAGCGACAAAATTTGTAAAATTTTTCCAGTAACCCGGTGATTTTTTGCGTTTCATACTAAATTTATTTTCGCCTTTAGTTTTAGCTTTCATTGTGTTTCTTGTATAATCTTAAAATGTTCTTACAATTTTTGTACTACTTTGTATTTTAAGAACTACTTGAAAGCACAGTTATTTTTCATATTTGCAATGTTGCCGATTAACCAAAACAAAAAACGCTAAATATGGCATGATTTAGCATTTACTTTGTTTTGCAAAAATGATAAATTTGAATTAAAGTTAATTTTTTTTTTTTTTAAATAATATTAAAAAATTATTATTTTTCTATTAATAAAAATATAATAATTGAATAAACTTATTGAAAAAAGCTTATTGTATTTATATAAAACTACTAGATTTTTTTAATGCTAATAAACACACGTATACTTTTCACTTTGAAAATTGGGAAATTCTTTTTTTATAGTTAAGAGATAATATAATTTATGATTTTTTTTTTTTTAATATTAAATTTTCTTAAATACACAACATCAATATATAGTAAAGATTTCTTTTAAGGATAATTTATAGCATTTTTTATTTTCACTAATACTAGGTATAATACTATATAGAAGAAAAATAATTATTTTTTAGGATTTTAAAATCTATAGATTAATATTTAAATCAATAATTAAAATTTTTATAATTGTTAATAAAAGAAAAATAAATAATTCAAAATCCTAGATTTTGTGTACTTAATTTACCATAACTTTAAGGGTTTATGAAATAATTTAATGTAACTTTTAAATTGTTTTTATAGTTATATATCAATATTTAAGGAATTTTAAATCAAAATTTTACAAACTTTGTCATAAATTTGTTATCTTAATTTTTAAGTTTTAAATTAAGCACCATTTATTATTTATTTATTTATTTTAAAAGAAAATTATAGATTTTTTTTCTCAATATATTTATTTTATCTCTTTTTTTAATTTATATAATTGATTTCTTTTACTTCTTTTATATGTCATTGTTTTAAATATACTTTTTAAAAGATTTTTTCTTCAATATTTTGGCAGATTTTCTTTATATATGTAATTATTAGATTTAAAATTTGGTATAAGTTTTATTTAGAAAAAATCGTTTATTTATGAAACTCTTTCGTTTCGATTTTTTATATTTTATTTTTATTTTTGCGAGCGGGATTTTTAAGGTAAAATTAGTCTGGACGTTCCGTGCCGTAATGACTCAGCTGTTATGGTTTATGGATAGCACGTTTTTCTAAAAAGCACGTAGCATGAACCATAAGCAAACCCGCTGTTTCGTTACGGCACGGAACGGCTGGATTAATAGAGCCGTTAATCTATTCATAATACTTTATATAAATAAATAAATTACATTTTTTAAAATCGTGTTTAATTTAATAAAATTTATCAAATCTTTTTGTTTGTTTCATAAATTTGTTTTTATTAATATTAAATATTTTGAATATTGAAATTTATAAGTGTTTCATTTAAAATCATTAAGAATTTGTTTAAACAATTTTAAGTTTTAAAACTTTTTATGAAACTTTCAAACTAAACTAAAAAAATTAAACATTATAGCCATGTTCTGCTGTTCTGCAATACGAATCCGCATAAAAGTATTCGCCTTTTTAAAACAACATATACGGGCATGTGCTGTAGATCATTTTTGGGTGAAATTGAAAATTTCAAAAACTTTATTTCTCAATTTAAATTCGAAATTTAATTGAATGTTTGTACATTTATTTAATAAAAAAAAAAAGTTGAAATCGAATTAAATAAAATTTTAGAAAAACAGAGTAAAAACATTTTAATTTTATGCGGATTCGTTTTTCATGCCTTAACTAGAACTTTAGTTTTGACTTTCTTTCCCGTTTCATAATTTTACCATTTATTTATTTATTATTTTCTTTTTAACGGAAAATTGTGAATAATAAACTTAAAGTATTATGAACAAATTTATTTTGTTTAAAAAAAAAAAAACTTAAAAATATGTTTTTAAAAAAATTTTTCTTATAAAAAGTATTCGTTGTATTCGAAAAATTCTATAATTTTCCCATTGCCATTACTTTTTTTAAAAATGTTTATTATTAGTATTATTTTTAGAACTTTTACTGATCTTAAACTAAAATATGTTTAATTAAATTACTAAAGATATACTTATTAAATATTAAAATAATAATACGGCAGCATTTAAAGTAGTAAAATATGTAGAATAAAAACCATACATAAAAAAAAAAAAAAAGAAATTTATTTATACCATCCTCCAATTAGAAAAAGGGCAACAAATTGTAGATTTCATAAAAGAAAGAACAGTCTGACAATACAGCACTTAGTAGGGGTGATGAACAGTGGGCTCGAATTCTTGTTTTTTTTTTTGCAAATATAGCATTTTTAAGGGAAATTCCTTTACAAATCTAAGATGTTAGGATGTTAGTCTGTGAAAACAACTTTATCAGATGCAGCTTTATATAGGAAAAAAATCGGTTCAGGGATTCCAAAGTTATGAACAGACATCAAACATTTTTAGGTTTTTTGCTTAAACCAACAACAGTTTTTAAAACATTTTTTTATTTTCATTTATCTTAAAACTTTTTTTCACTGCAAACATTTTTTTAAAGTTTTGTTTTCAATTAAAAATAGTTTGACTCAAAATGGTGAGAAAAAACATCTCCCCAAAAAGTACAGACATCGGTTTAAGGTCGATTTCAAATACCGTCTTATTTAAAATCTTTTTTTCAGTAAAATTAATTTTATTTAAAAATTAGTTTATAAAAAAATATTCACTTAAACAGTGTTTTCATTTTAAAATATAGGTAATAAGAGGAACTTTTAAAGTAAATATATTCTTGATAGTTATTCAATTTTAAGCCGAAAATTTATAGACCTCGAGCTCGAAGATTTTTATTTACGAAAATTTTTATTTTATTCAACTCAATTTTTTTTTATTTGTTACCAAAGTTTGAGTTGCCACTGACGTTTGAGTTATTTGGTTGTTGGATCTTATCAATTTCTTTACACCAAAGATCATTCTTTGAAAATGAACGCTAAAGTGAAATATGTACCAAATACACCACAAGTGAAATACCAAAACTTTTTTTCCTCCTTCTGTCAACGTCTTGAAAATTCCAAGTTGAAAGTTAACATTTTGATAAAAAAAATATAACATTTTATCAGGGCATTCATTATAAACATTTCAAAATGTTTTATAATGTGCAAAAGCAGCTAACTGAAAGAAAAATAATTATATATCCAAAAATTATTTAAAAAAAATTAGAAAAAAATCTTGACTTAAAAAAATAATTAAAATACATGTGTTTTAAAAAAAAAGTTTATTTTGTTTTCAAATAAAAATAAACTTATTAAAATAAAGTACAGAACAATAGAACAAAAGGTAAACAGAGCAAATTAACAAAAGCGAAATTCGTTAAAAAAAATCTATTTAAACTTAAAAACTAAAATAATTTATTAAATATATTAAGTGTATAGTTGATTAAAAAGAAACAAACGCAATATAACAAAAAATGAATTTTCACTTTTTTATGTGGTTAAAGAAGACAAACGAAAAAATAAATTAAAATTAAATTAAATTCACACAAACAAAATTAATTAAAATAACACAAGAATAAGAAAAATATATTTAAATTACTTAAAACTACAATTTAAAAAATGTATTATTTTTTAAAAGATATATTTTATGCTTAAACACAATCAAGTTAGTTTTTTTATCTGACAATTTTTGTTTTAACTTAAAAGTATTAAAGCAGTGATTTAAATAAAGTTTGAAAAATATGTTTTTTTTTTGTATCATAATATTTTTTTTAAGAAAACCAAAAAAACGTATTTAAAAATTAAGTTTTGTTATAAGTGAAACAAACATTAAGGGTAACACAATCATTGAGTTGGTTTTAAAAGCAAGATTTTTTTTTTTTGAAGAGTTATACTATAAATTTATTTGATGTCATTTAATTTAAAATCTTTCTACCAAAAGCACACGAAAACAAAAACACAGAATAACTGCGTAAGTTTCAAATTAAAATTGGTTGAAATTATTTTTCAAAATTTTGGTAAAATAACACAAAACAAAGTCTTTTAAAATTATTCAAAAATAGTTTCGAAGTTAGTTTCGAGTTAATGAAAGGAATTTTTATATAAAAAACTTTTAAAAATCTATTAAAACTTTATGACAAATTAGTAATATTAAATAAGATAAATGTGATTATAAAGCCTTTATCTTTTATCTTTATGTTTTTAACATAATTTTTGTTTTTACGATTTTTTTTTTCAATAAGTTTGTTTAAAAGTATTATTTTCTAAATATAATTTAATGTTTAAGTTTTTACACAATCTGATATTTTTATCTTCATTTTTCACAATTAATCTACAAAATTTTTGAGCAATAATGATTATATTAAAAAAAAAAGGTAAAAGTGATCTTTACAAAAAAAGTTAAACATAAAAAATTAAATTCAAAATCATAGGAAAAAGATTAAGAGTTACGTTTTTGAATATTTAATGAAAACTTTAAGAAGACAACTATTTAATGGTAATTTTAAGCAGAGATAGAGCTACGAGATAAAAATTTGTATGTTAATAAAAATTGAAGACTAAAATATTTAGCTTTTTAAAATTTATTAACAAGATTTAAAACTATTATTAGAAGGTTCATTTAAGGAAGTATTTGTTTTATTACAAACATTTCATAATCTACAATAATTTTTTCAAGGAATTTATGAATATATCAATATCTTTGTTTTCAAAAATAAAGGTCGAATTAAAATTAAGACTTAATAATTTTAGAATCAAAGTAAATTTTATTAAAAAAAAAAAAATAACTTGATATCTGATGTTCTCGAGAAATTCTAAAGGTAAATTTGCACGTTAAATATTACTGATACATAAAAACCAACCAATCAGAACATTTAATTTTTAAGTACAGTTCAATATTGTTGGTAATTTTTTTGTTTTGAAATATATATAAAAACAAATTTTCTGAGCTCCAACATTGTTAAATTTTCTGAACTCCAACATTGTTACTATTTCTGAGCAAATATAATCTTTTCAATATCTTTCGCACAGTAAAAATTATGACCTTTTAAATGATGTATCAATTCCATATTTTCAATATTTCAAAATAAAAAAAATCGTTTTCGAAATATGAGTTCACTGCCCAAACATACTCATCAAATATTATTAAAATGCAAGACCATCAACAAATTAGTGTTTGTAATAAAATGAAAATTAATAAAAAATTAGATATGCTTCGAAAATTATTATCGAGATAAATTTCGAGGCCTGAAATCTAGGCCTTAATGTTTTCTTTTTAGCCATTCCTTAGACGATATATTCTGATGCCAACATTTCAAAAAAAAATATCAAACGTGGTTTACAATCAATAAATTTTCTTTTTAAATATTAACATTTCTCAGATTGGCACATTTTCTAAAACAATATCATCTGAACTTTTTCCTCTTAAGTGTCCATCGGACGATCTTTCAGCAAATTTAGTTTTTAAATAATTAGATCTAATTAATTGAATTTCAAAGAATATTGTCAATACTAGAATTTTGTGATCTTTTAGATTGAAACCATTTTGAATTACATGAGACACGTTTTAGAAAACCCGACATTTTTTCAAAAGTTGGAGTCTGTAACAGACTCAATTTCCAGAAATATTTCTTTCTTAAAATATATTACGAATATAAGCCCTGATGTTTAATAGCAGGATTTATTTTCATATTTAATTTATTTCACGAAAAAATTCATACTTTTTTATTAATTTGACAAAGATTATATTTTGATCTAAATCAAACACTTACACGCTATTATAACATGAAAGAAACGATTCAAATTTTACTAAAATACAAGTACTGAAAATAAACTAAGCTAAATCCAAAAAGGAATTTAAAAATATAATAAATCCATTCTTGATTTAGCAAAATTTAATTTGCAGATTTACATTATTTTAATTAATTCCTTCACATTATGTTAGCGAATAAGTGTTAGTTTTAGGTAAAAATATGTATTTTTTTCAAATTACAAGTCAAATTATGAAATTTTTAACGACATAAAATAAACCCAAAACTAAATCAGGCAATTAAAAACAGGGCTATAATAAGTTTATGATTCTCGAGATACTAAATCTTTGAAAAATATTAAATTTTATAGATATTTGGACCTTAAAAGATAATAAAATATAAAATGTTGGTTTATATTTTGTAATAAATAAGTTTAAACAATTAAGACTTTTCAATTTTTACACAAATTTTAAACTCTAAAGAATTTGCATTGAACTTAATAGTTTTCAAACGATATATAAGAGTAAATTATCTCTCATATATCGTTGAAAAGCTTTTAAGATTAATAAAAATGCTTTGGAGTGTAAAATTTCTTTAAAAGGTAAAAAATCTAAATTGTTTAAATTTGTTTAGTATAAAATAAATTTCAAATAGTATTTCTGAAAGATTTTAAAATTCTATAAAAAGCTTACACTTTAATTGAAGTGTTATTTTTTTTTTAAACATTTTATAGATTATGGATCCATTTTTTAAATTAATACAAAACTTATGATGTTCTTCCTTAAATGAACCTTATGGTAAATAAAAAAAAGAGCTAATATATGTAATTTTTTTTTTGTTTTAGAAAAACCAATTTGAAAATGGTAATAATGATGATAACGAATTTTTAGCAGCGTTGGAGGCAGCTGCTGCTGCAGCCGCTGATGTCGAGGCACCCAGTGAGGGACTATTAAATGCGGCTGCAGCAGCAGCTTGTGTTGTGGCGGCATTAGAGGCGGAAGCAAATGAAGGTTGATGTTGTTGGGCTAAACTCGTTAAAAGTTGAGCAAATTCTTGTTGCATATGCAAACGTTGTTGCAACAATTCATAATGATTTTGTGGTTTATTATAAACAAATTTTGAGGAAGTCTTGATCATGGTAGACGAACATTGAGGATTTGTGGAAGATGAATTGTTATTAGAGGAAAGTGTTGAAGAATTATTTAAATTATTACGTTGTTGCTGCTGTATCAATGATTGTTGTTCCTGTTGTTGTTGTTGTAGTTGCTGTCTTTGTTGTGATTGTTGTATAATGGTTGTTGTAGTTTTGGTTTTCTTATTTTGTTGTTGTTGAGTTAAACTTGATTGATTGCTGTTGTTGTTGTTATGATTATTAATCAAGGAATATTTGGAATTAATTATAGCGGAAGTTGTAGTTGTTGTTGTATTTGATTGAGTAGTTGTAGTGGTATTGGTAGTGGTTGTTACAATTGAAGAATTATTGGTAGTTGAAGAAGAGTTGCCTAAAGTTGTCGTTGTCGCTGTCAGAGTGGTTGTGGTCGTTTTTAAATCATTATTACTTTTAACGGTGGTCAAGTTATTGGAGGAGGAATTTATTAGATTTTTTTGATTTATTAGGGTTTTATTATATGTTGATGCCATGGTAGTGGTGGTATGGGTAACAACAGCAGTCAATTTTGTTAATAATTACGTTTGTTTAGTTTTATTTGTCTTAAAACTAACTTGTAATACTCGATTACCCAATGTATAGCCATTTAAGGATTGTATGGCTACAACGGCCTCCTCATAGTTGGTCATGGTTACAAAACCAAAACCTTTACATTTGTTGGTTTGTAAATCACGTATAACCTACATTTTGCTTTTAATAATTTCTGAATGCAAATTAAATTTATATTTTGGACTTACCTTAACCGATTGTACTGCACCAAATGGGCCAAATAATTGCCATAAAACATTCTCTTCTGTCTCTTGAGCCAAGTTGTAAACAAAAATGCACCAACCAGAACCATTAATTGGATTGCCGGGCAACATAGTGTTGGCCAATAGATCACCGGTTAATGGAGAATAACGGGAAATAACAGAACTGTAAAATAAAAAAAAGTTTTAAATAAAATTATACAATTGATTATCAAAAGGTGGTCTTATTTTATATATTTTTTTGTTATAATCTAAATAATTGTTGACTAAGGTATTTAGATTGAGTTTATAATATTACAGATAATGATTTTATTTTATTTATGTTATAAATAAATAATCTTGATTGTTTACAATTTTGAAGATTATAACTGCTTGAAAATTTTGTAGAGTTTAAACGAGATTATTTCTGCAGTATAAAAAGGATACAATAACCAATTAAGATAGCGAAATTAATCTACTTGAATACAAAAATTTTGTAGACAGCGCCAACAGTGTTTTGCAGAAGCCTCTTACCGTTTTTATCTCACTTTGTATGTATTTTTTTTAGCGTTGCCAACAGAAATTATATCAAAACACAGAGTTGCACACTATTAGTAGTATGAATACAAAGTCGTTTAGAAATAGTATCCAGATGAAAAGTTGGTTAAATTGTTAATCAAAAAGATTAAAAAATTGTTTAATTGAATTGTTTAGTGCTTGATTTAGCATTTATGCTTCGTTTAGGTTGAAAAGTTAATCTTGTAAAAAGCGATTAACTGCATATGTTTGCACTAGAATTATGCAATTAATCTTCTTTTTACTAGATTAACTTTTCAGTATAATAGTCCGCTGGAGACTGAAAAGTTAATACTAACTAGATAAACTTTTCAGCGTAAACGAAGCATTAATTTACTTTAAATTAGATTAACTTTTCTGTGTTAAGTAGTTACAAGTGAACAATCAATAATGTTACCCATAATATATTGCCCCCGGTAGGCTAGTTGGTAGCGTGCTGGCTTATCAGTGAGGGGGTCGTGGGTTCGATTCCCACCAGAGGCACTGGTCTGTTTTCGCTACAACGAGCCGAAAGCCATAGCAGCTAGTGCTCGGTTAGGGTAATAGTATATAATTTGTAATTATATGATTATTAATTAATAAAATAAAAAAAATATATATTGCTTATTCGCTCAAACAAATGTTTGATTTGAAATTTATTATTTTTATTTTGAGAAAGTTTTCCTAATTACAAACTTGAAGATTTCGAGAAATGTATCCTGCTTGAAATCCTAAAATCCTAGTACGTTTTATTTATAAAAAATCAGTTTGAACGCAGTTTTCGCTTAATAAACCTCTACATTATGTACAATTATTTTAATTGAAAATATTTCTGCTTTTAAGGACTTTTCAATATTAAAAAATTTTTCGAGTGCGAGAAATTTTTCTAATCTTTTGAAATTTAAGACACTTTTTTATTTTTTAAAATTTATGAATTCTGAAAGCTTTATCCCATTGAAACTGGGGTCTATTTCTTCATAAACAAGAAGTTTAGACTAAAGAGTTAATCTAGTAAAAAAGTGGATTAACTACTTATGTTTGCACTGAACAGGTAATCTACTTTTAACAACATTAACTTTTTAGTCTAAACTCCCAATACAATACATTCAGCCAATTAAAATTTTCATTTTATCTTACCCATATCTACCAGCTGCCGTTGGATGTATAGCAGCAGCGGCAGCAGCTGCAGCCGCTCCAGCAGCGGCAGTGGGAAATCCACGAGTCCTGGGATTTTGTGGTGTTAAATATGCGGTCAATGGCTGAAATGCCTTATTATTACTTGGATTATTAGCAAATTTCACCACAATTGGTTCGGTGGCATTTTTCGGTATGGTACCATTTAAAGCTTTTATAGCTTGATCAGCTTCATGACGTTGATCGAAACGTATAAAACCGACACCTTTTGAAAGACCTGCAATAATAAAGCAAAACAATATTTAAGGAATTGATAAATAAAAAAAAAAAAAAATCAAACAAATAGTAAAACAAAATGAAAAATGTTTGTTTTTTTAAGCCTTAATTAATTTTAATGTTATAGAATGTTAACAAGCATGTTTTAAAATTTTAATGATGAATATTTAAAACGAACTCATAATGGAATAAAATGAAAAAAAAAATACAAAAATAAAACATACCCTGATCAAGAGGTCCGGCTTAACGGGACAAAAGGTTTTGTGTGTAAATAAAATAAATGAAAAAACAAATTAATTAAATAAAAAAATAAATAAATATTTACAAAACAAGAATGTGTGTATTTAAAATTAGTTTATACTAAGAATTTTAAAATGCTATATATTTTTAGACGATTAAAGAATATATAAAAAATATTCTGAAGAGCTTTAATTGCAATAAAAAAAGATCTTCTGAATTAAAAAATGTTTATAAGGACGAGTAACTTTTATAATAATAGGGTTTTACTTTAACCATAGATATTTCCATATAAATTTCACATTCATAACTATGGTTAAGCCCTAAACTTTGTTTAAAGTAAAATATTTTTTCTTTGATTTAGGACGAGTTTCAGTTAAACTTGGTTAAGTTAAACCTAAAACAAATTATGTCAGCCTTTTCCAAGTTCATTAACAAATATTTCTTAAAAGAGCTTTTTTCTCAATCAGAATTTTGGCCTTTATTGAAATAAAACAAAATTATCCGCACTCCAATAGCAACTGTGTTAAACGGAGCATAAAGGCAATATACAACCTTAAACCTAGGCTTAAGTTATACACAAAACTTTTAAAATCCTGTTTATTATTATATATTAAAGATTAATATTGCTGAATTTTGCTCATTTTTAAATTATTTAAGGGGGGGGGGGGGGGGCATGGCATTTGGCCGTTTTTTGAAATCGACTTTTTTTTATAATTTTGTATTTTAGTAATTATTCTTAAGATTCTAAGAAAAAAAATTTCATGGAAAAAATTCCTACGGGTTCAAAAGTTACAGTCGGATTAGAGGGAGCGCATTTTTAATTTTCACGCTACCTACGTACGGCAGCTGGTATATACTTGTTTTATTTGCTACCTGCCTTTTGGTGGTTGTTATTTCGTACCTACTTGAAGGGTGGGTTTTTTGTGTTTTTGAATTTCTTGAAAAAAAAGGCATCTTTATACCTCATATAGTGGAATTTTTATTTGATATGCTCAGTTATTTGGCATCTTTTGAAGGTAACCTTTTTTTCTTTGTTCACAAACTTTGAACGCGTTTATCTCGAAACCCTGTTTTTCGTACTGGTTGCGGCACTAGCGGGTTCATTTTTTGACGAATTTTTTTTTGTATTTTTTTAAACTTGATTCGCTATCGTACGACACGAGCTTTTTTTTTAATTTTTTTTTTTCGATTTTTTATAAATTTTTAAAGTCAATATTTTTTTCGAAAAAACACACTTTTAAATTTGGAACATCACCAAAAATTGAAAAAAAAGCTCGTGTCATACGATAACCAAGTTTGTTAAGATTTAAAAGTCATTTTTTTCCAGATCGGACAATTTTTGCGACTCCCAGCGCTGCAGCCACGAGGACCCGTTTTTTTCTCTGCCGCCAGTTAGGAGCTCTATAAAACCATGTTAGAGTGAAAAATATATCTTTAAATTTTTTTCTTGTAATTTGTTCAATTCTCTACAATAATAAAAAAATTTTGGAAAAATGTTTGTTTTTGACTGAGTTATGAATTTTTTAAAAAAAGGTCTGTTTTCTCTGCCGCGAATGTAATGTCCACTAGGCCGGGTCGAAAAAAAAAGTTGTGCCGGTCACCCCCTACAATTAAAGATAATTTGAAGAAGATTTGAAAAAAAATTTTTTTTTTTTTTTGCCACGCCCCTTGACCCCGCGCATTTGGTTTTTTATTTCCTGTGGCTCCATTTATAGTCCGATTGTAACGTGTGATATATCATTGTTTTTGGAATGACAATGGCTACATTCTCTACATTGATCACTTTTGACTCCGACGTCAAATTCTAAAAGTGACTTCTGGAAACTCGATTTCTACCACCCTAACTCACGAGTTTTTCTAAACGATAAAAAAGTTTTTTAAATTCCATGAAATTTTGTCTTTTACAGTATATATATTTATTCAGTAACAAAAAAGTTACGAAGGTTTAAAAAAAAACAATTTGAGTTTTATTCCAACAATCGTTAACAATAAGCTTTGGTCTTTTTGTGGTTATTGTTTTTGTGGCCATTTTTAAAGTACTCTCTTTTTACTCATTTTTCTATCAAATATTGTTGAGAGAAATTTTTTTTTGTTATCATTTTTTTTAAATATAAAAAATATTGAATAACTTCACGGTTTGTTTGTAATTTTGTTTTATCAATATCACATGATTGAAAATGCATATTGTTAAAAACAATTTAATTATATTTTTAAAGAAAAAAAATATTTTAGTAATTTACACTAATTTTATCAACTGGCAACACTTTTGTTAAACATATTATTAGGGCTCGGAACTTCATGTAAATACATGTCTGTTGTCGTTAGCTAGAGAGCAATGTTAACCAAATATCTTTGCGAATCATTAAAATTTGCAACAAAATGGCATCGATTTGTTAGTGCATATTTTTACATATTTTGCTATAAACGCATATTTTACTATAAATGCATATTCTTATGCATATTTTGTATTTTTTGTTACATATTTTGCATATTTTTACATGTTTTTGCATATTTTTACATATTTTTGCATATTTTAGCAAATTTTTTTTGATGTTTTACTAAAAATAAATTTTTTACAATTTAAATTTTTTTAGAAATAAAATCTTATCAAATTTATACATTTAATTTTTTTTATCAAGAAATGTTATATGACAGAAAATTCAACTACAAACTTTAAGAAGATTTTTAATTGCAATTCTCAATTTTGTAACGGCTTTTTAAAACAGAAATTACTAAAATTTAAAAATTATATAGAAAAAAATGAAAAAATCAATAATAAATGCATATTTTTAAATTTTAAGTACATATTTTACGATTTTAAATACATATTATATGTAAATAAAACACAAATATAAATGCATTAACTTCCGAGCCCTACATATTATTATTCCTCTTCAAGTGTTCGCGTCTACAGCTGTAGCTTTTTGATAAAATTAGTGTAAATTACTAAAATATTTTTTTTCTTTAAAAATATAATTAAATTGTTTTTAACAATATGCATTTTCAATCATGTGATATTGATAAAACAAAATTACAAACAAACCGTAAAGTTATTCAATATTTTTTATATTTAAAAAAAATGATAACAAAAAAAATTTCTCTCAACAATATTTGATAGAAAAATGAGTAAAAAGAGAGTACTTTAAAAATGGCCACAAAAACAATAACCACAAAAAGACCAAAGCTTATTGTTAACGATTGTTGGAATAAAACTCAAATTGTTTTTTTTTAAACCTTCGTAACTTTTTTGTTACTGAATAAATATATATACTGTAAAAGACAAAATTTCATGGAATTTAAAAAACTTTTTTATCGTTTAGAAAAACTCGTGAGTTAGGGTGGTAGAAATCGAGTTTCCAGAAGTCACTTTTAGAATTTGACGTCGGAGTCAAAAGTGATCAATGTAGAGAATGTAGCCATTGTCATTCCAAAAAACAATGATATATCACACGTTACAATCGGACTATAAATGGAGCCACAGGAAATAAAAAACCAAATGCGCGGGGTCAAGGGGCGTGGCAAAAAAAAAAAAAAATTTTTTTTCAAATCTTCTTCAAATTATCTTTAATTGTAGGGGGTGACCGGCACAACTTTTTTTTTTTGTATGGGGTGCGACCCACTCTAATGTCCACCCTTAAATCTAAAGAAAAAAATGTTTCAAGTCTATTCCTAAATCCACTTCTTTCTAAAAGATAATAAATATATATGTCTACCTTAAGTTAAGTTTAGCTGCCTAGAAATTCTTTAAACTCATCTAAAGCATTATTATTTGATATTGTTTTGTAATTTGTATTTGTTGTCCATTTACACTTACCCGTTATATTGTCACATAATATTCTTGAGGTAATTATTTTTCCATATGGAGTAAATAATTGTTCCAAATCTGGTTGTGTCATATTTTTAGGAAGACCCGATACATATAGATTAGCACCTTTAATAGATTCAGAACTAGGACGGGCAATGGATACCTAAGGGAAAAATAAAATTATATTTTTATATACCCAGGTGAAAAAGGCATTGTATATGAACATATATGATCATATATGGGATTGTATATGATCATTTATGGGTATAGCTGGTCATATATGTTCATATATGGTTCGATATATGACCATATATGATCTCATATATTTCCATACATGTTCGGATCCGAAATTTGAGGGTATATGGTATATGATAATATATGTTCATATATGCACATATATGATCCATATATGCTCATATATGATCATATATGACCATATACCCTCAAATTTCGAATCCGAACATATATGAGACCATATATGATCATATACAAGCCCATATATGATCATATATGTTCATATACGAATCAATTTTTACATGGGTAGATAGAATTTAATTAAATGTTATTTTTAATCAAATTCTGAAGAAAATATTTTCTAGTATAATTTACAAACAAAATTCTTTGTATATAATTTGTTCTGCCAGATTAAATTAAATTTAACTTCTAACTTTAAAACGAAATCTATGGAAATTTTAAGCAATCTACGTATAATTACCGAAATTATGACAAACTATATAAACGTTCTTAGAAATTTCTAAAATGCGAAAAACGGTAAAAATTAATTTGGTGCCAGTAGAGCTTAACAAAAGAAGAGATCAAGGTTAATTTCAAGATAACCTACATCCATAGGCCAAAGTTAAGACCAATTATGCAAAACAATGATGCACGTTTTTATACATTTTAACAGAATTTATTTAATTGATCATATTTTGGATATTAATTAAGAATGGCAATTGATATAATTTTTTTCGGTTTCGGTTACGGTTAAGGTTTTTGAAAAGTACTCTCAAAAAAGTTTTACAGCTTCTACATGACAGTTGTTTGCGCAGTAATCAGTATTAGTTGTTTTCAACTGCAATTTTAATTGTTTTTCTATGAAACAATACAAAACAACTATTACGACAGTTATTTAAAAAAAGAAAAATATTATATTTTTGTAACAGTTATTTCAAGCAGTTATTTTAGTATTTTAAAAAATAACTACCAAAACAGTAAGTTTGTAATAAACAGTAGTTAGTTAAAAATATAAGATTATGTTGAGTTATCCTGTAAAATGTGTGTGTTTTAAAATAACTTCTTTTGTTTAAAGTTCACAGAACTGTTTACAAAAATTGTCTAATTTGAATTGACGATTCAAATGGCGTAGTTAATGTTGTAGAATATAAAAGAAAAAACTTACTTTAATCGTTTTATTTTGTAAACGTAAACCATTCAATGAACTAATGGCCTTTTCAGCATCTTCTTGTTTAATATAATTAACAAAACCATACCCAAGACTTTGACCTAGAGAAGAAAAACCCAAAAAGAAAAGAAATAAGGATAATGTTTTAATAAAAACGTTTACATTTGTATAATCATAATTGCATCATCAACTTACCGGTAACTTTATCTCTAATTAATTTACAAGATTCCACTTCACCAAAACTAACAAAGAGAGCACGTATATCCTCTTGTGACATAGTTTGTGGCAAATAGTTGACAATTAAATTGGTTTTTGGATCGCTGTCATTGTTGTTATTATTATTGTTTGCATTGGGAGTGTTATTGTTGTTTTGAGTATTTTGAGCAGCGATGGCAGCTCCACCGTTCTGTTGCTGACCCTCAACCATTGTGTTACCCGTTGATGAACTGGTGGTCATCATTTAGAAATTGATTGAAGTTTTTTTTTTTTATTAAAAAAATAAATTATAATAACAAGTATTTTGAATTGTAATGGCGGATTTTTTAAGAAATTAATTCAAACAAAAGAATTTAAAGAAAATTAAGAAAAATGTAATTGTTTATGGTGTTTAAAAAAAAGAAAAACAATTTTGCTGATTTTAATGTCTTTAAAGTTAAAAGTAAAAATAAATCATTTACTTTTTTTTCTTCTTTGTATGGCTTAATTAAAAATTAATTTAAATATAATACTGTCTGTTTTCTTTCTTTTTTTATATTAAAAAATATAAAAAATTGTTCTAAAATAAATTAAATGAGCTGTAATTAAACAGAAAATAATAAAAATAAAAAAATTGGTTTCACTACAAATTATTTGTTTGTTTGCTCACTTACCTTTTTAAAGCTTTATAGACCCTCTTTATAAGCTGTTGTCGTTAATTGTTGTAGACTTAATTGTTTTTCCTTTTTTTTTTCTCTCTCACATTAATTGAGGCAAACAATTTTGGAAAATTTATTTGCTTTTTGTATGTTCAAAAGAAAATCGATCACAATTTGTATTTTTAAATAAATCTACTGTAAAGAGATAAAAAAAAAAAGAAAATGGTAGAAAAATTATTGAAAATTTGTAATCAATTTTTATATTTTTAAAAAGGCTGGTGTATGTTATTTGCCTAGAACGCATGTTAGTTTAAATTGAGGTCATTTGTTAAGCTTTTATGTAGTTTTTTTTTTTTTTTTTGATCTTATTAAGTGTCATAAGTTTTAACAAATGTAACACCACATAAGCAAATAATTGTTTGATAAATGAATAACAAAAAGGTTCCAAAGAAGCCATATAAAAGTTCAACAAGTTGTTAAAACAAATAACTTAAGGTCATGGCTAACATTTAATGTAATAATTAAAACCGGGAAATAATTATTTAGCTAAAAAATGTTTTACCAACAAGAACATCAACTGAATGTTAAACAATTAAACTCTTTCAAAATATACTAGCTCTGTCTGTTCCAATAATATTTTTACATTTGGGATGTTTTTCTTGTAATTTAGGGGATAACTTTGGATTAGATTAAGATTCATTAAAAAATCTCAAATTCTTCGAAAAAAATTAGAGGTTGCTAAAAAACTTTGAAAATTTTACCGATTTTCAAAAAGGACATATCGCACACTTAGTACAAAAGTGACTTAACTCAAAATTTTTCATTTTTCAGAAATCGAAAAAAAAACATTTGAAACTTTATACCAATTGAAGCATAAAGAAAGACATAACTGCTTTTTGGCAACAGTTAACAACAACAAAATACACTGATATTTTTTAATAGATAAACAAGTATGTTGTGCATAGTTAAAGCATATAAAACCGAAAAATTAAAATTTTGAGTTGAGTCACTTTTGAAGTGGGTGTGCGATATTTTTATAAAAATAGTTTAAAAACTTAAAGAAAAAAATTTAATATTGTATTAATTTTTTTAATTATATATAACCCTTAATATTTAGGAAAAAATTGTTTAGTTTTTATAAGATTATTAACCCTTAACCGCTCTAGATAATTTTTAAAACTTTGCATTATTTTTAAAGCTCCAATTAAAGTATCGGTAACGCTATTTTCTTTTATTTAGGAAATGGTATTTTAGGGATAACGATATTTTAGATATTTGTTAACGCTTTTTAGCGTTAACGGTATATTACTTATTTCGGTAACGCTTTTTAGCGTTAGCACTATTTTAATTATTTCGGTAACGTTATTTTAAGCATAACGGATTTTCAGTTATTTCTGTAACGGTATTTTAACGGTAACGTTTTTTGAGTTATTCAGGTAATGTCAATGTACTTTCATATTTTTAGCCCCCCATTATGCCTAAATTCCAATGACTGGCTAGATAATGATGCAAATTTGGGAAAATGTATCTATTTACAGCGATTATTTTTGCAGACCTTGTCCAAATATTTCGGTAACGTAACGCTATTTCAATTATTTCGGTAACGGTATTGTAGCGATAACGGTATTTTAGTTATTTCGGTAACGATATTTTAGGGAAATTGATATTTCAGTTATATCGGTAATGGTATTTTACGGATAGGGGTATTTCAATTATTTCTGTAACGGTATTTTATGGATAACGATAGTCAGTTGAAAGGGGTTTGAATCAATAACGGTATTTTAGCGGTATCGATGCGTGACATCCCACTTGGCGTGTGGACCGATTTTGCTTTTTTTTTTTTAAAGAGAAACAACACTCAGGAAATTCTTCCTATTAATTAATGTGTTGCTTTCTTTGGAAAGGGGATAGTGGAGAGATGAAAGGTGGTGAAATATGAAGGGCATTAAACATGGCAACACTGTAAATGCGCGAGATGATAAGTCTTAGAACAGTTGTTGCTCGCCACCTAATGTAGAGTTGGCGAATTTATTGAAGCTTTTTGTTTCATAGCCCTGATTCATTATTTTACTTCGGTGGGGTTAAGTGCTATGGGAACACCGAAGGTGGGCGCAGCGATACATATAAGTGATAGAAAACTTATACATATTATTTTTCTAAATTGATGTTGTCGTCACCGGGAATCGAACCAGGGACCATCTGTGTAACAGTCCAACGCGCTAACCATTACACCACAACGCCCACAAATCAGCAAAATTAAAATGCTTATTGTGGTTATGAAAATACTGTTTGCTCCTTAAAATCCTTACAAGTTGTTGATGCCTTTCCGATTTTAGTATTAAGCTTATTAAAACCTTTTATTTGACTAACGTTTTGTCGGAATTAATACAGCGCTTTAGTTGCCACAAAGCGAAATGTGTTTGAAAATAACTGCTGTTGTAAACTAGGAATGATTTTTTTTTGCACTTTAGCAATTTATCGATGTTCGTATCCCGTTATTATTGCTGCGTTCACAATGTGAACGCATTGTGAACGCACCAAAATTTCACCCTACGGGTCAAAAGTCGGGACATCAGAACTCGTTTTAGAGGTATGGTTCCTTCGGCAAAGTTTCTTATTTTGATCCCTAGATCCCTAGAATACGATTTTCCTTGAACGTTAAGCGATTTTTAAATGGACCAGCCCTAATACACATAGTACATTTTTTTCAAAATTTTCTTTTAATTCAAAATCAATTACCTGACATTATTATTTCAATTAAAATTACTCAGCATCAATAATAATTATGACTAATTTGAAAAATTTCTGATCAAATAACCAAAAAAAAAAAAATCTAAAGATTTAATAAATATTGAAATATTTACAAAATTTAAGCATTGAAATAGAGCAAAGATGAAAAAAAACAGCAAAATATTGAATATAAATCACAACAAAACATTAACGTGTAATAACGTGTGTGTTCACAAAAAAATGCAGATTATAATTTAAAAATATTTATCAAAAATATTTTTAGAATTACTCAAAAAAATAAAAATAAAATAAAGAATTAACACATGCATGTATTATTATGCGGTGTTAATGGAAATTCGTTCAGTGTTGTATAAACTATGGCGCATGCGTTATTTTTTAAATGAAAAAATTTAGAAAATAAATAAAATAATGTTTCTTTTATTTAGATGCACATTTTTTATTATTACAAGCAGCAGCTGATTTATGATTATGTCAAATAAATTTGTTGGTTTTATTTCGTTAAAAAAAAACGAAGAAAATTAATTTTATTATGAAAATCAAGTGGAAAATGGTGAAATGTGCCTGTGCTTATATGGGGTGTTAAATGGAGGGGGTCTAGCGAAGTAAAAATATAATTAGCTTTAGTATTTAGGAAATAATTTTGTATGTTGTGATTATGTTTAAAAATAAACATATGGTAGCAAAAAAAAAATCCCCTTTTTAAGATTAACTTGTTTTTAATAAAAAAAATTAAAAATTCTTACAAATTTTGTCAAAAATTATAGGTTATGTTTTTTTTTTTTTTGATAAAAGCCGTAAATCGTAAAGTTTTTGATTTCCAAATACCTTTTGTTAAATATGTTTCTCAATTTGTTGTTATTTGTTTGGTTTTTGTTATGTTATTAAATAAATTATAAATTTTTATCTTTCAAAAATTAAATTTATTATTTCATTTGATTACGAAACACACGTTTTTGTTTTCAAAAAAAATTTCAATAAAATAAAAAACTATAAATAAACCAGCGAACGTAAAGTAAATTTTGAAATAAAAGTTTATTTTAGTTGTATAAATTAAATTTGTATTAATCTTTCTTAATGAAAACTGACTTTAAAGTAAATAAAATTTATAACATCTTATTTTGGAAACTTAAATAAAACTCAGAACAAAAACGAAATAAACGAAACAAAAATAAAATCAAACGTAAAGCCGAAATAAATTGAAAACTGAAGACGATTCTTCAACTTAACAGAACCGAAATAAACTAAATGAAAATGTTACAATAAAATGCATAGAATACCAAATTGTAGAGAATTCATACCATACACTCATAGAAATAATCCTGTAAAAATAGCAAAAAAAAAAAAAAGCTACTGAAAATTACCTTGCAGAAAAAACTGCTAAAATTAGCAGATTTTCATATATTTAGTTAGAATATTGTTCTATCTTAAGTCTAAAAAATCTAATATGATATTGTCATATTAGATTTTATTTGCTCATTTTAAAAATAATATTCTAACTAAATATATGAAAATACAGAAAGTCCGAAAAAAACTATTTTCGTATTTTTAATACAAAAATTATTATTATTAGCAGATTTTTTTTACTAAATATTAGTAATACAAGAATAGCAAAAATAAATCTGTTGAATTTACAAATATTTAGTTATATTTGAGCTAAATTTTAGGTAATTGAAAGTAACAAAATAATCTGCTAAAATAAGCAAAAACTTTTACTTAATATTAGTAGACAAACAAATCATTAAAAAACGTGAAATTTGTTAAGTTTTTTTTTTTGATTTATTTTTTAATGCGAATAAAAGTCTGTCCTATGAAATCAGCAAACTAAAATTTTTTAGCAAAAATTTCTGTTGCTTTTAACAAAATAAACTTTTATTTGAATTTTACTAGAATTGGGGTAAATATAACAAAAATTTTGTTAATATTACAGTTTTTGTTTGCTATTTTGAGTCTACAAATATTTAGTAAAAGTTTTTGCTAATTTTACAGAGTAAAATGCTATTGTCAATTAATAACTAATAACGGATATAACTAAAATTTTGTAAAGTTAACAGATTTATTTTTGCTGTTCTTATTTTATTAATATATAGCAAAAAAATCTGCTAAATTTAGCAGAATTTACTGCAAGGTAATTTTTAATAGCTTTTTCTGCTATTTTTTACAGGTTTATTTCTATGAGTGTACTATCAATACGTTAAAGAGGAAAATGGAAAAGTGTGGTGAATAAATACATGCAACTCCCCACATTTTTAAAAAACAAAAGAAAAACTTATCAATGTAAACATACCAATTAGAACAGCATTTGTTTAGTTTTGTAAAAAATAAATAAGCAAAAAATATTTAATCGAAATTAAATCAAATAAAAATAAGTTTGTTTAATATTGATTTCGATTACACTACACTGAAATAGTTTAAAAATTTCAAAATTTTTCCAAAATTTTTAATCCCGTGTGATTTTTAAATTCACTCTAATTGAAAAGTTTCGGAACTCAAAGCAGGCCAAATAATTATATTAAATCTGGTTTTAGCAAATAATGAATGCGTGTACACAGGTAGAAAAATAAAAAGGGTCCAGTATTGGCAAAGCACTGAAATGAGTGGTATGCGTACTTGCTAAAAGTGCTTTCCCAGAGCACAAATAAGAAAGCACTACTAAACATAAAAATCAACTGCCTTCCCAACGCCAAATTAAAAAAACAAGTACTTTCCCAATGCCCAAATAAACAAAATTAAAATGCTTTCCAAACGCCCAAATGATAACAACTTTACACGCTGGTGCCCATGCTTTACAAAGTTTTGGGAAAGCACCTAAAAACATAAAAATCAAGTGCTTTCCCTTGGCCTAAATGATAAAACCAAACGGATGGTTTGAAATTATAAAAGATGGTAATTTATTCCATTTTTCTTTTTTTATTGGAAGAAATATGTATTCGACTTCATTAAAAAATATTACAAAAAAAAAAAACATTTCTCTAGCAAACTGTAAAGTATTAATGCATAAAAGAAAATTTAGTTTTTTTTTTTTTTAAAGAGAAGCATCACTCAGGAAATTCTTCCTATTTATTAATGTGTTGCTTTCTTTGGAAATTGGATAGTGGAGAGATGAAAGGTGACAACACTGTAATTGCGCGAGATGATAAGTCTTAGAACAGTTGTTGCTCGCCACCTGATGGAGAGTTGGCGAACTTATTGAAGCTTTTTTGGTTCATAGCCCTGATTCATTATTTTACTTCGGTGGGGTTAAGTGCTATGGGAACAACGAAGGTGGGAGCTGCGATACATGAGGGATAGAAAAACTCATACATATTATTTTTCTAAATTGGTGTTGCCGTCACCGGGAATCGAACCCGGGACCATCTGTGTAACAGTCCAACGCGCTAACCATTACACCACAGCGCCCAATCCTAATGCCCGTAATTTCAAACAATAGATACCTACTGGTGCTTAGATATCTACCCGTATACACGAACAAAATCGGGTAGGTATCTAAGCACCGGTAGGTAAATATTGCTTGAAATTACGGGCATAAAACCGATAAAATTTTATGCGAATGGACTAAAACTGTATATATTTTTATGCTCTGATTTCAATACAAACAAAAAGTACTTAAATGCAGTAGGTACTTTAAACTATCCTTAACATTTGAATAATTAATTAAAGCTAGGTATTTATTAAATACCAATTAAAGCTGTGGAAATGAAGCTTGTTAATGAGTCCTTAGGAAATGGTTTAAAGAACTTAAATATATATGAAGATTGTTAAAGTGCGCCCCGGTAGGCTAGTTGGTAGCGTGCTGGCTTATCAGTGCGGGGGTCGTGGGTTCGATTCCCAGCATAGGCACTGGTATATTTTCGTTACAACGTGCCGAAAGCCATTGAAGCTAGTGCTCGGTTAGGGTAATAGGATATAATTTGTAAATATATGATTATTAATTAATAAAAAAAAAAATGTTAAAAGCTAAATAAATCGAGAAATTAAATAAACCCATAAATTTGGTAAACAAAGAATTTTTTTTTTAAATAATTCAAGGTATTTTTTTAATGTATATTTACGTGTATATGTAAAAAGTACTGGATAGGCACCTATTTCAAACATTGGCAAAGCATTTGCCTTTAGTGCTTTGTCAGTGCTTCTTTTTATATAGACCCCGGTCTACTTGTGCTTTACCAGTGCTTGTTTTTTTTATTACCCCCATAATTTCTAGCTGGGAATTCATTAAATTGCATATTTTCTTATTTCTTAATCTGTTATCTATATAGCTTTGTAAAGTGTAAGCCCAGCCTTTATAACGTAAATAGGTTAATTAAAACATACATATATATTCGGAAAACCTTACTCTTTCAATTATTTAAATAATTCTTTTAAGTTATAAATAAGCAGATAAACATTGAAATCCGGTCAAAATATAATAAATCTGCATACAATCGTGTTCATTCATAAAATGCAGTTTAAAAATAGTATCAAGTGTTCTATTAGACACACCTTGCAGAAATAAACTAAAATAGAGAGAATACCACCAACTAAATCAGTAGAGTCATATTAAATGGAATCAGGAAATAATTATAAAAAAAAAAAAAATGTTAAATATTTTTAGGGTGCGGCTAAAAACAGAAAAAATACAATTTAAAAATCCATAAAAAGCCGCAATGAATTTTTTGCACTGTGGAAGAGAGACAAAATTGTTAAAGTATAATGATGCATACAAAGAAACTGCAACTATAAAAAAATCAACCAAAAAGCCACAATTTAAAAGGATTCAAGTGAAATGAGTAAATTTAAATTAAGAGAAACCAAAAGAGAACGAGACGGGCCAAAAACAAGGATTGCTAACTACAAAAACTGGCATATGTAAGTTAAATAAATAAGAAAAAGCACTCTTTTAAATTGTAACAAAAAAAAAAAAACCGTTACAAAATTTAAAGAGAACAAACCTTAAAATATGCAAGTATTTTTTTACAAACTTGCAAGGAGAGCACAAATTTAAGTGGCAAGTCTGAAAGTATGCTTTAAAATAAATAGAGGCAACATTTGTTTCAAAGAGCAAACCGGGCTAGTTTTTCAGTTTTTCTATTTATTTATCTTCTTCAAAAACTAGAGCGGCTTTTGTGCTAATGTTTGTTTGTTTATATTCGTTTACAATTCAAGAATGAAAATACTGCAATTTCAAATGAAAAATAGTACAACAAACTTTGCACTCATAATAATGATGATGATGGTGATATAGATTTTTATTTATACTATACACGGTATAGTCTGTGTGTGTGGGGGCGTCATAAAGGATGCTGCTGACAGTATATTCCGTGTAAAACATTCAAACGATAGAGGTTTGGGGAGCAAGCAAACCGAGATGCAGCTTTTCGTAATTACAGTCATTGAATAGTGTTGAAGCAAAATAAAATATATACATATAGGAAAACTATGCACAAAACTAAGAGTATATAGGAGTGGGAGGGGAATTGTATATAAAAGTAGAAATTGAGGAAATTACCAAAGGATATATATACAATAAAATTTAAAATTCAAAAGCAAATACAACTAATATGGAACAATTTTACTATATAGTTTTTTTTTTCACAATTGAGAAAGAATAAGCGAAAATATGGGTGTGGGCAATAAAAATCTAGGAAATTAGGGAAAAAATAAAATTAATGAAAAAAAAGTTACTTGGAAAAATCTATAAAAATTATAAATTTTCATTCACAGCCCTAAATTCGGCTATAAAAATTTAAATTCTAATGATATTTATATATACATACATACATATTAATGATTTTATTTCAATTAACTATTTTTAAATAAATTTATTGTAAATTAAGATTTGAAAATTTAAATTTGAATGAAATATTCTTTTTTTTTAATTTTAAAAATAATATTTACCTCCCAAAACTATACTTTAAATATTTTGTTTTTACAATTTGTATTAAATTTTCCACTTTTTTTACTCAAAATAACATTCCACTTTAAATTATAATAATTTCAAGTTAGTTTTTCTTAAAACTTCTACTTTTTTAGAATTGTTTTTTTTTTTTTTTAATTCATTAAACATTTAACACAAAATCTGAGTTTTCTATATAATATTTTTTTTTTTAGCTTTTTTGTTGGTATCAGAAAATCTAAGTGTATTTTATAAAATACATAGAGAATTGAAAAAACACAACTTGCTGCCGGAGAGTGCAAGAACTAAATGAATGCGTTTTTGAAAAGCTGCAACATTTTGTCCCTCATATTATTGTACAAAAAAAAAAAAAGGATTTTAAAGGAAAATACAACATACTATACGAAATTTTGTAGGTCTTTAGAGATGTATAGCAAAAGAAACAACATAGATGTTGAAATGAGAGTAAATTGTTTAAATAAAATAAAACCCTAGGGTAAGATGCATATATTTATGTTTAATTAAAATGAAAAAAAGATATTGCAAGGATATTTAGGACAAAATTTAGAATTATTTTTGTTAATTATAATTTAATTTAACAATGATTAAACATTTATATTAAAATGTTTGTCTGCAAAAAAGTTTCATACGTATTATAAAAATGTTTTTAATCTTAATGGAAAAAATGTTTACTAAGTCCTCGTTAAAAATTAAATATGTATAAAATTATAATATTCTATAAAGTTGTAATGAAAATTTTATCCAGGTACAATTTTTCCTTTGGATTGATATAGCCCCATTAGTTTTGTCAAACAGTGAATAAAAGTTTGAGAGATATACACATATGCAGCTTATTAAAATATGGATATGGAACAGTATTAAATAGGGTTGGGTATTGAGCATTTTCAATTTATTTCAACGACTAATTTTTCGATAGCCTCCGATTTTGATAAAATTTGGTGAGTATTTTTGGCAGTAAACGACGATTTATTTTTATTTTGAAAACTGTGGCTGAAATATGAAGTTGAAAGCCTGAAGCTGAAAGCTGAATTCCTGAAACTTTTAAATATCGCAATATAAGGGTTTGGGACATCATTGAAAAACACATAACTTTTGTTGTGTGAAAGTTATTTAAAAAACTATTTTTGCATAGGAGAGTATTGCAATCTCTGTATTTTCTAAACTCCTTGGTAAAAGTAATCACATAAAAATTTTAAAATAAAAAAATTTATCAATGGTCCACTTTAGCGAACAAACAAGATACCACATTGGAGAACATTACGAAAATTTAGTTTTTCAATTTTTTTTTTTCTTATTTATTATTTTTTTATGGAATCAATTTGTTTTATTAAAATTATGAATATAATTCTTACCGTTTGCAAAAATCCGTTTTGGAAAACTCTTTAAAACTTGTTTGTTATTCACGTTTTAGAAAAATGTGTGCATTCACGTCGAAACTTTTTTAAAATAGTGATAGCGGAAATAAAACTCAATGACAATTGGCAGTTTTGACATACATTCTAATGAACAACACGAAAAAATAAAAAAAGGTTATTTATTCCCTTTTAAAATTGCACTAAATTCAAAATTTCTTAAATTAGCTGTTTCGAAAAAAAATTCTGTTTTAAGTTTCTAAATTTTTCAATTAGAGTTGATTTGTTAAAAATTGGAATTTGGTAAGTTAAAAAAAAAAATTATTGGACCTGTTATAACTTTCGGATTTGCATAAAAAATTTAAAGTAAAACATTCCGAGTTTTTTAAATGCACCTCTGTTCTATATTTCACATTCTCTTTAAAGTAAAATCAATACTTTGGTGTAGAAATTAAAACGAAAGTACTCTTTTCCTTACAAAAGTTTTTAAAAAACATAATGCTTTATGAATTAAAATTTATCATTTTTACAAAAAAAAAAAAATTGGTTTTCTTTCTCTTACATTTATTAACAATTAAGGCTTCATTAGTGTTAAAGTTTTTGTTTTAATTAACTTTAAATAAAAATATGATCGATCAAAACTGAGACGATTGAAAGTGCCAAAAAAAAAACAGAGCAGCGCCAAATAACACATTTAAGTTTAAGTTAATATTAACTTTAACCGTGATTCACATGCTATCCACCCCTGTCAACCTATATCTACTATTTCCCAGGTATTGATGATACGAAATGTCATTTTCAAAAGAAAATATACAATAATTTGACAATTAGTATCACGAATACAGGAAAATATTATATATGAATGGACAGAGATTGATAGCGTGTGAATTTGTATTACAACTTTTATTTTGGGTTTCCATAAAATGTTTCGTTTCGGACAAAAGTTTATAAGTTTTGCTTTTGCTTTTGCAGTTGTATTTTTTTAACGAAAATAATGTTTACCAAAACTTAATGAAGAGAAAATTTTTTAAGTATTTATTTTGTTAACCTGAATCTAAATTTAAAAAAGGTCCATCGAAACGTCTTTTTGGGTTATGAACCTCTTTTCTTTAGCACCTTATATTTATTTTTATTTTTTATTCTTTTAAATAACCGAGCCCAGAGGGCCATATATTAATATTTTTTAAATATTTTTAAAAATATTTTACTGGTAAATATTGTGCAAAAATATATACTTAAAAATTATATATTTTTTTTATTATATATTTTTTTTATTATATATTTTTTAAATGATATATTATATTTTTTTTTAAATGGATTTCACAAAAAATTACGTTTTATACGATTCAAGATATTTCGATATTTTGAACCGTGTTAAGTATTGTTCCTGCGTAAAAAGTTAAAAAAACAAATATACTCGCAACTCAAAAAGGCATTTAGATGGAAATTTTTGGCTTTAGATTTGAATTTCGCAGACCAAAATATGAAAAATAATAACCAAAGTTTAGAGCTTAACCATAGTTTATGAATTTCGAACTTATATGAAAATATTTTTGTCTAACTCTGATAATATTTAGATAAGTTACCGGTTTTAACGCGTACATATTAAACCCTTTTTTTCAAATGCAATAAATAATAGCATACAATTTGAAATTTACACACAAAACAAATACCAAAAAAATTATGTTGTATGCTTTATATTCCGCGCTATTATAAGTTCCAAATCCACAAAAAAAACTTCTAAAATAAACCATTTCGAACATTTTTGCGGTTCTGTGATCCACATGAAAATTTGTTCGTTTTATTTCGTATAGAAAAAGCTTAGTAAAGGTAAAACGAGTATATTTATTTTTGCAACAATTAATATAGTTTTTGCAACAATTTAATTAAAAATTAATATATGTCTAGTTTTCGAAACTGCAAAGTTCTGAAATTTTAATACCGTGTTATTTTACAAATTCACTCCAATTTAAAAGGGGTTAAAATAGTTATGGCCTTTTGTTTAATAATAAATTGACTTAAAAATTGTAAATATCTACAACTTCCTTATATTTTGCATAGTTAAATTTTCCTTAAATCAAAGTATTTGTATATGAAAAATATAACTGAAAAATAGAAGAGCTCTTTAAACCTTTGCACACACACCATTAAAACTATTTTAATCTAGTTTCCTCTTATAAAATCCTATTTAAGAGAAAAGCTTATAATACAGGAAATGCAATTTTAGCAAATCAACAACCCTACCGAACAACAAACAATAAATTGTGGTAGGTTATCGGCTTACAAAATTCCTCATATGTAAACATTAACGATTTCTTTGCTCTTCTCTATGAATCTGAATATGTTTAGTATAAAATCTCAACTTCAGTGCAAAACAAAAAGAAATATTTATCATCGGGGGTTTTCAGTTGGTAAACATACTACAAACATATCTTAACCTAACCAATTCTTGGTTTATTTTTAATTTTCCTTATTTGTTTGTTTATTTTTTTTATTTTACCAAACAATCATCAACAGCTTGTAGTCTAGTATACATAGTAAGCAGAAGGATTTTTATATATATATATATATATATAAGGGTATATTTGGAGAGTTGGTTGGTAGGTAGGTAAGGTGGGTTCTGTGCTTTTTGTATTGTATGCTTGCTTAACTTGACATCTTCATTTGTGTCAAAAGACCATTGAACTCCAGGATTCTATAGAAATTTTGTTAGGTCTGTTGGGTCTGCAAAATAAAAACAACAACAGCAACAACAAATTGTATACGTAAAACTCCTTTAAATATGGAGTATATAAAGCAGTTTGTATGTAGTTGGAGCAGCAGTAGTAGCACCACTAGTAATTCATGCGTTAAAATACAAACAAAATCTAACAAAAAGGAGTGCAAACGAAGTGTTTGTTTTGTAAATGGGAAGGAATGTTGTTAAATGCTTGAATAAATTGTAAAGCATTTAAATGTAAGGTGCCTTAGCAGTATAGGAGTACTAAACCAATATGGGGAAAAAATTGTACTTCTCTAAACTACGAGATTTGATGGAAATATGCATCGGGTTTTCCGTATATTTTATTTGAGCGATATATACTTAAAATGCATTCTTGTTAATAGACTACCTAACGTAGAGACTTTTTAAAATGTTTGCCTATTAGTTTTTTTGAGTTCATTTTCTAATTTTTAGAATAAAATTTATTTTGTAAAAAAGTACTTTTTTTTTAATAAATCATTTGAAGGGCTTATTGTAAAAACTTGATAAGCCACATTTTCTTGTTGGTTTATTTTGGACTTTTAAAGTTGGAAAACATATAGAAATATGAATATTGCAGGACTTTTATACTCTAGGGACATGTGGTAAGTGTTTAAGCTAGACTTCTTCCAAAAAATTGTTAATGGATGTCTAGAAAACAGCGAAAACTAGAAAATAATCAAAGTGGCTTATCAAGTTTTTGCAATGAACCCTTCATTTGTTTAAATATTGTCGTTTATATTGAGTTAAAAAAGTTTAATTCAACTTTTTGAAAATTTTTAAAATTTGTAATACAGTGAACGAAATTCCTTTGGTCTCAGCAATATTTTTGATTTTTACAATAAATGGAAAAATTATAAAAACGACAAAATGACGATGACAAATTTTATCTTAATTTTTAAAGCAATTAAAATTAAATTAATCTTGAACTTGAATAACCTTCTCACATCATAATTTATGATAAAAGATCGAAAAATAAACTTTTGCTTTTAATTGTTTAAATTTAAAAGTAAAACATTTAAAAAATATTGTTGTGATCCATTAAGTAATAATATTTTTTCAAATTACTCAAGTTTAAATTGGTTGTTCTAATTCGGGGTATAAGATCTAAACAAATAATCAAGGAGTCTTAATACATAGAAAAATGTCAGTGTTCAAAAAAAGTTCCAAATTTTCTTCGCGGCTCTTAAACATTTCCGATAAAATACAAGATTATATCCTTATAATTTAAAATTTGTAGCGAGCAAAATATGTCAAATATGGCCGGACATTTCTAGGATTTTTATATTAAGCTTTGCAAATGGGAAATATATTATTTCCATTTTAAGTTTCTAAACATAAAGTCGTAACGAAAATGTTTAAGGAACTTGTAGGGGAGAATGACAATTGACAATAGCGGCCACAGACGACAATGTCAACCCTCCCAAAGAATTAAAAATTACAAAATTACCCAGAACAGTTCAACTAAATTAAATCACAGACTTATTTTAGAAATTTAACAGTCTAAAAAGTGTAACGGTATTCATAAATGGGTCCATGTAAAAAAAAACATCTGAATACTTTTTTACAAGAACGGTAGACCGAAATGAATATTTAAGAAAATATATTCCATTTAAAGTATGTGCCTTCTTGTATAACCGGTGTTATTTCGCTATTTTACAGGTTCGCTTTTGAAATATCATGAACTATTGTTAAAATAACGCTGAAATACCAAAACGCCTATTTATAATCCTGATCTTTTAGAAGATACATGACAGTTTTGGAATAATAGTTTTAATATCTGCATTAATGTAAGCGTGGTTGGCAGCTATCGTTGAAAAGGTAGTGTTTGGCAACCAAGCAATTTTTAAGAAAGTGTCTCTATTTCTGATATTGCTTTTTGTAAACTCCCTGTAGAAATTAGTTGAACTAGTTCCGAAAAATACTAGTTTTCAAACTAGAAAAAACAAACTACTTCTCAAAACAGTAATTTTGAACCAGTTGTGTGCTAGTCTAAAACAATCTATGTTCGGTCGGGACTATGTAAAAAGATTATATAAACTTAAATGTTTTTGAAATTTATGTTTTGTTAACTACATTTGTTTTTTTTTTAAATATAATTAGAGTTTGCAAATAAACATTTTTTATTATGAATTGAGCTGAAGTGCAAATCAACTGATACAGTACTGTTGCCAATGAGTCACCCCAGAACTAGCGGGTTCAAGTGTTTATCTTTAGAAGCAGTTTCGTTTCCTATTTTGCTTTCCAAAACAATAATTTTGGTACAGTTGTGTACTAGTTGAGTATGAAATTTGTTAAGACATTTTTAAAAAACTCCATTTAAATACAAGTTTTAAAGTTCTACATTTGTTAACATTTGTTTTTAATAATTTATTCTGAATACTAATCACTCTTAAACTCAATATATTTTAAATACTATTGAGTATATGAAACTATTTATCTAAATAAGATGAAACCAATCTTTCATTAAAGGAAAACATTTGGTTGTTATTTATATAATTACAAGCAACTGGTACAATACTGGTGCCAAAGAGTTAGTTCAGAGCTAGTTCCGCGATTGTCACATTAGTACCAGTTTTTCTACCTTTTTTTTCATCCTTAAACTGTAGATTTCAAACTAGTTCTCCACTAGTTCCAAAGCGGCAGTTTCGAACTAGTTGACATCACCATGTTAAAATCTACAGTTGTTTGTATGGAGAGGCGGTAGAACTTGTACTAGTTGCCTGGTTCAAATAAACTAGTACAAAATTGGTGCTGCATTACAATTTATTTGCTACTCGGCTTGAAAACAAAAAAAAATTTATAATAAACTCCGTACTGAAGATTTGTTGTTGGTAAAATTCACTTATTTTAATAAAATATTACTCAAAAGCAACGTTGGCCTTGAAAGTGTTAATAAGAGTCTTAACACATACTTATACGCCAAGTAGCACAAATGCTTGTTCAAACATAACCTCACTTATTGAAATTAACCTAAATTGTATTGCATTTTTTTAATGTTTTACTTTTAATAATCTAAAGCAATCTTCTTTAAATAATAATTTGTTAACTTACCTTACCATTCCTGTGATTCCCAGCTTTGAAAATGTGGATAAGGCTGTTGTTGAAATTGTGCCTGTTGCTGACTTTGATGTGGCTGTTGCGGACGATAGGGATCCATAGCGCGCGTATTTAATTTGTTATTGGGGTAGGTTACTCTATGAGCTTGGGAATGATTTATGTTGTATAAAATAAAATTTGGTAGATTTTTAAGACGTCGCAGCCGGGTTTGATTTAATTGAGATTTAGTTAGGAGGATTTGATTTGAAGGAATTGTGTTTAATTGAAATGTATGCATGGCCAGAGCAGACCCTTCGCCAAGCAATCAAATGAAGGAATAGACAAACAGGATACGGATAAACAGTGGAGCCAATATTTAGAATTTGTGAGGATATTTTGGGGGCAGTTTTGTTATTGCTCTAATTAAACAGATGATGTTGGAAAAACTAAGCAAAAGAGATTGAAGAAAAAGATGATTAAAATCAGTAATTCCTTGAAAACTATATAATAAAACGTATTTTTAACACTTGTACTGGTAAAAACTTGGCAATAAACAAAATTCTCTTAATTTTTACACTTTTCTTAAATTATTTTCTTAGATGTTTGATGGCTCAACGCAATAGCTTTTACTGAGTGGCATAATTTTCTTTGGAGCTTCACTTACACTTTGTTTTTGTAGCCATTAAGTTTTTTTGTAGTTCACTGCACTTTTCGCGGTATTTTTTATTATTTTATGCATTTTTTTTTTTTTTCACTTTAACTTTTTCCCAAGAAATTTAATTTTCTTATTAGTTTTTTTTTTTCTGCTGAAGAAAATGAGTGAACGAAAATTACTAACGTATTTTCATGACATTGCCATACTTGAAACATATGTTTAAAAGAAAAATGAAAACAGGTGTGTGTTTAGAAAGTAAATGTTAAGGCAAGTGTCAAAAAAAAAACTATACATTAGTCAATTTCCAAACCGGTACTTAGTATTAGTGCTGCCAACCATTACATTTTCCATTTAAG
Source organism: Delia radicum (assembly GCA_021234595.1). Lineage (NCBI taxonomy): Eukaryota > Metazoa > Arthropoda > Insecta > Diptera > Anthomyiidae > Delia > Delia radicum. The sequence continues at coordinate 238,392,620 of CM037854.1, read as the reverse complement.
CTGGCGGGTGTATCACATACACAGGCTGTTTCAAAATATAATTATTCTTATTAACCTTAAAAAATAGCAACTTAAAATTTATTATTATTATTTGCAAGCTGACTTCAGGGGGTAAAAAACTGACTAATACAGCAAAACTCGTTAAGACTCTTCTTTGGATATAACTAACCAATTTAAAAGTTCCGACGTTTGGTAAGAATTTAAAAAAAAAAAAACAACATCTGTTTATACCAACTCGCTTTACACATCGTCGATTGATTATGGGAGAGCCGCCTGACCAAAAACATTTTTGCGAGAAAAACTATAAAGAGGTTTACAACAAAATTATTAAATTTCTAAAAAATAGGTTTTCTTTTTTGTTTGCTATATCTATAGCTGCATTTATTATAAACAATATTGTTAATTTTTACGCCTTTTTGCTCTGAGTATCCAGAGTTATTAAAATTTTTTTAAAAAAAGATTTTTTTATCACAATTTTATTATTTTTCTTTCAAGTAGGTCAAAAGTTTTTTTTTTCTTTTAACCATTATAAAACTAGGTTGTCATAGTGCAAACCAATGCTTAAAATTTTTTATTGTTTTTTGTTTTATATGCGTTGCTTATTTCAAATGTGTCAAATCAAGATTGACGAATAATGTTTTTATTTTTCTACAGAAAGTTTGACTCATTGGCCAAAAAGTGGTCAATACACCAAACCAATGTTAAGAAATTTGTAAAAATAGGGATACGCAGCACATATGGGGCTGGATATGTCCTAATTGATACGAGGTATATAAAAACGGATTAAAGATTTAGAAAGAGGACACATTAATCATATATAATCAATTCCTAACTCAATTTTGCCAGAAATGGTCTATAGGTCTCACCAATATTCATACGACGATATTAGGAATTGGCATGACATTTTTGCCCTTTTACGTGCTATTTTTGCTTGCTCTTTTCCATACTATTTTTAACTTTTCCCAAAATTTGTCATGATTTAAAGAAATTTTAACAAATTTTAAACCGAACACACAGATATTTATTATATCATAAGTGCATCGAAAACTATCTATATACAAAAATCAAATAAAAGAGCTTTATAGATTTTTTTGTTATAAATTTCTAAAGAAGTTTTAGCCCCGTTAATAAGAACGTCGCCCTCGGGTTTAATTGTATATATAAACTTAAAGCGAAAATATCTTTTATAATTCTACATTATACATATTTGTTGACAATTTGTATTATTTAAATGATATTTTAATACATAGCAATGCTTTTTTTAACCTGTGGGCAAACAAATATCTTAAGGTCTTAATTAGTTTAGAAGTAAAAGTAAAAAATGCAACTCAGCTTTCTTGTAATGAATAAAAAAAGTGTATACAAATAGTTTTGCTATTAATTTCTTGTACATACAAACAAGACAAAAAAGTGTTTCTTAACTTTTTTATGACACCTTTAATTGTCTTCAGATACGTTTTATTACTTTACGCATAAACTAATGAAGCCTTAAGACGTTTCAGGTCTGCAAAGCAATTATTGAGTACAAACATTAATTTAAATTTTAAATGTTTATTCACAGAAAAGTATCTGCTTTTTTTATGTTTAATATACATATTTTCGACTTTTTCTTTATTTTGTATTTTTTTTTGAAATATTGATTTTTTTCACTGATTTTGTTTTTGATTAAACCACTACGTTCTTTTATGAGTAAATCATTGATTTTCAATTTTTGTTTTTTTTTTTTTGGTTGTTTGTTAAATATTATCTTTTTACAAACTTAAATGTAAAGTTTAATAATAATTGTTGTAATAATAGTAGATTTTTATATAATATGCAATATTTGTTTAAAAGGGATTTTTTCTTGTATCTTTTGTTAATTTGTTTTTTTTTTTTTGTTTTAAATATATTTTTACAAAATATGTTAAATCTGTTAGGGTTTTCTGTTAGTTTGTAGAGGAGAGAGAGAGAGAGAGTAGGAATAAGGTTAATTAGGGATTTGGGAATTTTCGAAGCAAATTGTAAATTGTTTTGTGTTTTTTTTATAATTTAAACTTAAATTGTTAACAAACAAAAATGTAACGAAAAATATTTTTAACTATAATGTAATACTACTAATTATTTTTAGGTTTTTCATTTTATTATAATTATTTTATATCAAGTTATATAAAAATATATGTTATTGATTTTTTTTTATATAATTACCCTAAAAATGTTACTATACAATTAACAATATGACATTTTTTTTTCAAATAATTACTTGTCATTGCATTGGTTTTGTTTTATGTAATTTTAAGTAATGATTTCTTTTTTAAATTTCTTTGTATTTTTTTTTTTTTTTTTTTTTTGTAAGTTAAATTTGATTTTATTTTTGTTTACTTATTTAATAATTTTAGTATTGAAATCATTGTTTTGCTTAGATTTGATTTTATCAATTTATTAGTTAATTTACTAATTGTTAAAGTTGTTTTGTTGTTGTATTCGTTTATATTATTTTTTATAATTAATTTTTACAAAATTAAAGTAAATTTGTTGTTTTAACACATAACTGCTGATTATTATATATATATATTTTTTAGAATCTTTTTCAAATGGTGTATAATTATTTAAAAATAATAGTATTATTTATATAATAGTTAATAATAACTTTATTATGCATAATACTTTATTTCTATTTTTTATATCAGGTTAACATTATTTTTTTTTTTTTTATTGTTGTCTTTTTTTAAATATTTACACAATATATCGTTTATAGTTTACATTTTCACCAGTTTATTATGTTTTTTTTTGTTTGTTTTATACATATTAAAAATATATATATATATTATATAAATATCACTAATATGATCTAAAGTATAAGTACACGTTATTTCGGTTTTATTACTATTTATGCTTTTCAGATTTTTTGGACTTTCGGTACTTTTTTTTATGGGTTTATTTCTTATCTAATTCCTTTTGTTTGTTAATAATTATTAAAACTATAGTTTATTGTTAATATATAAAAAAAAATAATCAGATATTGAGTGTATATCCCTAAGTGTTCTAAAAATGTTCATATTTCAATTAGTTTTTTTTTATGCATTTGTAGTTTTTTTTTTTTACAAGATTTAAGTTTTCTTAGAATTTGGCAGTAGTAATTTATAATTAGCAAACAAATGTTAAAACAAAATAATAAGAAACTCTAATAATAAAATAATAAAAAAAAATCTTTTAACTTTAAATGAAATCAATAAAGCAACACAGTTTTTGTAGATCAAAAATATTTAAAAAAATAAATAATTGAAACCTTTTGGTGTTAATTTAAACTTGTTCTTTAAATTCGAAGATAAATGATTTGTAATTTGCTGGGCAAACAGAAAAGTTTTGTATCATTGGTTTCTATGTTTCGTATTAAGATATTTATCCCATTCAGAACATTAGACGAGTTCTGGCGTCGATTTGAGAAAACTGAAAAATTGAACATGCTAGCTCATCTTATACATTTTCCAAATTGTAATATATTTGCCTGGAGTGTAGTATTTATTTGGAATTTTCAAAATAAAAGTGCCAAAATTTTCATTTGCTTTCAAATAATTGAACTATAATCAAGTTTTAAAATTTGAAGAACTTTCATTTCTAAATTTAGTTGGCTGCCAGAAAATTATTTTACTTTTCTAGACAGATTGAGGTTAAGAATAATAAACGTTTTCTCTAAAAATTATAAACACTATTCATTTTCAAATCAGTCTTTTTATGGACAGGCTTCATCAGTGATTTTCCATTTAAATTGTTTTTATTGTTATAATTGTCAGATTGTCTCTATATGAAAAGTTTTTCAACAACCTGTCGGCTGTAGGATTCGAACCTGCATCTCTTACTTTATTTGTAGGACATATAGTGCCGCAAAAAATTGAAAGATCCTCATAAGGGTACAGTTGGGTTAATCGGCTAGATTACGGATGTCGAATTTGTAGTCGAATTTTTCGACTCCATACAAAATGTTTTTGCTTAAATTGAAAATTATAAAGAAATCACACCCTGCATAAATATTTTCTACAATCGTATTGTTGTCTATGGTAAATTCAGTTGTAAAGTTGTGTTTTTACTGAATTTAAGGCAAATTTGACTTACTCTCGAATTCGACTACGACAACGGTAATAAGGCCGAATAGTTCACTATCACAGCTATTTATAGTAAAAGATTAAGGAATAAAATCGAAAAATTGCGCAATAATATTGCTAGTGTATGGTTATCTTAATAGATCCGAGATTTTTCTAACAAATATCTTTTTGTGGGTATGTCAAATAATAGATAAGAAATTTTTTTCCCATACAAAAATCGCTTTCAGTTTTATTGTGAATATACTCTTATTTTACTTACCACAACACAGTGATCATCAGAGAAGACAAGTTTGCCTTTTTTGCTTTTCTTTACATTTTTACTCATATTTGCTATTACCATATTTTGATTTTTCATTTTTGGGCTTTAAATCAGCTTTTCCTTTAGATTTTTGCACTTTAAATTGTCTTTTTTTAAATTTTCTTTGCTTGAAATGTTTTTTTTTCTCAAATTTTGTTGAAGTTTCGCTATTTTTGACTTTTCTCCAATTTTTTTTTTGACATAACACTACTTTAGGGTTCAGCCATTTTTGTCTTCTCTGGTGATCATAAACGAAACTGGAAAAACAGAAAACAAAAATTAGAGATGCCATATTAATCAAAACAAAAACACTGAAAAAAAAATACCGTAAACAAATATTAAAAATGCATACCAACTAAAAATTGTTAAAAAAAAAAAAATAAAACTCAAGTTTTAATGTTTTTTCTTTATGTTTTTTAATAAAATCATGTTTGTTTTTATAATAATTATTTTGTGTGATTTTTTAAAAAGTATTTCTTTAGTTAAAATTATTATACTAAAAAAACGTAAACCATTTAGCATTTAATCATTAAACAATAGTATGGAGCAAGGAAAATAACGTAACTAATTATTTAAACAAAATTGTAGTAAATTTTCCAAAGATATTAAACAATAAAAAAAAAATTCAAAAAATAATTTTATATATTTTATTTTAGATTAAACACAAAATCTAAAAAATTAAGACTATTTAAATAATAGGGAGAAAGAATAACATGCGAAGTAAGCAATTAACAATTGTTTTGTTTGCCTTAAACTTAAACTAGAAAGGTCGTTTTTTTGTTTTGTTTAAAATAATTAAATACCTGGCCTTAAAATATAACAAAATTTTGTTTAAAATTATTTAACGAAGGAAATGAATAACTAAATTGCTGGAAGTTAAAATATTTTGTTTAACTACTAATGCCTTGAGTATGTAAACAGGAGTAAAAAGCTAGAAATAGTTTTTTTTTTTTTAAATTTAAAGAAATTTTGTTTATTAACAATTTTTTGCATAGGGATAATCTTTCTTAGCTGAGAATTTCTATAACAAATATTTTTACAAAAAAACTTTCGCAAAATCTCATAATTTAATTTTTTTTTTGAAAAGGAAAAAAATTAGATCATAAAAATGTTGGATAACTGAAAAAATATTAAAAAAAAATTGTCATTGACATAAATTTGTATTGCAAGGCATTAATAGTCTAATAAATTTTAATAAATAAGTTTTTTTTTTTTTTTATAAATAATAATTAATCATTAAGAATAAAATGTCCTCCATTTTGTTTTGTCTGTTTTGCTTAGGAATTGTTTAAAAAATTTCTTTTAATAGATTGCCATATGAAAAAAATGTGTACTAACAATTAAGAGATTAACTTTTGTTAAAAAAAAAAAAATAATAATTTAAAAACAGCTTTAACTTAATTATACAAAATATAATATTGACTTAAATTTCAATACGAAAACTTAATTTCATTTAAAAAAATATATTCATGTAGAAGGAATTTACTAAAAGCTTTCATTTATTTTAAACAAGATTTAACTAAAATTTTTTTAATCATAAAAAAATTTAACTAAAATTTAATAAAATAAAACCCAAGAAAAGATAAAAATAATAATAAAAAAAGAAATAACAATTCAATAAAAAAATAAACCTAAAAAAAAGAAAAATATTAACATTTTTTTGAGCATATATTTTCTTAAAAAAACATTTTTTCTTAAATTTCTTTATAATTAATAATTATGACTTTTAATGAAAAAAAAAAAAAAAAAAATACAATAAGCAATTATTTTAATTACAAAATAATATTAAAATCTTAAACATGTCATTCTCATTATTAAACTAAATAATAATTAAATCTTAAATAATAGTTTAAAATATATATGTATACTAAAAGATTTTTTTAATATGTTGTTGTTATTTTTAATAAAATTTACATATTTTTAATGTATTATTTATTTATTTTTTTTATGTATATAATTGTATTTGGATTAACAATAATAACTTATTTCAAAAAAGTTCTTAAAATTATAAAGTATTAACAAAAAGCATTATATTGCTTAGAAGTATTTTAATTTATTTTTTTTAGTTATTTTCTAAAAAAAAAACGCAAAAAATCATTAATGATTTTAAAAACATCAAGTCATTTAACACAAATTTTCTTTAAATTATTAAAATAAACTCATTCAAAGATGAGCCATGCATGAAGTAGAAAGTGATGTTTAAGTGTTTTTTTAAATTTTAAATCAAGGTTTAGTCATTTATAAAAAAAATAGTAGATATTCTAAATATTTCGTACAAGTTTTGTAAAAATTTGTATCAAATTTTTGCAAAAGAATTTTTATTATTGTATAAGCATTTCATCTTTAAGTTTTTTCAAACCAGCTTGGACATAACGAAAAACTTCATAAACATTGCTGTGCAAAGTTAATGGACCATTTTCATGATCCAAAGCAATAAAGAAATCTGAAATAGATGAAATATTATAAAAATTACACAGTTAATTTTATATTTTCATTAAAAGAAAATTATAAAAAATATATTCTCAAAATCTCTTTTTCATTAGTGTCATGTCTTTTGCAGTACTTTAACGCGGTGGCCCATAACAGCCGTGTTTCAAATTTAAAAAAAATAATAAAAGATAAATTTATAAAATACATATTTCGAGTAAGACAACGTTTACATTATAGCCATACTTATAGTTTAAACAGCAAAAATAAATGGTTCCAAAAGTGCTTCTAAAGACCCCGTTGACATTATCACCCAAGTGTGCTTTACATGTCAGAAATATGTTGTAGAAAGAAAAAGTATAATAGTGTGACCACAATTGCTACACACATGTCAAAATGGGTGTCAAAGTGTGAACACTTTTAAAAAGTGTTAACACTTTTTTGACAAGATTTATTTTTTGTAATATTTTATAAAGTTACCAAATGTATTAACACAAGTGTCGCTTTATTCTTTAATAAATGTTAACAAAGATTAAAAGCAGCTAAATAATGGATAACAAAATCAATAATTAAAAAAATATATTTTTTCTTTTATTTGTTTCGTGTGTCGATAACAGTCTGAACACTCAAGTTTTTACCCCTACAGACAGTTTCAACATAAATTTCATTATACTTGTGTGAAATGAAGTATAAACACTTGTGTGATAATATGAACGGGGCTTAGTTGACCATTTACATGGATGAATTTAACATAAACTTGTCAAGCATTCCAATTAAATACTGTTGTATTCTTTTCTAAACAACTTTTTTGAAAACTATAATTCTTCTTGAGGCGAGAAAACTTTGGAAATGGCCAAAACTTAATATTTTTAAATATTTTTTTTTGCATATCTACAGATCTAGAACACATTTATCATTACGCTAAATTTTGTATAAAAAAACTAAAAAATTTAAACTTGAAAATTAGCAAAATATGGGAAAAGGGTATACAGACTAACTTATTTTTCAACTTATGTTTATAAGTTGGAAAAGTTTCAAGGGCATCAAGGATATTTTTGAAGAAATGGAAGGATAAAATATAAATGTATCAGTATTTAGAAGATTTTATTAGTCAGTAATGTATTTTTAAAAAAATTAATTTAATGCGATGAAATAACGCTTTACTTATAATTATCATTTCATCCTTTGACGGTCACAGTCAAGTATAGTGACCAGAAGTATTTATAATATATTTTTAGAAGTTGTTTTTATTTTGGATATATACCCTTTTTGATGTTCCTACTTTAAATACAAATAGCACTTATAACAACCGAATTTTTGCAAATTTAAAAAGTAAATATAAAACTTTAGAATGTTATCTTTGAACTTTGTCAATAAAATCTTTGTTTCATTATTACCGACAATTTAGGTTTTAAAGTATTTTTTTTAGATAAAAACGCAGAAAAATAGAAATATTTTTACCCAGATATGTAAAAAAAACTAGATTCCCAATATATGGTCTGTATACCCTTATTCACCTCCACTGTTCATTTATTCTTTATTTATATTCTTTTCCTTTTAAAAACAATAATTTTATGTTAATTCGTTCGTAAAACACCTTTTAATAACTCAAATGTTTTCCCATTAAGGAAATCTATAGAAGCCTAGCCAATAATTCTGTAGGATGATCGACGAATATAGTCCACTTTTCGTAAGGACCATAATACTTACAAATTTGTAATAATATTAACAATTTTGGTGAAAAACAACAATTTTCCATTGTTTAGCTTAACGTTGTCGTTTGTAACATCGTCCGGTTTTGAGCAAAACGTTATCGTTTTTCTTAGAGAATCTGTTCCCTAATAAAATTTTAAAATTACAAAATATTACTTCTATTTTAACTTACCGGTATGATTGCCTTGTCTAACTAAACGATCGGCTTGATCCCATAATTCATGGCTACTGGCTAAATAACTAAAATATTGATTTTGCTGATATAAAGCTGAGTGTATATCTTGAGGCACTATTTTACCGGGTGGTGTATTTGAACCAGAACCCTGAAAAATCAAATAAGAAAAAAAAATAATTAGTTAAGAAATTATGACTTATTGTATTGTCGTAACTTTTTATCTATAAAAGCAAATTCTTTTAAGCTTATTTTGTTTATTAATATGTTCTTGTTCAAAAAAAAAAAAAAAAATTGTTTTAAGCTCCTAAATATAACGAAGAAAATAATGAAATTTTTTAATATTTGCTTAAAATTCCTAAACTTTTAATTGAACAGTTCATGCGAATAAAGACGAATAGACCATTTGTAGAATTTTACAGGGGACAATAAAAACGCAGGAAATGGTTAAAAAATAATATTTTTATCAACTTTTTGGTATTAGCTTAAAGATTTAAGTCACATCTACCTATATACAAAATTTTAGTAAGGTATTTGAAAGAGAACTTGCCAAAAATTGGACTTCAATTTTTGCTTAAATGGAAAAAGGGCGAATATCCAAAAAAATGTATTGAAATTTGAATAAAAATGTGTTATTTTGCAGCAGATTTTGACTACATTTTCATGAGACTTGCAAAACTTGACGAACTATGGTTGGTATTTGTTTGTAACACTTTAAGGACTTCACTTTTTTTTTTTTTTAGCTAATATCAATTTTAAACTCGCAGCTAAATAATTTTTATATAATATTTCGTTAAGGATGGATATTCGCCCTTTTTGCTTTCCACACTTTAAAGTCTTATAACTAAAGAACGGTAAAATTTTTTGCCAATATAACACATTGTTACCGAAAGTAAAATTTTTGTATGTTTTTGTGTTGTATTTAATCAAAATTGTGCGTTAGTTCACTCCCAATTTAAACAAAAATATAAAAATATACGAATTATTGCACTTTCAAAGTAATTTTTTAGCCTTAAAAGTCAAAATTTCTCCAAAATTTCTGCATAGGATTGTAGGGCTCTGCTAATAAAATGCATTTATGCAAAAAAAAACGTGTTTGCGAAAAAGTGGTCTATTCGTCCTTATTCGCATGAACTGTTCAATTGTTTTTGTATGTTTTTTTTTTTTTTTTATTAACTAATAATCATATAATTACAAATTATATACTATTACCCTAACCGAGCACTAGCTACTTAGGCCTTCGGCGCGTTGTAGCGAAAACAGACCAGTGTCTCTGGTGGGAATCGAACATACGACCCCCGCACTGATAAGCCAGCACGCTACAAACTAGCCTACCGGGGCGCACTGTTTTTGTATGTAATTTGGCAAATTATTCAAAAAACTGCATTTATCTTGTCAAAAATTGGTTTGTAAACAGAATAAGATAAAAAGAATTTTTGTATTTACTTTTATAGATACACTTTTGCTCTTCACTGTATGTTTTATAAAACAAAGAAAAACTCACCTGTGAACCTACCGAATTTGAAGGAGATATCGATGATGGTGTATTACCATTAATAATATCACCTTTACCCGATTTAAAGAATTCCGTACAAATGGTACTGATTTGGCGGCAAAAACCTCTTTTAAGTTTATATAACTTTAAAGAGATTAATGACTGACAACGCAAACTAGAATGAGAGAAATGAATAATGAATAATTTTAAAAGAATTTGATAAGAATGCAGTTAAATACCTTAAAATAGCAACTTTATTATGAGTCTCATGTTGACTTGCCGAAGAAGCTTGCAAAGGTCTAAACTTGGAGGAAATGTATCTAGAAATAAGGGACACATTTGAAGAAGTTTTTTTTTAAACATATTGTATTGTTTTTCTAGTTTAAACGAAATTCAAATGGAAATGTTATCACTTTACTCACTTAATCAATGACAACGTATCCTTGTACATAGTCCAGGCTGCATCTTCAGAACGACTATGTTGTTCCATGGCAGCACCCGACAATAGAAAATAAACCACAGCCTCTAAATATAAAGTCACTTGATTGAATGTATTCTGTTCACGATCAGCAGCATGTTTCCGGTGTACAGCTTCTTGTAAGAATTTAGCATCTTTACTGTAATTTTAAAAATGCGTAAGGGGTTAAAAAGATTAAAACCAAAATTGATTTAATTGTGCAAAATAAATGATATTATATACAGAGAGGCTATTAGCTTTACAAAAAAAAAAAAAATACTTGAATTATGAAATTTTAAAAAGAAAAAAGAAATGAACATAAAACTTTTGGTTTACATTGGTAATAAATTTTGAAATTTGGCCGTAACGGAGGAGTTGGTAGTGTTGTTGTTGTTGTTGGAGGAGTAGGTAGAGGAGTTCGAATATTCAATAAATGATTCCGCAACAAACCTGAATTCATCACTCAAAGCATCATCATCACGTTCAAAATATGAACGATAGATAACTTGAGGTTGAGTGGTTAAAGCTGCTGCACCTGTTGCCTCTGGTCCAGTTACTGTTGTTGCTGCCGTTGAGCTTGATGAAGATACAGCTGCTGCTGTGGATAAGGATGTGGAAGTGGTAGGTGGTGCAGTTGAGAGAAGGACATTTTTTGTGCATGTTGGTGGTGGTGTTGGTAACAGTCCTACATTGGCTGGTGGTGGCATTATATTGCTAGAGGCGACTGTGTTTGAATTGTTCGTATTTGTTTGTAAATGCGCAGGACTGGCAGTGTTTGAGACATTATTGGTTGAGTTATTGTTGTTGGTATTAAGATTAGCTGATTTGTCCGTTTGTGGCTGTTTTTCCATAAGTAACCGATCATGATTTGTAGGGGGAATTTGTTGATCCAACATATGATGATCCTTCTGCAATAAAAAAAAAACACCAGTGGATTTCAGTTTAAACATAGTATGTAAAACATATTTTTGTGTTTATTGACCGACAATTCAAATACACAGTGATGTAACCCACAACCCTTAATGACATTTGTATAAGGGAATAGAGAGGACAAATGCAAAAATAAACAACATTTGCACAATCTAATTTTCAGAGGTTAAAAATGAGTTTGAAGTTTGTTTGAAAATTTTTTGTTTTTAAAATTTTTTTATTTAATAGTACGATTTATTAGACAATGGAAAGATTTTGCCCCACATTTTATCGCCTAATGAAATTGATAAAAATTAAAATTTCTTTCTCAAATTTTCGCTCAAATATTTGCAACCACTTAATCATTTTTAACCCATTGTTTGTCGAATTTGGCATCTATCGCTCCCTCTAGTGGTGGCATACGGAATTAAAATTCAAACTTTGAAGCTGTGTATGAACTTAAAGTTCTTATATATTTTTTAAATAACATCTTCATTTATTGGAACGGCAAACATCTCTCAAAATGATTTACAAAATTTCATGTATCGGCTTTTTGCAAGTTTTCAGAATTTAGAAAAGAAATTGTTAAAAGTTGTAGTTAGCCCTTTTTATTCTAGTGACTATTTCAAGAATCGATGTATTCAGATCGGTAATTGTTATAAAAGCTTTGTAAAAACATAAGATAGAACAAAAGTTTGCTACAACACCAATTAATTTTAATTTTGGAGAATCAAAAAATAAATACCCCGCAGACATAATACATAATCGGGCAGCAAGATGAGGAAACGGATAACAAAATTTAAATTTAATTTGAAACTACACGGACCCACAAAATATAATAACACTCTAGACCCTGATACTACAGTAGATTTTCAGTTTTTCAAAGACCTTTTAGAAAGTATGTTTCAAATTGTCGACCTGGGTAATATTTATATAAATAAATGTTTCTTTTCTTATCCTTACCTGTGTCTGTCCATTTGCGTTTGTTAAACAAATATCCATTGAATCTTTAGCAGGTTTTAAGGAATCAATAACCATTTCTTTATCTTTAACAAGAGCACCACTTAGTTTATCTTTTTCACTAACAACACCAACCACACCACCACCACCACCTGATGACAGGTCTTTATCTTTTTTCCGTTTTTTCTCCTTATAAGGACTGGAACTAGAACTAGAGCTACGTTTGCGTCTAGGTTTAGCCTCCAGCGGTAAATCATTGGGTGAGCACATTGATGACTTTTCCATCAAATCACTGGGTTTATAGTCTTGTTTGAGTATTAAAAGTTCTTGTTTAATAAGTGCAGTGTCAGTTTTAGTAGCATCACTTTTAAATTTAGTTTCATTGCAGGAATATTCAGAATCAGGTTCATGTTTTATAACTTGTTCATGTTTGACGCCAGTCAATAGTTTAGCACCACCTACTGCGGCTGTAGCGCTTGGCGAGTTATAACCTCTGGCCATAGCTGCCACAGAACTATAACCATTTGGTGGTCCTGGTAAATGTAATTGTTCTTTAGGTGTTGAACCACCACCGCATATACTACCATCTGTAGAACGACTACTTAATCGCCCGGAATTACCATTTTCTTTACCCAATTCGTGTAGATTTTCTCGTGAATGTGATAATTCTCTTTCTGAGGCGGATGATATAGTTGTGGCTATTTGTATGGGCGTACGATTACCCGTACTTCGGGGTGTTGCACTTCCACTACCACCGCCACTATAACTACCACCAGATGGTGATTTCAAACGCATCTGGGTATTACATGACTGTAAATCAGCATTGAGTATTGTTTTATGATCATATATAGGAGTGCGTCCAGCGCTAGCAGGTGTTAAATGATGTTGTTGATGACCGGGAGCATGACCATACAAACGATAGGTATTTGCATGCCATTCCGCTGGAACATGCAACAATCTAGAGAGATCAATTTTACAAATTAAAGATGTGGGAGGCGGAGGTTGTAGTAGAGACGAAGAAGATTGTGGCGAAGCAGTAGGAGGGTTTGTTGCAAGATGATAGACACCTGCTGTAACAGCCGATGTGCTGGTGGCTGCTGCGCTAGGTGTGGGTGTAGTTGTTCTTGTGGTGGGTGGTGTTCTGGTAGGTGTTCTAGTCGGTGTCTTTATACGCTGTTGTAATTTTCTTTCAGCACTTGTTGTACTTCGATCTGGTGTACGATGTGATGTTATGCCACCTGCGGCTGAAACCTGTGAAGTTAAAGGTGGCAATGCTAAGGAACGTGGTGATCTCATATGACCACCGGGTGTTAAACGTGGAGATTGCGCTGTTGGAGTATTCTGTAGCGGGTTATGGTGTATAGTTGACAAATTTTCTTGCGATGATCTTAATGCCGGAGAAATGTGTTTTTGTTGTTGTTGCTGTTGATGATGTTGTTGCAGCTGCTGTTGTTGATCTTCAGATTGATCTATTATTACGACTTGACCCTGTTTTTTAGCACCTCCCTCATTTGATGTTTTAAATATACGGGTAAGTGTACTGATTTTATTTTTATCACTTTTTGGTTTATCACGTTTTAATTTCTGAAAAAAAGACAATATTAAAATTAAATTGTTAATTTTGAAATAATATGGTCATTTCCATAGAAAGGTCAACCGTAACGGAAAAATTAAAAGTGGACAAATAATTCCTTATGACTTTATATAAATTTAAGGAACATTTCGCGTTTTTCCCACGAACCGCTCTTTTTTCTTTTTCTTTTATACACGAAATAATTGTTCAGATTTGGACATCAAAGAAAGTTTCATTAATTCAGAAAATTGTAAAAAAAACTTAAAATATTCCGAGTCATATTAAAAACAGTTTTATCAAAAAAGTCCGGCTAAATTCGTAGTTTGGCGTTTTGGTAAATGATGAAAAAACCAACTTCACTTTTTGTCGTATTCCGTCACCCCCTTTAATTGCTTATATAATGGGACCATGTAGTTCGAATGTTTTCTTGTTTTTACTAAATATAGAGCTTCTTACGTTTTACACAAAAATATAAAGTTTTTCCTTGTTTTTCAACTCATTGAAACGTACGACTGAACGCATGTGACTATGGATATGCACACATGTATTACAAACATTAATATTGAAAATTCTAAAATTCAAATTGTTCTCCAACGTACCTTTTCTTTTCTAGCCCCTCCTGAATCCGAATCAGAATGATCATCACCACTGGATTCTGAAAAAAAGGCACTCGAAGCAGATGCTTTATACGGGGATTGATGATTTGCCGAACGCTGCGAAGAACTACCACCCGTTGCCGAAGATAATGCAGCATTTTGTTGCGTAGAGGTGCCTCCAGTCAATGTCGATGCATTTGGTAGATGAGGATATTCTTCTACCGATTCTGGATCTGACGATGAGGAGGAGGATGAAGAGGACATTGAAATGTTATGAGGCGGTTTTTTCGTTTGTGGCATTAAAGCCGGGGCTGTTAAATCTTCTAATGAAGATTTGCGAGGATTTAACTTTTTCACTATACGTTTGGGGGGAGGAGCAGCTGACTTTTGCTCTCCTCCTCCACTCGACGTTAATTTGGTATTTACACTATTACTTCTGTTTCTGGTTTCATCTTCGGAAGAAGAAGTGGTAACCACAGCTGGTTTATTAGTTGTTGCATCTTCAATTTCTGTATCCGAGGAGGATGAAGAAGATTTTGAGTTTGAGTATGATGAAGATTCAGTTGAAGAAGAGGAATCATCACTAGTAGCCGCAGGCGGTATTGGTGTTATAACAGTTTCCACTGCTGTGGGAGGAGGAACCTGTAGTAATTGCTGTGTTGCAATTGCTGCTGCCGCATGTAGTTGTTTTATGGGCAACGTGTTGGTTGATGCAGTATCTTGAACTAAAGCCGCTGTGGAATTAAGCCTAGAAGCTCTTCTTCTGGCTGTAGCAGCAGCGTTAGTTGTAGAGGCGGGTTTTTGATTAATATCTTTTTTGGCGGTTAATGTTGGTCCCTTTGCTGAAGCAGAGGCTGAAGAGGCTGAACTCAGGTTACCACTTTGGTTTGGTGTAGTTTTACGTGGTCTACCTCGTCCCTTTTTCGGTCCTGTTGTACCGCCACCACTAACACTGGCTACTCCTGCTGCACTGACACCAGCAGCCACCGGACTTACCAAACGTTGTTTGGTTAAATCATCCTGTTCTTCATCACTGGTATCAGGTGCAATTAAAGCACTCTGTGTTTGTTTCAGCTTTTTGCGAGGTTTTTTTCGCTCGTGATTGTGCCGGTGGAGGCCTAGTTGTTAAAACTGAGGAGGGAGGAGAGGAGGGTAATGGATCTATTGGTGTCATAGTAACCGTGTTTAACATTTGAGTCTTTTGCACCATAGGAGGAGAACGAGGCAAAGCCGTTATAGCTGCCGGAACACCAGGAATTTGTAACGTACCTCCCGGTCCTCGGACGGGCATACGTTCATCATCGCTACTATTAGTATCTGAGGATAAATTCGACAAACCCTCTATTGAAACATCTCTGCCATATGAAGTGACTGTGGTATGACCTCCTGCTATGGACATTGCCTCGTGTTTGATTTGTGTCGAGGGTATAGACACAAATTCAGAAGCATTTAATATGGGCACATGTTGATTGACTCCACCCATACCCACATGGGGTGTAAACGCCTCTTTTTTAATATCGCTTAACATAGGCGAAACAGGGGTAACTGAGAGACCAGCTGGTGCTTTTCGTGATGGAAAAGCCGGATGGGGGAATGTATCACTTTGTTTAGAACCTCTAGACCTTCTTCTATGAAGATGATCCTGATCATCCTCATTGTCGACGTTCTCATCTTCATCATCGTCTTGATCATCCATCATGGATTCATTCTTGATATTTGTCAGTTGTTGAGGTGGTTCGGGTATAATTTGAGCTCCACCTCTTAAGGTAATGGGCATATTGAGATTGGCAACATTCATAGAATTCACAGAGTTCACCATGGTGGTGGTGGAGGGTGACACAACATCTTGTGTGGGTGTCTGATGAAGAGGAGCCTTATTGAAATATCTACTCAGCTGCCATTTGGTAGTATTCGATGGTGAGGGAGTCTTATTGGAGGACGAGGATGAAGAACCTCCGGAGGGAGGTGCCGAAGAACCCAAACCTGAGCTACAACTTCCGGCTAAAGAACCCGAACCAAGTTTCTTTTTTGAAGCCAATACTGCGGCCATTTGTTGTTGCTGAATTAGATGTTGGGCAGCGGGGGGTATGGAAGCAACCGGCTGATGGTGGGCATCACTTTTCGATGATTCACTACCCGATTCACTTGAATCTGAGGGTGAACTATCACTGGAATTCACCGTAGAACGATTTTGTTTCTTACGATCATCATCCGACTCGGAAAGCTCTAAATCATTTTCCAACGTTGAATTTTGCTTTTCCAAGGGTGGAGGCGTAGGCTTTTCCGTTTTTAATGGTTTGATTAATGTCGTGTCCTTCGCCATTCGGGAGGATGACAATATTGGAGAATGTGGCACTGTAGGTGATGTTATGGCAGTATTGCTTAATAAAGTCGAAGACTGCCCAGATGAGGAAGAGGTAGATGTATTATTGGCGGCGGTGTTAATGGCAGGGGCTATATAGGTGGAAGAGGAGGAGGATGTGGAGGACGAGGATACTATTGAGGAGGTGGAGGATATATTGGAGGCAGATTGTGAAGAAGGCATCTGTGTTGCTGTTGATGTGGCTGATAGCGGAGGCACAAATCTTGGTGCTGGCATTTCAATGCGAGGCGGAGAATCTAATGGCTCCACTATACCAACTTTTGCTAAAATATCAAAGGAATATTTATGCTTATTCTTTTCGTTGAGATTATAGTTCTCCATTAAAGTGTTGTGCGGTGTTGCATCAATGCCAGTCAACATTTGTGGAGGACAAAATGTATTTGTAACATGATTTATAATTTCTTTGATATCGTTCTAGAAAGTTAAAGAAAGAACAAATATGCAAATGAGAATTAGATTGAGTAATAGACATTAATTTGTTTTTTTTACTGTTAAGTATATGATTTCGATGTGAACACAGTCTCTAATTGGAATTGAGAATATTTTATATAAAACTAAGACAATTTAAAACGAAATTAGGATTCGACAATTCAAGTCAGGAAAAAAAAGAAAACTCAAGTCAGGAAAAAAAGAATTTGTAAATAACTTTTCTTTTATGAGTTCGGGTAACTCATCATATTCAATCTAATAAAGAATTCAAATAGAAATTTTTAATCTTTTTAATAGAAATTTTTTAAAATTTAAATTAAAGATTTTCAAATGGAGAATTTTAAAAAATACTAACAGAAATTAAAGAGTGCATCTCACCTCTGGTGGTAATGGTTTTTGGCGTTGTTTTGGTATTGAAGGTTGTGAAAAACGACCATTATGAGTCGTTGATGACGAGGAGGATGCTGCTGATGCTGTAGATGGCCCTAGATATGATATTTCATTTGAAGACGCTGCTTGCGAAGACGACGACGACGCCGATTGACGTCCATTTGGCATGTGTGTTGTGGCGGGAGGCAGTAAAGAACCGGACGGTGGTCCTTTGGGTGGTGCCATGCCACTACTTGAACGATTTACCGGTTGACCCGGATAACCGCCACGTCCATTATAAGGCGGTTTATTATCAGCCTGTTTAACATAAGGCGCTTGTCTTAATTGTTGTTGATGCTGTTGATAGTGATGTGGTGGTTGTTGTTGCTGTGATTGCTGTTGGGACTGTGGTGGCGGTGGTGGTAGCAAACGTTGTGATGACGAAGCTGAAGATGACGTTGTAGCACCTGTACCCACAACCGGCAGAGGAGAACTTGTTGGCACTATACCCGGTAATACGGCATTTGCTGGCATTTGTCTATGACCCGAATTGGATATGCCAACCGTATATAGACTAATAAAGTCTTTAGCTTTGGAATAGTCTCCCAACTTGGCAGAAATATCATCATCATCTTCGGATGGATTAACACGCCGGGGTTCAGAAAAAAGAGCTACCTCACGATTCGATGATGACGTTTGGACCTGTTGTCTTTCAGATTTTTCACGTTCTCTTCGTTGTTTGCGCTCATATTCATATTCATCCATGCTAAAATAGAGTAAGAGAGAAAGTTATTAATAATTTAGACAGAAAATGTAATAAACAAATAAAACATTTAACATAATTCGAAAATAGTTTCAGTAAATAGAGGCTAAAAAATATTTGAAAACATTAATTTTAAAATGTTAAGTTTTCTTCAAACTTTTTTATTTATATTTTTTTTTTTTAAATGAGCTTGATATCCTTTTTATAAATTATAATTATTTATTATTATTCATTTTTAATATTTCGTCTTCACATTGGGCGACTTGTTCCCTGAAGAAGTCAACCAATGTGGAGACGAAATATTGAAAAAAGAATAATAATAAATAACTATAATTTATAAAAGGATCTCAATCTCGTTTAAACGCAAAAATCATTAAATTTAAATTTTTAAAAACTTTAAGATATTGTTTTGGGGTTCAACCTTGAAATTTAGGTAGAACAATTCCCGCATTGTATCCATTAGAGAAAAAAAAAAAACAAAAACAAATATGTTTTGAAATTTTCAAAATAAAAATTAAAGTCAAAATACGATTTAAAAATTTTAAGGTTTTTTGATATATCAAGTAAATTATCTTATATTCTATTTACACTGTTTACAGTTAATATTCATGTCGTTTACATTGGAAAAATTTAACAGAAAAAAAACAGCGCTGTATTTTATATATCTGTCGAAAAAGTTATATTGTCTATCGAAATCCACTTTTAAGCTGCGTTATACTGAAAAGTTTATCTAATAAAAAGTGGATTAATACATACAATGAAATTAAGCAGTTAATCCACTTTTCATAGCAATAACTTTTCAACCTAAACGCCGTGTTAACTGGATTTCGAGCGTAATGTAAATGCGCTATTAAAGATTTTCATAATTTTGCAATTAAATTTTTGCTTTTTTAAATTGAATCAAATTGCGTTTAATCATATAAAAATATATGAATGAATGAATAAATATAAAAAAAAATCAAACACATAAATTAGTACCAGTATTCTGGAGAAGGGGGGGCAGACAGGACAACACGTGATGGAATCATTTAATACAGAAATAAAATAAAAGCAATGACACAAAAACAACACATACATACGTACAAGGCACGAAAATGAAAACAAAAACAGACAAAGCAAATAAATTATAATAGGGGACACAAAAAATAGCACACACTACAAGTTTTACAATTTAAAATAATATGTCGGTTACCGCACTTTACCACGGTAACGAATGAATCTTCCAAATCTAGTGACACATTCTGTATTGGTTTGGCAGCGTTGGATATCATACTACATTATGTGAGGAGTGTGGCTGCTAGGAACTTATTTAGGCTCTACGAGTCTGCGCTGGTAAGACCTAGGAGGGATGATCACACAAAAATACTGTACGAAGTAGGACTGCTTGATCAGGGTAGTATTCTCGAGGGAATATGGGATCATATGGTCTTGACCTTAGACTTCGGTGGAACACCTCCGGTGGACTTCCCGATTAGGGAGGTCTGGCGTGGATCCAATGTGCTGTTTGGACGGGTCCAAAATGGACACGGGTGCCGGTGTTTATATTGCTAACACTGACGTGAAACGATCCTACAGACTCCCAGATGAGTGCAGTGTCTTCCAAGCGGAGATCCTAGCGATCTGGAGGGCGACGGAAGTGATACTGGGTCACATCGTTGGGGGATCTAGGGTGACAATCTATGTCGACAGTCAGGCAGCGCTCAAAGCACTAACTACACGGTGCGCTTGCGGCTGGTCGCACGATGTAGGTGTGCTCTGCGAGAGCACATGGACCATTCACAGTGAGGCTGTGTTGGGTACCCGGACACTGCAAGGTGGATGGCAATGAGTTGGTGGACGAACTTGCGAGGGAGGGTTCCAATCTGGACTTGGCAGTAAGGGACGGGGGGGGGGGGTAAAGCCCCCATTATGTTACTACTTTGAGGTTATACGGAAGGGATTCCGCGAAACCGTTAACCAATCATGGAGGGACAGAATGGACTGCAGGTTGTCTAGGGCGTTATGGCCCGCATTGGACGCAGGTGCAACCAAGGTTCTTTTGGGACTGGACAGGGAAGGTCTCAGGAACCTTACGGGGTTCCTGACCGGTCATTGTTCTGTCAGGGCTTTCACAAGCAGATGGGACAGGGACATACCGGATTTTTGCAGGTTGTGCGAGGACGTTGAGGAACTGGAGACAGTTGAGCATATAATGTGCCACTGTCCTAGGTTGCAGGGTCTCAGACAGAAATGGCTAGGAGATAGATTTCACGACGAACTCGGGTGTGTCGCTGGATACAATCCAGTAGATTTGCTGAGATTTGTCAGGGAGATAGGACGGCTGTTTCTAGTAAGGGGACGATAGCAGCTGGTTTCTGGGGAGTATATATTCTTTCTATCTTTCAATCTATGTTTCTGTCTATTTCTATTCTTTCTCACCGTTTTTTCTCTGAAGGGATTCACAATGGACCGTATTGGTCTCCGAATGGAGTTGTGCCCCTGGGCACATAACCCTTCCTAACCTAACCTTGGTTGTGAAAGTTAAAAAATATGAGCAAAAAAATAAAATGAATGAAAAACTCTTGTAAGTTTTAATTAATTTTTTTAATTTTTTGACTTTTAAAACGCCATCAATTATTTTGTTGAAGACTTGTCAACGTGAAACTTTGCATGTCATAGCTTTTAAGTATAGTCAAGCTAACCCTATCCATCGTTGCTCTCAATTCATAAAATCATGAGAAATATAAGGTATCTAAATTCAGTTTCAACAGGTGTCGAACATTTCTTAAAGCACTGATATACATTTTAATTTTTTTTTTTTGGGGGGATTTCTACTCTCAGAATGTGTAAATAAAATTTAAATTTTCTGGCACCTCTTCCCATATTATCAGACAGATGTTTTAACAGACAAAACAAAAATTTCCGTAGACGAATACAAATTTTTTTACGCATTTATTTGCAAAGACAATACAACAACACAAAATTAATCCAAACAGAAAAAACTTACTTGAAAAATAAAATCTATAATAAAATTGATGGTTTTGCTGCTAATTTGACTACTAGTAGTTTGTAGTATTATTGTAGTATTGATATTGATTGATGTTATTTTGTTTATTGTTGGTTGGAATTATGTTAATTGATGTTTTAGCTACAAAATAATTGTCAGACGTTCAAGCAAGCAACAAATATGGTGTGAAAAAAATTAAAGTTTTTTTTTTTAATTTATGCAAACAAAATGTTTTTTTTAAAAGATTATCTTTCTTTTCATTTATGCTTATCGTTGTAAATAGAAATGTGTTAATAAATTATTATTATTATTATTTTTAAAATGACCACAAAAAAAATTTTGGTTAAATTTTAAATATTTATAATTCATTTTTGATTTGCTTTTCATTGTATAATTTTATTACTTAAAAAAAAAAGATTATTTAAAAAAATAACAAATATTTTTTTTTCATTTGTTTCACCACCAGTTAAACACATTAAAATATATAATAAACTTTTTATGGAGCAACTAATTCGTTTGTGTTCAATTTCATTTGGTTTTTATTTATTTATTTTTGTTTAGTATCGCATTTATATTTTATTTATTGTTGTTGCTGCTGCTGCTTGATTATATTTATTTATTAAATTGTTAAAATTGCGTTTATTGTTGTTTTTTATTTTGTATTTCAAAAATATCTCAACTTTGTTGTTGCAGTTTTATATTTTATAAATGCGGCGAAGAAGAGTAGGAATAGCAAGCGAAGTAGTTTGTTTTTAGTCTGTTTTCTTTAATTTATTATTTTATAATTTTTGCTGTCAAACCTGAAAGTATTTAAAGAGAGAAAAAAAAAACACAAAAATAAATTAGCTACTGAACTAAAACACTCTGGCAAAAACAAAAAAGAAATCAAAATTAAAATACACACAAAGGCCAGAGTTCCAGGCCGACTTACAAATTATAACGCCGCTCGTAGTATTTTTGTTAACGGCCATTAAATCTCGGATTGCGAAACACAGTGCTATACACAATTATAGCACACTTACAAAAAAAAAAAAAAACCGTAATCATTATGAGTTTTATAATAAAAATTACACAATAATGATTATATTATGAGTTTTAAGGATTTTCTTCAATGGTAATGATTATTTTTGAGTAATATTAATAAAAATCAGCCATAATAATAAAATAAAATAATAAAATCATATAATAAAAATCAGCAAAAAAAATACAACTCAAAAATAATCAGTATTTATGATTTTTATTTTTTTCGCTTAAAATAAAACTCACTTTCCATTTATGACTTTTTTGTGAGGTTTTTTACCAACATAGTTGCATATCCTCATAAAACAAATCCAATTGAAAGTGAGTTTTATTTTGAGCGAAAAAAATAAAAATCATAAATAATGATTATTTTTGAGTTTTATTTTTTTTTTGCTCAAAAATAATGATTATGGCTGATTTTTATTAATATTACTCAAAAATAATCATTACCATTGAAGAAAACTTTAAAAATCAAAAATTTAAAAATCATGACGGATATCCAAAGATTGTCAAAAAATAATAATAATGGTGCAATAATTTTTTTTTATGTCTGCTCTAAGTGATTGATTTTTTGATTTAAAAAAACGAACAATAATCATTATTTACGGTCCCTGAAAAAAACACAAAGTTAGGTGACATTATTTTTTGTCAGATGTATTTCGACCTGCTTTATTTAAAGTCCGCATTTAGTTCCGAATTTATCCATGAACTATAATAAAATTTAACCAGTTAGTCTAGTTTTTTTCGTTGTTTTCCTATTTTAAAACGTTTGAAATTTGGTCCTGAATCATTCTGTGGAATACCTGCGGGGTATGTTAGGGAAAGGCTCAGGGCATGTAGAGAGTCTGAATTCTCTGGTTACTGGGAAAACTATCCTGGTCAGCGCCAGGCTAAGAGATTGATCTCTTTTTCCAGTAGGGGGTCTAGGCGACTCTTGTCGCTTGAGGACCCTGACGTCGTACTCAACTGGACACTGTAATCTCAGATACCATCTGCACAGGAAGGGTCAATCGGACACGGATATGTGTAGGTTTTGTGAGATGGTGTCTGAGACCTCGGAGCATGTTCTCTGCGAATGTCCCAGGCTTTGTGATAGGAGACTTAGGTTTCTAGGTGATCGCTTTATTTCGCCTTCCGACATCGCGAACATTTTGCCTAATAGGATAATTGTCTTTATAGGTAGCTTGAATCTGTAGGTAACTTTAGGCAGCACAAAAGACCTACATTGGTCGCGGTGCATAGTGCCTTCTGATCTAATCTAAAAAATAATGATGGAAATGTTTGCTAATGTGGAAATACACCTGATTTTTGGGCTATTAAAAATATTACACATATTATTATAATATAAATAATAATTTTTGTGAAAGGCGTGGTAGAGAAGAATGAGTGTATTTTCTAAAAATCATAACTACATTGTAAATTTTTCAATTTTCTGAATCAGACTGCGCAGTTTCTGGTATTGAACCTTCGTCAGTGACCCTGTTTTTTTTTTTTGAATAATGTAATATTTGTTATGTTTTTATTTGTTCGATTGCGTCTATATGAAATTTTCTGTGCAATCACTGGCCGTGGTATAGATAAACTGATTTCTAATGCCACATACACTCGCACTACACGTTATTTATTATTCTTCAATTAAATAACCGAGCCCCAGGGGCCATATATGGCTAAGAAATGTTCATAGTTTGCAAATAATAATTTAAAAACTTTATTGAATAAAAACGTCATAACTGGAATTCCGTTTACAATTTTGACTTTGCATTTTAAATAGGATGTAGGAAATATACATTTTTATTGTAATTAAAAGAAAAAATTACTTTTTTTTTATAAAAAAATATTTTTAAAATACTGAAAAATAACTGTTTAAAACAGTAATTTTTACAACTTATGTAGTCGTTTTATGTTCATTGTTCTTATTTTTTTTTTTTGTTGCACGTTTTTATGGTTTATGCAATTATTTAAGGTTAGTTGTTTTTGACCACTTTGGTAGTCGTTTTTACAATAGTCATTTTTATGACAAATACAGTTATCTCCTTTTTGACTACATTTGTAGTTATTTTAACTGTAATTTTTAGTCATTTCTGCCTTCTTAATTTCCTGATTGCATATTTTGTGTGTGTTTTGGTTTGAATTCAACGTTTTTTCAGCAGAATAAAGACATTGCTTTGCAACATCTATGACAAAGTCCTGTTATTGATAAATTTTCATATTTTTTGAAATTTCTTAAAATTCTCTCAAATCTTTAATATTTAAAAATTATACTTCCGCTGCGGCTGCTGCATTTTCTTTAGCTGCAATACAAATTTTTACAAATTAAAAACTTTTTTGAACAAACTTTTTGTTTGTAGTTTTTTATTTTATTTTTTACTCTTAAAAACTAGTTTCAAATTGTTATTTCGTTTTCATGTTTTGTTTTTTTTTTTCCTTTCTTCTTATTTTCTTTTACACAACTTTCATAGTTTTACCGTTTTGTCTGATGTAGTACGAGTGTAGTGGTATACGTGGAAGTGCACGTACGTATGTAAATGAACATCTTTTTTTTATATTAAACTTCCGGTATTTCGCGTTCATAAAAAAAAAAACAATGTACACAGAAAGACACACATAAATACTTATATGTATGGATATGAAGAAAAAAAAAAGTCCTTATGTAAGTAAAAAATTAAATGAAAAATATGATAAAAAACTTTTTTTTTCTAGGTTAAACAAAAAAAGTTCCTTTGCAAGTCTTTTAAAATTATGCTTTCGGGTATTTTTATATTAAGGACCTGATATTTTATAAGAAAATAACCAGAGTACTTAACATTGATTACAAATGCCAAATTGATATGAAATTAAAAATGGTATAACTGCGGTTATTTTTTGATTAGTTACCCGCCCTTAGTATATTAATTTTTATTGTTGAATTTAGTTTTATTTCTAATAAAAAGCGTGTCCTTTATTGTCCTTTTTATATAAAACACTATTAAATCTCATTATTTTTTCTTTCTATTATGTATTTTATTTTAATACACTTCACTTTGTAGTTATACACATTTTTTTTATTTAGTTTTAAAAAAATTCCCATAAAATGTTGCAGTTTTTGTTCTTTCTAAAATGACAGTATATTACAATTTTCATCATCTTTTTATCTTAACCATAGACCTTATATTATCCTTGTGTTTTTTTCTTTCTATATTATTTTTCTTTTTAATATTAAATGTGAAAAAAAGAATGGAAAAAAACTCACACACAGAATAGAATCAACATATTTCATGAATATTATGTAAATTTTTATAATATTTTCTATTTATTAGGGTAGCATTTATAAAGATTTACAATAGAAGATTTGTTAAATAAAATTATGCTTTAAACAAAAGACGCTGATAAGCGCCGAAGTCACAGGTATGAAAATCCTTATATGTAACTGTATTGAAAGTTTATTATGATGAGAGTATTTGAGGAATTTCAAAAATTTTCGACACTTTGAGGCAAACATTTTTCAAAGATTTTTTCTGTTTGTGTTAGCCGATGTTTAGGCTTGCTAAATCCATCCGTGTTAATCATTTATCTTTAGAGTTCTTTGTATTTGTCTCATGTCAAAATACCAGAGATGGGCACATGAGCAGAATTTTGCGTAAATCATGGTTTAATCATTTATCTTTAGATCTCTCAGATCTCTTTGAATTTATCAAATGTCAAAATACTAGAGATGGGCACGTGAGCAAAATTTTGCGTGGTTCACGTGCATTACGAGTGAGTGTGAGTAAAACTCAATTTTACTCACGTGAACGTGAGTAAGTTTAAGCAGGAAAATACTTCGGAAGCGTGTGCGTGAGTCAACGTTTTTGGTGAGTGAGTGCGCGTGAGTAGAATTTCACCAAAAAATGTTTTTTTGCTTTTAATAAATATTTTCTTACGTTTTTCACCGTTTTAATATTGTTGGGTCTTTAAAATACAAAATAAATGGCAAAATTGCATATTCAGAGCAATTTTGAGATAAACATTCACAGTTTACCTTAATTTTTACATTTTCGTTTTTTTTTGGTAAGATTTTTCAGTCAATTTACGTGATTCACGTGAATCACGCGTGAGTGTGAGTAAAATCCAAATTTATCCAAATTTAGTCACTTTAGCGTGAGTGTGAGTAGAAAAAAAATCACGTGAGTGATTGCGCGTGAGTGGAAATTTCAACATTCACTCACGTGCCCAACTCTACAAAGTACTATATATTACAATACCAAAATATATAAAAATACACAAAAAAAAATGTTTGTCATATATTAGAACTTAAAAAGAAAACCTCGATTATTTTGGAAAACACGGATTTTTTTGCCGGTTTTATGAAATTTATAGAAAAAAATATATAAGAATGCTTTCTGAGGTTATGCTCCAAAAAATTTAAAATCTCTAAAATTGGTTGAAGCCTTTTCGATTTTAATATTAAGCTAAATAAAATCTTTGAAATGATGTACGTTTTGGCGGAATTGATACAGCAATTTAGCGAAATGTGTTTGGAAAACATGCCGCTGAACTCGCTAGATATGAAGAAAAAGATTCACTCTAGACACATAACCATGTTTTTATTATAAAAAAATGCGGAGCTAAAAATAAATGACCATCAAGACCATGAAGACTTTTTAACGTGAAACTTTGCATGTCATAGTGTTCAAGTAATTCTACCTAACTATATCCGTCGTTTCTTGCAACTAAAAAACATTGAAAAATAAGAGGCATCTGAAGTTAGAGTCAACAGGAGTAGAACATTTTAGAAATTACTCATATATTAGTATGTCATTCCGATTATAACACATCGAAATATATATTTGATCCTTATAAAGTTAAGCTTGTTTAGCGATATCCCTCAGTCTGTTGAAATGCCGACTGCACATTCTTAACACGATTTATTTCATCAAGAAAAAGTTTGTCACCACACAATTTCTTTTTTACATCCAAAAAAGTTGTTTACCTAAAATTTTTTTCTCATCTCCATAGCGTTTTTTTCAATAGAACAGATAAGCTGTAAATTTCGGGTTCAATTCGGGATGAATGTCAAACGAAAATTAAGTGCCACCCAACTATTTTATTCATATATTTTTAATACGGAAAACATGTTGCTTTAATATGTATGTATGCATGTTAAAGATAGAAAATGTATACAAAAAAAAAAACAAGGATATAACTATATATTTGTAAAAACAGAAAACTATTATAATAGTGTTTGTAATCATGATGTTTTTTATATTTTTTAAGCAAAGTACATGTAGTTTATATTATGATGATATTAGCATTTATTAGAAAAAAATATACAATAATATTTCTTTTTTAATTAAACCTGTAACAATTTCATTTATTTTGTATAAAAAAAAAAATTCACGCCCAAAAGTATGCTACATTTTTTAACAAATTTCGATATTTTAAAATGTAATATGTAAGGATGCTCATCTTTACAGCCTTTTTGAACACCATTTCTGCATGGAAATGATATGTAAGGTGTTTTTAACATTTTTGCAACTCTAATTCTAAACAAGAGCGTAATTTTTTGTATGGAGGAAAACTTTTTTTTTTAAAAAAATTTTAATTATTGTTCAGATTATTGAAGTATTAGGTCTAAGAGTTAATTGCTGCAAATTTTAGAAAATATATACATTTAGTCGGTGGCGACACCCCCCCCCCCCCCCCTGAATTAAAATTGGTGTAAAAATATGATGTCATAATTTATACACCAGACGCTACTATGAAATTCTAATAATATACAGTGTATTATACACCAATTAGTATGAAAAATTTAGAGATACCTTCACGTTTTCACTGATAACTTTTGAACCCATCGACCGATTTTGATAATTTTTCATCATTTTTAATACCAAACTTTTCGGGATGATGTATTCTGAGCAGTCTCTATTGTGTTTTCGCGCCGAATTGCCATTCAAGCAGACGTATATCACTGAATTGTATTAAAATTCAATACGGATCAAGAATATATATACTTTATGAGGTCTTAAACATATATTTCGATGCGTTACAAACGGAATGACAAACTTATATATACCCTCACATCACATATGCTGGAGGGTACAAAAATAGGTTTATTGAGTTATAATAAAAAAAATAAAAAATAATAATTCTATGACCTTGAGCCTAAGGGTATGCTATTTAAAGTATAAAATTTGAGATTTATATATTAATATCTATGGCTACTACCATAATGTATACTTTTTATTCCACCCCTTTAAGGTATGCTTTAAATTTCGTAAAAATTTATATTCTCTTTTATATTCGTTATCATTTGAAATAAAATTTCCTGTTCTATTTTAGCCTTTCCTGTTTAATTTTTTTTATTACTTTTTTCTTTAAATTGTTTTCACAATTTTTTGTTTTTGTAGTTTATTTCACTTAGATTTTTAACAGAAATTTAATTATACTTGTATTTCAGTAGAAAAAAAAACCCTAAAAGCTTAAGCCTTAAAAATTCCATTAAACTATTAAAATAAATTCCCTTAAGGTAAATATATAGTACATATAATCTTTGTTTAGCAACAATGTATGTTAGAGTTTTTTTTCTCCTTACTACTACTTACTTACAGTAACAGCCTTAAGGTATGCTATATAAAAAAAAACACAACTGCAAAAAGGTGGTGGTGTGTGACTATACTAAATTGTAATGGCCATTTATAGAAACAAAAAGCATTTAAACCCATTTAAGTTAAAAAAAGATTTTGCTTTCTTTTAAAATATTAAACTTAAATGCAATTTAAAGAGATTATTTTAAATGTTTTATATACGAAGACGTTGTGTGTGAGTGTGCATCTGTACGTATATTTAAACATATGTAAATATTAAGCATACCTTAAGGAGGTCAGACAACTTGTTTTCTTTTGTCAACAAGTGTTTGTAAAAAATATATAAATTATTAAAACAAATATGTTCGAAATGTAATAATAGAATTTGGTATATTTTGATTGAAATATTATGGTAGCCTTTTATTAAGTTTTAAAATTATTTGAAAAAAGTATTGCCTATCCTTAGGCCCAACATTAAATGAAAATATGTTTAAACGTTATACAAATTTACTTTTAAATTTGTATTTTAATTTAAAAAAAATTCTTTAATATAATATGTATTAAATTCTTTAGTATTAACAATAACTTGTAAATGCTACTTTAAATACATAATATACATTTTATATACTTTTTGTTTGTTACTTTTTGTTTGCCCATTGTCTGTATATAATGATAAGGATAAAGTTCTTCATGTCACAAACATTATTTCACATTTATAAATAACTACAAGTAGTAGGTATATGGGTTTAACATTTATTTAACAGTATTTAAAAAAACAAATAACAAATGAACGACAATGTGAGGTTTCAACAAAGTTATCAGATTTTTTGTTGGTTTAAGTAAAGAATTAAATATATTAGAAAAAAAAAACAAAAAAATTGTATACGATATCAGAAACTAGCCTATGGGATATTATGGATTCATTTACCTAAAAGTACCTGCCTTCAAAATACCAACATTTTTATATAAAATATAGATTTTTTAAATGCGAAATTTATCAGAAATATAACATTTTCCAATTTTTATGATCTCGATTTCTTAAAATAAAAATATTTAATTCGTTACATAAATTTGTAAACAAGATATTAAAAAATGTGAGAAATTTCTACTACATTCTCTACTGTTATTTGATTGTGAGTTATTTTGACCTATTTTAACGGTTGTTTTTACTACATTTGTAGTTGTTTTATTAGTAGTTAAAAATTATAAAACTTTTAGTAATATTTATGGCAAACATAGTCATCGTCTTTTTAATTTCATTTGTAGTTATTTTAACTGACATTTTAAGTTTTGTTTAGTAGTTGTATTTTTTTTGGAAACTCGATACTTAAAAGTAACTATCGAGTACCCAATTAAAAATTATCGAGTATTGAAAAGTAACTTAATTTATCAGCAAATAGTATAAACAGAATCAGTGTCAAATACTCACAAATAACTAATCCCCGTGAGAAATAAACAATAAATAAAGTCAGTATAAAAAAAATTTTTATGCATTTTACTTAAAATACACTGAAAAAATCACTTGAGTCAGTGCAAATGAAATATCTTTTGATTTTGACCCAACTTATTAAAACGGTGTACACCACTGAATTCGTCGCCCCAAAATTAGGTTTACGTGTGCCGGAGTGTTTGGTGTGTTATATTACTTTCGCAGTTTTTCCCATAGGAATTTGCTCCGTTTAATAGAATTGAGTTCTGAGAACAGTATTTTAAAAATGGTGTAATTTTATACATCGGCATCAATAAATTTTAAAGACTTAACATTTTTTTTGGGCAAACAAAATTTCATAACCTCAAAAGGTTATGCAACTTAAAGTTATTTAATAAGATTTTGTACAAAAAGGTACCTAATTGTGGTCTGTTACCTGAAGTGGACCTTTCGTTTCTTTTTTCCTGTTGTTGTATGAATATGCCAAAACTGTCAACTGTCACCGAGTTTAATTTCCGTTATCACTATTTTAAAAAAGTTGTTATTGTTTTTTCAACATTTTTCACAAAAAAAAAAAATCGCTTGTTTAAAGCAATTAAAAAAGTTAGCATTACATATGGTAAACCTTTAAGACGGGACATGACATTGGCCGTTTTTTGAAATCGACTTTATTTTATAATTTTGTAAATATTCTTAAGATTCTAAGAAAACAATTTCATGGAAAAATTCCTACGGGTTCAAAAGTTACAGCCGGATTAGTGAGAGCGCATTTTTAATTTTCGCGCTACCTACGTACGGCAGCTGGTATATACTTGTTTTACTTGCTACCGCGTTTGAACGCGTTTATCTCGAAACCATGTTTTTCGTACTGGTTGCGGCACTAGCGGGTTCATTTTTTTATATTTTTTTTTATATTTTTTTTATATTTTTTTAAACTTGATTCGCTATCGTATGACACGAGCTGTTTTTTTTAAATTTTATTTCGATTTTTTATGAATTTTTAAAGTCAATATTTTTTTTCGAAAAAACACACTTTTAAATTTGGAACATCACCAAAAATTGAAAAAAAAATTAAAAAAAAGCTAGTGTCATACGATAACCAATTTTGTTAAGATTTAAAAAAGTAATTTTTTTTCCAGGTCGGACAATTTTTTGCGACTCCCAGCGCTGCAACCACGAGGCCCCTTTTTTTTCTCTGCCGCCAGTTTGGAGCTCTATAAAACCATGTTGGAGTGATATAATATATTTTTTTGAATTTTTTTTCTTGTAATTTGTTCAATTCTCTACAATAATAAAAATTTTGGAAAAATGTTTGTTTTTGACTGAGTTATGAATTTTTTAAAAAAGGTCTGTTTTCTCTGTCGCGAATGTAATGTCCCCCCTTAAGGAGCTTTAAACGATACAAAAAAGGTTTTAATAAACAAAATTAAAATAACTTTAAATTGAAATACAAATTTTTGTGGATTTTACTTAATTATCTAATAATTTTCTATGCATTTAGAGAGTTTTTAATTTTGTCCCTCTTCAGGTTAAATGTTCCCTAATTTGAACCTTCTAAGTTGTTTTTAAAATTGTTTTATAACCGTTTTAAACAGTTTTCTTTGTTTTGTTTTTTATATACATTGAGATTATTTTTTATAAATTTATAAAAACACCCGAAGTTTTAGAAGAATTATCTATTGCCGAAAAATGTCCAGGGAGTTGGCCTATAAGCTGATGCATTTGGAATATTCTATTCAGTTTTTTAATTTTTGCTCCGTTAAAGATAAATGAATAACGTATTGATTAAGCATGTTTACAAAAAAAAAAGAAAAATTCTAAATATTTTACATTTAAGTGCCGACAATTTTTGAAGCCCGTCATATACAAATGATGTTTTAAGTAAATTTTACACATTAACGATTAACTTAGGAAATTTAAATTTTTTCTCGACATTTTTGGTTTTAAAAATCGTGCAAATCGAAGGTAGAGTGTTACTTACTGTTTTTACAATAACCACAAAATCGGATAATCTCATGGAATGAATTAAATTTTTTCTATAAAAATCAATTTTTTTTTTTTATAAAAAACTTTCTTCCCTTTATTTTCAGTTTTGTTACATTAGTTTACAATTGAGTGCACAAATATTTCCGCTTCTCTTTAACAAAAAACCGAGTTGTTAAAATAATATATATAAAGAAAAAAACAAACATGATGTCTTATAAAGTTTTGACTTGTTTTATTTTTTTTTTGCAAGATTTTACTAAAATAGAAAATATTTTTTTCCAGCTTGTTTCTACATAACTAAAGGTTAAGTTTCTGTTACCAACTTTATACAAGAATATTGAATTGAATTGCTTTTTTTTCTTTTGTTGCAAGTTAATGTTGTCGTTGTTGTTGCCATTGTTGTAGTTTTTGCGATGGGCAAAGAATATCAACAACAAAAGTAGCAACAACATTATCTTCATCAACCATATTTTGACAACTAGAAATTAAATAAAAAAAAATTGCCAAGTTTTTTTTTTTGGTGTAGTCAATTTCAAGGATTTAAACAGAAAAAAGAAATAATGTTAAAACAAGTTTATAACTTTACTAAAATTCTTATATCTAGAGTATTTTTTAATTAAAAGAAAAAATAAAGCCATAAAGTATGCTTTAAAAAATGTTAATATGTTTTTTTTTTTAATGTAAATGTTAAATAAACTTTTCATGAGTTGAGGTAAAATATATACAGAGAGCAAAAACATGGTTTTAGAGTACATAACGATTGAGAATACGATGGTTAGGCCAAATGAAAGCCCCTAAAATATGCAATATAAAATTGATTATATTTTTAATTAATTTATCGCTAAAATTAGTAAAAACTAATAAATAATCACAAAATTGTTGCCTACATCAAGAGCAATTGTACGTAGCAAGCTTTTCAGCTTCTTAATAATTTTTCTTAAGAATTTCTTATAAAATTTAATTTTCAAAAAGTATTACACTTCTATTAAAAAAGAAACATAGCCTATTTTTGGGCTGTTTCTATTCAATTCAAATTATTGCATACTTTAGGTTTTCAAACAGTTTTTATGAAAAGGAAATCATTATTAAAAAAATCCAAAAAAGTTAAGTACTTATTCTTAAAATTGTTATGATATTTTCTTTTTTCTAGTTTAACAAAATTTTCTTCTTTAGCTTTTATGCTTGGTTTTTGTTTATCTACTCTTTTTTTTCATATTTTAATTACTTCTTATTATTTTGTTTTTCATCCATTAAATGGTCAAAGAAATTACTGAAGGGTTTAAGTAATTAATTTCAATTTAATATTTCACTCTTCTTACATCCTTCTAAACAATTAAACGCCCTCTTAAAAACCCACTTCGCTAAAACAAATAAAGGCAAAAGTATACTCTTTAACCAATTTGTTACCAAACATAGATTCCGTTCGAGTTTTTTGACAAAACTTGGTAGGAAGGTAGGTATGATTTTCAGCAAAACATTTTCAGTAAATTGTAAAGCATAATGGAGCGAGCCCTCCATTGGTGGTATAATTAATTGAAAAAGACACTTTGACGCTTTTAAAAACCTTAAATTTTTTAAGCCACGATTGCAGAAAGGCTTTAAACTTTCACATGCTTTTTATTTGGGCGTTACATCGCCTTCCTAATAGAAGTTATAGGCTCTTAAATTGACGTGTCTTTAAAGACACGTTGATAAAAAATGGGTTAATATGCTGTTGAATTTTTGGAAAACAAAATATACTAACTATGGTTAGAATGGTCAGAGATGGAAAATAATTAATTTAATTTCAAATTTAGCAAAAATTGATAGAAGATTTAAAAGTTGTTCATTTACTCATCAAACTATTCCTAATAAATCAATTCACACAATCGTAAAAATAAAATTGTAAAAATAGCATAAAAATCTACTAAAAATTAGTAAAAAATTAAGTTACAAAACAGCAAACAAAAACTCTAAATATCAACAAAATTGTTGATATTTTTACCTTAAATTTAGTAGAACGCAAATAATAGTATATTTTGCTAAAATCAACAGAAATTTTTGGTAAAAACTTTAGAGGGCAGATTTTTATTCGCATAAAAAAAAAAAGTTAAAAATATTACATCTTTTATGATTTTTTGTCTATTAATATTTAAAAATTTTTTCGCCCAACAATATTTTTTTTAATTGCCATTGAATATACCAATGGTAATGAAAGAACACCAATGCCTACAACAATCAATTATAATTGACGAAAAAATAATTGATTTAAAAAAAAAGGTATTAGTAATGCCAATTGAAAAATATTCATCTTCACCGTTTTTAAAAAATTGTGATGCCAAAACCATTTAATTACCATCGACATCTAATAATGCCAATTAATTAGTCCATTCAATTAACTAGACCCAAGTATGATTTGAATGATTTACAAATGATTTATTATAAAGTGCATACTTTAGTGAGTTTATAATAATTTCGGGGTTGTGTTCAAGATGAGATTGAAAAGAACGGAAGAAGGAAATCTTTAGCCAATTTAAAATATATTTTTATTCAAGCGAATTTAAATCAGTAACGAACAAATTCAAGATTTAATGATTAAAAAAAAAAACGAAAATTTTTTCTTATTTACTTAAAATGTTAACAGTAAATTAAAGATTAAATTATTTCAAAACTCTGACTGTGGTTGTGAAGAAAACATATTTAACGACTAACTATAAAATTTGTCGACAAAGCATATAAAAACTTTTTGTTTTGGGGGGAAACAAAACTTAATGCTCTACAAAATCCGAGTAATACAGGATGAATATTTGTATACTAAAGAAGGCGAAAAAGGATACAAGAATTTTTGGTTAAGTAAATAGTTAAGTTTCTATTTTAAATATTTTCACATTTGAGGTAATTTAATTCTCATTATTTCCGGGCATAACGTTAACCAAAAAATTAAGAATGCATTGGTTATTAAAGATTCAACAAAAATCTTATTTAAAAATACATTCAAAATTAACATCGTCCATATAAAAATTACCATTGCCTACTTCTAGGATTAGCAAGTAAATAAAATATTAAAGCCTACTTAAAGGCTTATTTTTTAAACTGCTGCAATTAATTAAAATTTAAATAAATTATTTTTAAATTTATATAAACCTTATATTAAATATGTGACACATCTTATATAACCTTTTCAACACACAAAACACACTAATTGAATGTCATTGAATAAAAGAAGTATGTAAGTCTGCAAAACAAAAACTACCACTACTACCAACAAATTTCTATGAAAATTACTAGTACTTATACAGAAAAAAAGACTAGACGTCTATGAAATACTAGAAGTTACTCCATCTTCTCCCAACTATGTCATCCACAAAAAAAAACTAAATATTGTAATGCAGTTAGTTAGTTGACTTGTATGTTACTGAATACCATGTAAAGACAACAAAATTCAAGAGGATCTTCTACAAGCAGCCGTAGAGTCACTAACAACATGAATACTTTCTTTCAGTATTTCCTTTTATAATGAAAAAAATTAAGGTAATGGAAAGGCAAAAAGATTTAAACAAATAGTAACTAAATAACAAGTGTGAAAAAAGAAAATCACTAGAAATTGAAACTATTTTTTCAACTAACCATGATATAACTGCAAAAAATGTGCAAAGCTACAATCAAAATTTTAAGGATATAAAAAACAGACATATACACAAAAAAAAAACAATACGAAAAAAAAAAGATTTATGGCAAATGAATGCTAACTATTTAAAAGGATAACAGAAGAACATGCATTCATTGTAAAGAATCAACATAGAAAGAAAAAATGAAAAGGCGTTTTAATGCTTCGAGAAAAAAACTCAAATGCAGGACAGTCTAAGGAGAATAAAACAAATTAACCCTAAATGAACAAATCAGACGTATATTTTTTTAGATTTAATGAAAAATATTAATTGAGCATCATTCAGCACAGAGAAAAAATTTCTTAATTTTATAGTTTTAGTTAAAAAAAAAAAATCCTAGAAATATGCAGTACAATATAGTTTTTAAATAATCCTAAAAATATACTTTATTTTTTATTATGATAAATACATATTTAACCCTATACTGCAAGAAACTCGACATTTAAAAGAAAGTAATACATTTTGGTAGAAAATATATATGTATAGTAAACTTATTTCAGCGTTTTCATATGTTTCCATTTTTAAGAATTTTATTGAAGGATACTTTTTAAACTTTTGTTTAAAAAGTATTTCCGTTTCCCATGTTTCTAATATAACATGTTTGCTTGCAAATATAATTATATTTGCCTGTAAATATATAAGTATTTTTTTGGAAAAGTGAAAACCGTATGCCGCCAAACATATATACACTGAAAATAGTTTGTAGTTTAAATTAACTGAAAATGTAATTTGACATAAATGATAAATCACTTAAAAGCCGTTTTACTTCCTTTTCATTTAAATCAAATGTTTCCTGTTATATATTTTTAAATATTGTTTAAATAACTAACAAGTAAATAAGAACACATGAATAATAAGTTCAAATAAATAAATGTTCAAATTTTAACTACAGATCAGTAAAAATAAAAGTTATATTCAGTTATTTAAAATAATTGCGGTTTTTTGTTTGTTTTGTTCTTTCTACAAATGTATATATGTATAAAAAAGTTGAAAAAATATTTATTTGAAAAAAAAAAAAATGCATGTTGCCTTATTTTTAACTCAACTGAAAACTTTTTATTAAACTACAAACAGGAAACTACATAATATTCTGAGCGTATGTTTTGCTGCAAATATATATATATGTTTATTATATGTATGTTTGCATGTCCCAAACATAATATCTAAAAATTTAAAATCGCAAATATATCTTTGTTTAGGTTTGAGAATTTGATTCATATATAATAATAATTGCCTGCAAACATATTCTAAAGTGTATTTTTTCTGCGTGTACATATGTAACAAATTCGTATAAAGGAAACAAATATATCTTTTCACCATAAATTAAAAACGTGATTTTTAGGCATTTTTGAAACATAGTCTGACTTTATTTCATCATAAAGATATTTAAATTTCGCATTTTTCAGATATTTTCACTAACAGCGAAAACACCATACCAATGAATCTAAGAGGACGATGTCTCCGAGAAGGGAGAAAGTTCATATATGATCATATATATTTTTTATATGATCATATATGGTCATCCATATTCATACATACTAGATTCATACAAACGACAGTTTAAACAAATTTAAAATAAAGTATAATACGACCACATTAAATTAAAATATTGTGAACAATATTAATATTATAAGTTTTTTTAAACAGGCCCTTACAGATAAAAATACGAATTAAAACTTTTAATTTTCATTTTCATAGAAAGTTTTAATTGCGAAATTTTAAATGAAAATGCAAACTTACAGTTCAACAATTCTTACTAATTGAAAGTTTTGAGTATTTCATATTTGCTGTTTAAATTTGCCTACAATGTTTTAATTTAATTAACGGTTATACTTCTATTTGCCCTTCACAAGGTTAACAATACTTACTGAAACATATTTATTTGTATGGACTTATTTGTCAAAAATTAAATTTTTTAAAAATGGTAGAATTGAAGTTGATTGCAATCGGTCTTTAACATGGTTTTAGAAAACTGATTAGATACACCAATTTTATATGTCTTAAAATCTTTCTTTGGATATATGGATTCACATATAGTGTCTTATAAGTTCATATATGAGCCCTTTTTGCACATAAGGAATTCCATATACTTCCATATTTGCCCATATATGACAGTCTTTAGCGAATATGAAATAACATATACTAACCATATATGTTCATGTATGAGTACCGTTTGCATATATGGATCAAATACACTTCCATATATGCCAATATATGAAACATATATATCCATATTTGTCCATATACGCAACCATATATGTCCATATAACATATTTGTATAAATATGAACTTTTTAAGGTGGAAATGGAAACAAATTTTAGTGATCCTTTTTTTTTGTTTCTAAAACTTTGGCGTTTTTTTTTAAATCATGGTGATTTTTTAATGATTCTTTTTTAATATTGTATTCTTTTAATTTTTTATCGATTTTTTGTATCAATTTGGCAATTTTGTAAAATTTTGATGACTTTTTTAAATTTAGAGCTTTTTTTTTAATATTTTGACATTATGGGTTATAACAATTGGACATTTTGTGTGGGCAAAATACATACATACGTTTGCAAATTACATCACTATTGGCGTTTTGCTATTCTGCCATTATTTGAACGCTTGCTTTCTGGGACAATTTTGGGAAAAATTGAGAAATATGCTATTTTAATATCTTTTAAGATGTCTTATTGATTTGATTAATATTTCTCTATTTAGCCGTACACTTGAAGTAAAAAGGTTATGGGAATTAAGCTCTAAAAAATTTTATCCAAACATTTAGAAATTTGATCAAATTTGTAATTGAATGAACATTTTTAAAAATATTAAATTAAAAATATTAATTAGAAAAATTAAACTTCAAATTAAATTAAAATTTTATTTAAAACTTATCTTTAATTAAAAATGTTTGGGCAATCAGTTTGTTTTTAACAAAATATAGTTTCAGCATACTTTAGGGAGTTATTAAAATACTAAAATATACAGTTAGGGGGATCAATTATTTAAAAATATTACATACTTTTAGGAATTTCAAAAACCAATTTTTTAAAAAGAAACATTTTAGAAAAGAGCTCGTGACATGAAATTCGCGTGATTCACGCATTTAAGAAAGTTCTAATAACTTATAATATAAATAATTTCAATAAAATTTATCTCATTGCAGGGTTAAGTGTAGAAGCAGAAAAAAAAACAATATCACCCATGAAGAAGACATTGTCAACATTTTTAAAAATACCAAATCTATGTACAACAACTTAAAGGAAATAGCAAAAGAAAAAGGACTATATATAAATGCAGCAAAAACAACAACTTCAATAACGAAAAAAACAAGCAAAAATAAAAATAAAAATAAAACCATTCATGTCTTATGCCATTGAATACGACAATAAGGCGACAAGTTGCATATAATCAAGATTTATAACATATACGCACGTATGCACATATAACACTATAAACTGCATACAAACACACATAAACTCATAGAAGATATATAGAGTTCGGTTATAACGAACGATTTTTCTGTTCCCAACGCATTTACTACCATATTTCATATAAATTAATACGGTTATAACGAACATCGTTTATAGCGAACTTTTTATATAACGAAATTATTTTTTGGACCCTTTTACGAATTTTCATACACATAAAAAAATGAAGATATTAAAATGAAAACTGTGCTACAAATTTTATAAACTTTAGCTTTTTACTTAAAACTTAAATTAAAAGAATTACAAAATGTATGAAACGTACTTTAATGGAAAAATGGTTTCAATATTACAAAAATTTAAAAATTAGGAGAACTTAAGAAAAAACCCTGTCATTTTTATTAATTTTTCGAAAAAAAAAATGTTTATAACGCTTATAGCAAACTTCGCTTATAACGAACTAAATTATCCGGTCTCTATTAGTTCGTTATAAGCGTGTTTCACTGTATTAATACACAAACTCACACTTGCACACACATTGCAATTACATGCAACAAGATGAGTGGCTGTAGTAGTAGCAGCATCAAAAGTATTACTTTGAATTCTATGCACAATATGCTTTTCTTGTTTCAATTTTTTTTTCTTCTTCATACAAACTTTGTACGTTTTTAGAATTTCTTTAGGGAATTTATAGGTGTATGTGTGTGTATGTGCAATAATATGTAAACATGCCTGTGTAATATTGTTATAATGTAGTATGTCTGTGTAGTTGTTTAGATCAGTAGGGTTTGTATATATGTATGTATATGCCCAGTAAGTTTTGTTGTAGAAATGCTAGTGATTGAGGTTAAAATTTAAAAAGATGACTTTGTGACCAAAAACATTTTATTTGTCATTTTCATACTTAAAGAGTAAATTTTCTTCGTTCATGCTAAGGAAAAAGTTTTTCCATTATTTTTTTTTTCTTCTGTTTGTCTATTTTTCCTGTAGTGAATTGCAATGTGTCAGATATTGTAAAAATAGAAAGGAAGAATTAAGTTTTCTTTTTTGTTAGTTTGTATGCATGTTGGTGTATGCATGTCAAGAAAACAAATTTGAACAATTTTTACAAATATTTGGGTTAGATTTTGGTTTGTGTTTAAGTGATGTTAATAAAAATTATTTGATTAAATGAAGTTGCTAGATTTTTTTTTATACAAATTTTTTTTTGCAGTGGCGAACCCAGCCCATGCTTTTGGGGGGTGGGTGTATACTTTTTGAAAATATTCGCACTTTAAGCTAGATTGGCAACCGAATCTAATAGCGGGGTTAGTATATATTTATTGTTTGTTTCGGCTTTAGTACCGGTAACGGTGGTTATATCGGTATTAAGAAACATCGATATTATTAAATAAATTTACAAAAATAAAATTAAATCGTTAATGAAAATGAAAATTATTCAAATTCGAGGCCATCCTCTATATTTCTTTATTAGGATATTGTCCTAACAAATAATCTATAGAGTTTTTGTTTTCAAATTTATTAATTGATCACTTTCGGGAATGTGTTGATAGATCTATTTCGGGAATTTTCTAGGTTCGCATCATCAGAACACGTTTTGAAAGAAGTGACAATCCCATGCAAAACATCAAACATTCATAAAAACTAATATATGAGCTCGAAGTTAAAGATTATCACCATTGATCAAAAATATATTGTAAACTAGTTCGTTATGTGCAAGCTCTACCTTTGGTAGATATACAATACAAAAATTATTTTTTTTTACAAGAGTGGTTAAAATCCCTACTCAAGAGTTTGATGATACTCAACAAAATTAATAAAAAAATTCCGAATTTTTCAAATTCATTTTTATATCTTGCAGGCAATGTATAGACGGAAAATAAAATTTGTTAGATAGGTCTTTAAAATACATTTCATTTGATATCAGCTTTCATTATCATATTCATTTCATTTACCTCTTGCTCAAATTTCACGTGGAAAAGGAAAAGATATGTTGTTTTAGTTTTTTAAAATCTCTTCTAAAGTGAATAAAAAGTACCGGTTGGAAAAGTCCGAACTTTTAATTTTATGGTCAAAAAGTAAGTGCTCGTTTTAAGTAATAATTTCAAGCCGAATATTTTCTTCGTAGGCTGAAACTCTTGAGTAGTGATTCATACAGTTTTGTGAAATCAAAGGGCAAGAGCAAAATATATACAACATTTTATGATTCATAGCCTCTTTAAAAAAATCTGAAAAATGTCGCGAAAACCTTCACCACTGTGAATGTTGTTTTTTTAATATTTCCACTTTTCCCATTATATTGTAATAATTATACCACCCTCAACCTCCAACTGCTATTTTATAACAAAATATTTAATATAAAATATTAAAAAAATTTATATATAAAACATAAAATAAATTGATTACCAACTCTACGTATCTTAAATACACTTTACAGTAATCTTTTTCTTCCACTCAAAAAAAACCTACAATTCAGGGATGGACAAATTGTAATATAGTACATTTTTAGTATACTCAAAAAAGTTTTACAGTTACTACATTACTGTTGTTTGTGTAGTAATCTGTAGTTTCTGTTTTTAACTGCGATTTCAGTAGTTATTATGACGGTTATTTAAAAAACTACTATAGAAAAATACTGCATTTTGTAACCGTAGTATTAGCGATTTTTTAAACTTTTAAATTATGATTTTTTTAATTTTGTTGATTTTTTTTAATAATAGTTAATTTTTATTTTTTTGCCCCCTTTTACCGATTTTTTCCAATTTTAGCGATTATTTTTTTTTTGTTTTTAATTTAAGCTATTTTTTTAATTTTGACGATTTTTTCTTCCAATTTCTAATATTTCGGTAACGGTATTTTTGGGGTAACAATATTTCAGTTATTTCGGTAAGGGTTTTTTATATTTTGTTGATATTTTAATTATATCGGTAACGGTATTTTAATTATTTCGGTAATGGTATTTTAGGGATAACGGTAGTCAGTTGAAAGGGATTTGAATCCATAACGGTATTTTAGCGGTATTGCCTGCCATCCATGGTTTTTACCAATTTTTTAGTTGTTTGTTGTTTTTAAACAATTAAAAACAACAAACTGTTTAGTTATTTTAAAATTTGTAAAAGGGCAATTTTAAAGTTCAAAAAAATCAGATTTTAAGCCCATAAATAAAAAATCAAAAAATGGCAAAATAAGCATATAAGAGTAAAAATGGCAAAAAAAAAGTTTGTCTTCTTTGGTAATTACCTTCGTCGTTTTTTAACTGAATTTACAGTTCTTTTAACTGTCATTTTCATTAGATTCCAATGTCAATATTTTTTAAATTTAGCTTTTCTTTCATGAAAAGATTTAATATGCAAGTTCTCATAACAATTTATGAAAAATATAATTTTATTTATGAAAAACATAATTTTATTTATTAAAAATTTCATTCACTCAATGCAGAAGTTTCATTAAAAAAACTAGTTTCATAAAAAGTATGAAGCTTTTCATTGATTTTTTTTTTCTACACAAATAGAACAACAAGTTCTATTTGTGTAGAAAAGTTTCATTAGTGTAATGAAAATTTTTCTTATTTGTCGTATACAATAATTCTCTTTGTGGAATTAAAAAAAATTGTGGTCTTTTGACAAAGAATATATTTTTTTTTTTCGAAAACAAATTTAAGTAATTTTTTCTATGAATTTTTTTTCAGAACATGAAAGCTGCTATTATAAGATTTAAAAAAATCATCTAAACTTTTATCTTAAAATACTTTTCGACAAGTTACACGATTTAAGTGGTTTTGTCGAAAGTCTAAAAATCTAAATTATAATAAAATTTAGTTTGAAACACTAAAATATTTTGTATGAAAAAAAATCAAAATGTATCAAAATTTAATGGCCTCCCAACTTTTTACTTCTAACTTTTCAACCACTCGACAGATTTAGCTAATTTTTAACATCAAATGCTTCGAATGTAGTATGAAAGAGACATTACGTTAAATTTTTAACGACGACAAAATTCAATAGATACTATGAAATTTTGAAGTGCATATTAAATTAAAATTTCAATACAAGTAGAAATTGTATTTTCCATCCCTGATCTCTCTTCTTCATATTTCTTTTCCTATAAAGTTATAAAAAACGGTAAACATTAAAGCTATTTACTATATTTGTACGCCTTTAAATATTGAAAAGTACAAAAAGTAGAAGAAGAAGAATCTGAAGTTGAAAAAGAGACTACAATTTCAAATTTATAAACATATAAACAAGATTGAACATAAAGCTAATAAAATATTTATAACAACATTACTATGTATGTAGAAGACGTAAGAAAAAAAAATTAAACAAAATAAAAGTCTTATAAAGTAAACTTTTTTAAGGAGAAAGGAAGAAATTCTATACACTTACACTTATGCGTACGTAGAGGAAGGTAACTACTAAGTATATTACTCTAGTGCAATATCATAATATAAAATAAGTTTTAATATGTCGAGGGTCAAAAGTTGTCGAATCGTAACTGACGATTTTATGACAACTTGAGATAAGACCACCAAATCACTACAGAATAATGACAAAGAAGTTTGACAAGCCTAACTAAAGTTGTAATTTAACTTTAAGAGTTATGTAGTATCAACGTATGACCCTCGATATAAATTTTTTAGTGGTTTGTTTATTGAAATAGGTAAATGAATAAAGATACAAAGCAGGTTAATGAAAATTAAGTATAATAAAGTAAAAAATAATGTAAGAGGGAAAGATTGAAATACATACTTTCTGTGTGTGAGTACAGATATGTGTGTAAGGATATGTGTGTAGTACATTATGGTTGAATGAATGTCAGTAGAGATTTTTATTTAATTATTTATGGCTTAACATCTTTTTAGACAATAAACAATTTATAAAACAAATTACGAAGTTTTTTTTTCTATAAGAAAAACTAATATTTGGAGAAAATTTCTATGGTTTCTAAGGCATTTTGCATATAAGATTTTTATTAACATTTTGCATATAGATTTTATTAAGAATTCTATAGAAAATATTCAAAATTGTAGATGAAAATTTAATGCACATCGTATTAACTTAAATGTTCAAAGATTTGTTAAAATATTTTATATATAGCTATTTTTAGATTGACCTAAAAATATGCAATAACTTCTAATAATTTATTAAGCCTAATTGTATGTAATTATTACTATGTAATTCGAATAATTTA
This sequence comes from Delia radicum, assembly GCA_021234595.1. Lineage (NCBI taxonomy): Eukaryota > Metazoa > Arthropoda > Insecta > Diptera > Anthomyiidae > Delia > Delia radicum. The sequence goes on along the minus strand of CM037854.1, from coordinate 238,347,787 downwards.
TTTAAATAGGCAATTGTTTTAGAACTTGTAATATTTTTGGAGAGCATTTTTAGCATTTATGGAGAATTTCATAAAAACAAAATTAATTTCATCATGTTTATGAAATGCTTGACTATATACAGCTACAAGCAAAAGCGTAACAGGGTTCTTTACAGTTTTCTTTGTTTTTTGTTTTTATATACATCGAGATTATTTTTATTTATTTGTAACGAGGAGGTTGAAACCTCGGCTTCGGCCGTACATTGAAAATTTGGCCGAAGTTCTGCTATGGCTTCGGCCAAAAAAAGTGAGTTCGGTCGGACACAAATAATTGTTCTTTTCTATCCAAAATTAATTATAATTAAATTTTTACTACAAATTTGATAATTTTAAAATAATTTTCGATTTATACATCGAAGTAAATACTTATCGAAGTAAATACTTACCTCGATGGACATGCCCTTGTTAAAATAATAGGGTTTGTAATAGAAAAGTATCTAGTTACCGACCTTAATTCCTTATTCCGAAACATGTTACCTGGTAATAGAAAGTTCTGCTGGGTTAATTTCAGACATCGAACTAAACCCATTTAAATTAGACTTGACAAATTTTAATACAAATTTCAAAATTACAAATCGTAAAAAAAATCTTTTTGAATTTCATTAACATGTTGCCTTAAGCAAAAAATAGTAAATATGTACTACACTAAAAGGATTGTCTGCATGATATTAATGTATGTTTACATAAAAGCAATGAAGTTGTACTGGAACCAGTTTTTGGAACTCTCATCAAGTTAATGCATAAAATGTTATGAAAAAAATATTTTTTCAAAAAAGTTGCATTCAATTAATGATGAAGTTTCCTTAAAAACCCAATTTTATAAAAAGTGAAGCTTGTAATTAGTTTACTTTGTGAAGAAAATTTTCTTGATTTTTCGTCCACTAAAATTATATCTGTGTAGTAAGTATTTTAACTGTGTAGTAAGGATTGACTAACAAAATAATATCGGCAATACTTCAACGAACATTTATCTCACATCAAATGTTGTGAAAATTCTAAGAGGAATTTTAGATTGACATTCTTGCCTGCGAGCTAAATGAAAATTGTTGCATATTAAATTGGAAACAAACCTTAAAACATGCATAATATTTACACAATAGGTTTTGAAAAATATTGCCTACACTCATGGAACTTCTGCTGTAAATATGTGTAGTTGTTTGAGTTGTAATACAGTATCTATATTTTGAAGTGATAAAACAATTAATTGTAGCAGAAATATTATTTTGACTACATATGCAGTTCATAAAAAAAAACAAACCACATAAAATTACTGTATTATGATTTAACATTCATTTATGTAAGTAGTCCTTTTTTCATGGAAAAATGTACTTTAAGGTTTAATTAAATATACAAAAAAGTTTAATAAAACAAATTAACAAGTAGAACAAAATCAAAAATTCAACATTAAATATAGATAATGCATTCTTATATAATTTCTAATATCTCATTCAAACATCATTGCATAGTTTAAGGGTTTAAATAAAATAAAAAATATGGTCTACTTTTTTGCTTCTTAAACAAAAAATGTATTAAGTAAATCGTAAGTAAATCTTATGTCATATTAAATTTTAAATTCTTAAAATCCTTGTGGTTAAAAATAACACAATATTCTTTCAATTTAACAATGTATGCAGCACTACTAGAAACACAATATAAAGAACCTTGTCATGGCTTAGAATAAATACAATTTTTCAATGGTTTAAACGAACGTAAAACGACTACTTCTAGTTATAATCATAGTTAAATGCGTGACCTATCACAAAATATAAATTGAACATAAAAATAAAGTTTTCAGTTGCAGTTTTTGTGCTGTTATTGTATGTTTATTAATCCGCCAAGTTTTGCAACGCTCATAGCGATGAGAATAATGTTGGCTTACGGTAGGAAGGCATAGGGGACCAAGGCATAGAAAAAACAATCAAGGTTTCATTCTTGAAATAACAGTAACAGCACACAAAAAATGTTAAAGTAGAAAAATAATGAACAAGACCTTGATTTATTACCTTAAAGGGTAAATAAATGGCAAATAAACGAATTTTATGGTCACGCATATCATGAATAAGGAGGAAGTTAAACAAAAAACCCGACTTTAGCAAAGTAATGACAGGTTATTACCTCTTGCATTGCTTTGAATAGGAAATAATAACTTTCTGATAATGGGTTATAGATGTACTTATATGTAATTTTAAAATAATGAGCTACTGGTAATTGATTACATACGTACCGATTTCGTATTTATTATAATCCCAGCAAAAACATGATAAAGACAGCTAATTACCGTATAGATTACCAAGTAATAATAGGTTATTACCTCTTGAATTTCTTTGAAATACAAAATAATGACTTACTGATAATGAGTTATATAATTACTTATACATATGTGCTTGCTCAATAATGAGTTACTGGTAATTGGTTACATAAGTAACGATTTGTTTTTTTATTCTAATATTATATTTATTAATTTGATTTAAAAAGTTTTAAAAAACTAATTTTCCGATGTAAAATTATATTCAAAACAGATTTCTTTTTAAAATATTACCATTGCTGGAACCTCTTATTTTGTAACTCCTAGCTAACCACTTACGCTATCATTGTGAGTAACCACTTATTCCTTATATTAAAGTATGAGTAAATAGTCAGGTAACTCATTATTCTCACTTTTTTGTCAACGAGAGGCTAATGACCACCACCCATGCATTTTTGGACATCCGGACAAAAGTAATTAAGCGAGTAAATAGCCCGGTAACTAGTGAAACCCTTTATGTGTTACTTACACGCTTAATTACTTGGCAATGAATGTTTTTGCAGGGAACATTATTTGTATTAATTTGTGTTAAAAACTTTTTAAAGTAAATTTTCCGAGGTAGTCTTTTTTTAAAAAAGTTGGTACACAAAAAAAAAATAATGTATGTAAATACTAGTTTTCTAGCTTCTAGGTAAAAACTTATTCCATCATTGTGAGTAACCACTTATTAATTATCTAAAGTAACCACTTATTCTTTCACTATGAGTAACCAAGCACACACAGAGAAATAAAGTGCCAACCGACTTTAAAAGTGTATTTTAATTGTAACAACTCAAAAATTCAGTTAGTACAACGATATTTACATTTGATTTCATATTTTTTTGGGCGTTCCAACCAAAATTCAGTTGAATTAACTGAACTTTGTTGTGAAAACAAATGTTGAGCTGTACCAACCGACTTAAAATCGTAATTACCGAATTTGTGTCAAAGTAATCGAATTTCAGTTGGCAAACAGCAAAATTTTTCTCTGTGTGCAGGTAACTCAATATTCTCACTTTTTTTGTAACGTATAACGATTTTTAAAAGTGTATTTTTTTATCCCGAGATAACAGTGCCAAATGCCGTATGATTGAGAAATCTTTTGGCGTTACTATAGTGTAAAATGATTGCATTTGAGAATTGGTATTATTGTAGTATTCAAATTGATGACAAAATTCAGAATATATTGAGACGATACGGTAAAATACTTTAATTATTTATGTATATTAAAAATTAATTTTATTCGTTATTCTTTCGATTAATCGAATAAATTTTAAAATTAATCTTTTGATCGTTCGACCAAAAATTGTTCGAGTTTATTCGAACAAAATAAAAACCCCAATAAATGACAACCCTTATACACGATCAAGGCCCATAGTACAGAGTAGACTTTTTAAATGCTTTTTGACGCTCTGAATCTGAATTCAGAACTTATCCAAGTCATCAAGTTTTTGTGATATTCTAACAAAAGAAAGCAAAAACACAATTTCCGTCGTATTCGGGACGCCATTAGTCGTATCAAACGTTTAATAAATAAAGTGAAATGTTTCATAATACTTTATGAAAAACTGCATTCATTTAATGAAAAGTTTCAATTGACAGATGTAAAATTAAAAATTTAACTTTTTTAAGAACATAATATGAGAAATTCTTACTAAAAAATGAATATTTTTCGACTCCATCGAGAACCCACTCTGAATTTTGGATATGTTATACAAGACAATATGATCTCATCACCACAAATTGTTTAAGAAAAATCGAAGATGTAGTTTTTAAAATATTCGTTTTTTTATGTTAGCAAACTTTCTGTAAAGAGACTGTATAATTTTCTAACAAATATCCTAAAGTAGAATATACAATTTTTATGTGAAATGCGATTTGTAAAAATCGGATAAAAACATAAAAAGTTAGAGTAGTTTAAACAAGAGGTATTTTTCTTTGAGCCGCTATTCAACGCGAACTGCATCGCATTTTGAAAAACTTAATACAGCAAAAACTTAATACAATGAAAAACGTAATACAATGAATAACGATGTCACATATCCGAAGACCGTATCTAAAATTTTTCGAACGACCCTTGCACCAATTTTGTGTTACAAAAATAAAATTAGTATAAATTTCCGTAAATAATTTGTTTGAGTTAACAAAAAGAAACACCTTAAAAGTAAAAGAAATTAGTAGTTTATCTTTATCAGGTAAAACAAGTAAAGTAATTTTAGAATATCAAGTTATTTAAAAATATGCCAAGTTCTTTAAAATATAAAGCCCCTTAGAGTAGGCTATAGAAATGTTAAATATTTTGTCAGTGAGTGTGTGTGTTCTTGTTGAGGTAGGCAACAGATTTATGAGTTTCTATGTTGGTAGAGATAAAACTTGTTTTTAAGCCATAACGACAATACAATTTTAAACATGACTCCCTTCATTCGTAACAATAATAAATTGTTGTTTATACTTATGAAAAGCCATACTCTTTCTATCTACAAACTCCACTTTAAACCAGATGTTATACTCTGCTGCATATTTGCAGTAGAGTATAGTACACTTGTTAACGATTTGTTGCCATTGATGTTGCAGCACGATAAGGGCATGCATACAAGAGTAAGAGTGTATTGTAGTTACCCTATAGTTGTTACCCTATATGTTAGAAGATGCATAAAGAGTAAAGTAGTGTATACTTAAGGGAACCAACTGAAATTTTTTTTTTAGAAACTTTTTAACATTCGAGTTAAATCCACAAAGAACTTAAATAAAAAAATATATTTCAGAATGAGACAGTTTTCTACACAATAAATTTACCTTTTTGTGATCTGCAAATAAAAAACTTTTTCAGAAACTGAGAATTTAAAAATTTCTCTGAATTTTAAAAACAATTTTTTAGATTAAGTTTTTTGAATAGAAAGAGTTTTTGAGTCTGAGACATTTTCGACAATATCTGACAACTTCCTCAGCATCTAAGATTTTTATTTTTAAGTATAAATATATAAGGGATTCTCTTTCGATGGAATTTCTCAGAATTTGAAGCTTCTGAAATTAGAACAAATATAGAAAATTTAGAATCAAAAGATTTTCTTTTCCGAAAAATATTTCAAAATTTTAATTAACAATATCCTTAACTTTTAGTTGGTCATATTAATAAAACTTTGCTTATTTCATGGGGATTCTTTCGACAAGTTGGGTTTTCCAGTTAAAAGTCGTTATGACTTAGAGAAAAGTTAAAGAGTTTCTGTTTCTGTTTTTTTTTTTTTTTTTTTTCTTCTTATTAAGTTTTGTTATAAAGACACGTAATAAACATACATTTACATCTAGATATACATCCACAAACAACTTTAAACATAGAAACACACTTCTAACATACACATACAAGGATTCAATGTTTTTAGTTTTAAAAAGGGTCTTTTCCTGCAATATTTTTGCATTTTTTGCAAGTCTTCGACTCTGTGTGTAATATATTTTTTTAATGGAATTTTTGTGTTTCAATTTTTAATTTGAATGTTATACAACATACAGAGAAAAATCTCCTCTTGTGTGTTAGGAAAAATGTTATACTAAACATAGTTTTTCTTTTTTTTGCAGTTCTGGTTTATTCAAAACTAAAAGTTCTTAAAAACAACTAAAAGTATGCATTAAAAAAAAGAGGAAATTTCTTTGAAGATGATAATTTTTTTTGAGGGGTAAGGAGCAAAGAAGAGAAGTAGAAAAAAACTTAATTAAAATTTCATGTTATTTTACCCAAGTTGTAAGTAGTAGAGTAGTAGTAGAAATCTTGTTTGTTTCTAAAAACAGACAAAGAATCTGTTTTAGTTGTTACCTAAAAGTATACAATAAAATTGTTATTATATTATGGTTTTAAATAGTATACAACAAGATATATAGTTTAAAATAAACATTTATAATCTTGAGCTTTTCTATATGCCATTTAAGTTTATATAAAAATATAGTTTTAAGTTATTGGGCAAAACAAATTAGAAAGATATGCCTAAAAGTAGACTTTAAAACATAATTGTTTAAATAATGGTAGGTAAAACATGCACTATTTAAAAGCTTTAAAGATAGGCTATTGAAATGAAAAGGCATACAAAAACCCTCTTACACAAGACTAGAGTTAAAAAATATATTTATTCCCCTAATGCATACAAGTGCTATTGATGACTTCGATAAGTTTTCAAACAATTTTGATGTGCTAATTAAAAATTGCGTAAAAAGGCTTAATTCCTTCTAAAATCAAACTTCTATTTAACGCCCAAATGTTATACTTAAGGCCGTAAATATAATTCATAAATGTATAATTTTCTTGCCTTGTTGCATTTGTTAAGTTTAAGTTTAAGGTAAATTTAAAATTTAAATTACTTTTAAAATCTCTTCACAATCAAATTTCATGTTTATTTTATTTACATTAAACTTATTTCAACCTTGGAATATAGATACTATAATAATTTAAACATTATTCAATAAGTATCCTTCTAAATAACATTATTTACAATAGAAAATTTAAATTTAATCTTCTTCTCTTTTTACATTCCCTCTACTTATTATTAACCTTGAAATATAATAAAATATTTTCTTGGAAAAAATATTTTAACTTATAACTTTGTAAATATTATAGAAAGAAAAAAATAAATTTAAATAGAAGCAGCTTGAGAAATCATGATTTCAATATTGACACTTGTGTAGCGAAAATAATTTCACAGAAAAATATTTAAATAGGGAGAGAAGAACCTAAGAGATAATTGCAAGAATACTTAAATAAAAACGATAATACATACAAAAAAAAAATAAAATGAAATTACAAATTATATTAATGAACCAGGGTACGGAATCAGAACTAATTAAAAAATTGATTTTTTAGCACTTTAACAATTAAGTCCGTCCTAAATATGCAATCTTAATACCTAACTATATTTTCAAGTCTTTTTTTTTATAAAATACAAAAAAAAAAATATTTATATTTCGTAAAATTTTTTCTCTTTTTGCTCTGTAGGAAAAGGGACCCGAGCGCATGTGAAAGGAGTTGACATTTAAAAAAAAATAATAATTACATTTTTTTTTTGCAAAACGTACCATTTTTGAGCCCAAAAGTACCCTAAACAATTTTCGTTATTTTTCCCGTATTCAGTTTTCTTATACTCATCGTTTGAGTGCTATTACGCAAGCTAATTCGGAAAAAACGGCCTTGTTTGGGACACCCTAATATGCCATCATCACATTATGTGCAGAGTAAAAATATAAGATATTAATAAAAATTGATAATATAATTAATTTAACGATGATTTTTTGATATGTGCAGCAGGTACAATATACATTAAGTTTGTACAAGGAAGGACCGCTGATGGGTTCCCTCCAATTGCCATGAAATTTAGATATGCGATAAAGGTGACAAAATAAATAAGAATGAGTATTTTTTAAGCTGCCTAATTTTACGTTTAAGGGTTTAAATTTGGCGTAAAAATAAACAAATTTTTTGCGTTTTTTTTGGTTCTTCAAAGAAACAATACAAAAATTTGATACCAAATAAAAGGTATTTGCATAAGCTTTCCATTAGTATACAAAAATAGAAAAAGTTTTAAAACAAAAAAGTTTCGAATATCTTTGAAACCCGTTTTTATCTCCTAAATCTGCGATTACTTTTGTCTCTTTTGTGTTATATCCGAATTTCATCGATATCTAAAGGAACCACCGAACAGATTTCCCTTGTTAGTTAAAAACAATATATTGTCACCATTATTATCAACTCTGCCCCTGACATTTTAAATGTCAAATATAAAACACACTCTCTTTCATCAACATGCTTTTGAATATACTACTATAAACATCTTCATGTTGTTGTAATTAAGTATCGCACTTTTAAACGTTAAATACGAGAATATAAAATTAAGAGAAACGAGAAAAGAAACACACACAAAAGCAACAACAAAACAAAATTAAAGCGACAAAAGCAAATCATAACAAAATAAAGTAAGGGAATTTTCCCCAATGTGGCCCCACACCTGGTATTTGGGTTATATACAAAAAAGTAAGTGGAATATTCTAAATCCAAATACACCAACTTAAAGGCCAACTTCTTGACATTTTTCAGCTGTAGATCATTTTCTTGTGGCAACTAATTTTATAACAATTTTCAAAACAACTCAAAATGTCCACATTAGCGAATATGTACTCTAAAGTGGACCTAATTTAAAAAAACTCTCTAAAAGCATACAAAATTGTTAAAATATCAATACAATTTTTAAAATAGTGAAAATTAAGCTCGATGACAGTTGAAAGTTTTGACATATTTATGCATCAACCCTAAAAATCTAAAGGTCTAGTTAAGGGAACAGGCTCCTTTAGGCAACATTCCCTTATATAAACAAAAACAATTTTTGATTATAAATTCACAGCAACGAGCTACTAAAACGGTTCATATTAATATTGTTATTGTGGTTGTAGTTGGCGTTTTTTTTTTGCATGAATTATTATGCGTGAAATAAATGGGAATGGTTTTGATTTTTTTTTTTGTTAAGGTATGCACACAGTAAAAGGTAATAAAAACAAATAAAAATAAAGAATTTACAAAAAAAAAAATAAAAAAAATATAAATAATAATAAAAAAGAGAAAACAAGGTCACATTTTTATTCAATGTAAAGTTAAATAAATAAGTAGAGCATCCATTTTTGTATTTAAATTTATTTTGTTTACAGAAGGAGGAACTTAAATTTGTATTATTATTACTCATATGCCACGATGTACACACACACACACACACACACACACAAACACATGAGTATGATCGATTGTTTTGACAATATTTTACTTTTTTATCATTTTATTGATTGTTTACATTATTGTTGTCGTTATTTGTGGTCTCTTAACAAAAATTGTTTATTTATACTTTTAAATGATTTTTTTTAATACGTCATTCACATACATATCGGTCATTCCACTAAAGAAAGACCAAAAAACGTAATTTATTGGCCTTGGGTCTTCCGATTTTAACGCAGAAACTCTATGCAGCAACTTAAAGGTGAAAGTGTAGCTTTTTGGTAAAAATTGCATGTTTTGCAAATATGCATTCTTTTTTTAAATCAAGAGTGGCCGGCCAAATTTTAGAAAAAGGCATTCTGAAAATAAATTGCATCAAAAATGCATTTATTTTAGACGCTAAAAAAATTGCATTCCACAATATTAAAGGTCAGATTTTAGCCTATCTACCATAGAATGGCCGATATTTATTTTTGTTGTTTTCGATGGCTGCATAAAACTGCCTGATGCTTTTCTTGTCTTTATTGTTGTTGTTGTCATCATCGTCGTCCTCGTTTGTTGTTGATAACAATGTCAATTGTTGTTATTTAAATTGTATGCTATTTATTGTACACACAGAAAAATAAAGTGCCCTCCGAATTGAAAGTTGGATTTTGTTGGTTGCAGCCAATAATTTAGGTTATTACAACCATATTGAAATGTGATATCTGAATAAACTTCAGTTGTGTTAACCGAATTTTGTAGTGAAAACCCAATATTCTGTTGAACCAAGTAACCGAATTTTAGTTGGCAAAGGGCTAAATTTTTCTCTGTGTGTACATGTGTTGGTGTCATGTTTAAATGTACTACGTTTTATGTGTTTAAATATTATCATTATTATTATTTGCTATTGTTGTTGTAATTGTTGTAAACATTGTTATTGTTATATTAATTTTACGTTTATTTTTTGTATGTTCTGTTACATTATCGCTTACTACCTGTAGACATAAAATTGGCAAAAAAAAAAATCATTTAAAATAGTTAAAGTTTGTGAATCAAGGGAATATTTAAATATTAAAAGTAAATAAATTTTATAGTGTATTGATTGCAACGAAATTTTTAACATATATTTGGCATTTAAGAAAAACTATTAAAAACTGAATTGTATTAATTAACATTTTAATTAAATTATTAAGTTAACCAAACATTTAAATTTAATTTATTCTGATTGTGAAAGGTGGGGTAGCGAAGAATGAGTTTATTTTCTAAAAATCATAACTACATTGTAAATTTTTCAATTTTCTGAATCAGACTGAGCAGTTTCTGGTATTGAACCTTCGTCAGTGACCCTGTTTTTTGAATTTTTTTGAATAATGTAATATTTGTTATGTTTTTATTTGTTCGATTGCGTCTATATGAAATTTTCTGTGCAATCACTGACCGTGGTATAGATAAACTGATTTCTAATGCCACATGCACTACACGTTAGACAGAGCGCTTTAGCGCACTGGTCTATCGTCAGGTCGAGCTTTGTTGTGATTAAAACTATTTTTATTCAATACACGGTGTTTTTGTTCTTGCATACATAATCTCAGAAGTACAACTGCAACAACACAACAGTTCTATTTTTAGAAACTTACCTCACTCTAATGTCCACTGTTTTCCCATATGTTGTAAGTGATGCCACATCTATGATATATTCTTTATATATTCAATATATGGCGCTTACGTAGTTAGGAAAGAATTGCAAGAGAGCAAAGTTTGATTTTTGTTTGAGTTTGAATTTTAACGTCTTTTTCAGACAATTGCAATTAATACTATAATTAATATGCAATTTTATTTAATTTAATTGTTAATTAATTCTGATTTTAAAATGTTTGTATAAAAAATATTGAAAGCAAATAACTCCCATTATATTTTTATAAGTATAAAAGTCATACACTTATAAAAATAGTAAGTTTAAAAGTCTGTTAAACGGATTCCAATTCAGTTGACATATTTTATTCTGCTGCTATTGTTAAATCAGTTATTTAGTTATTATCCAAAAATGATTACATTTTTGGATAACTAATTTCTTATTCATTTGTCCGCAATAAGAAAACGATGATTCTCTTAACACAAAATTAACTTTACCAGAATTTTGTCTGCTCTAATTTCTTATTCAGTTGTTGTCCGCAATAAGAAAACGATGATTGGCTTAACACAAACCGAGACATGCATCAGCCAAAATTAACTTCACCATAATTTTGTCCGCTCTAAATTGCCGTAAAGTTAATTTTGTTTGATGCATGTAATGTCTCGGTTTGAGTTAAGCCAATCATAGTTTTCTTATTGCAGAAAAATGAAGATCAGAGTGGTGCCTATGAAACAATTGTATTGTTTCTTATGAAAATTATAAAACTTTTTAAAAAGCAACAAATAAGATCTAATATGACAATATCATATTAGATTTTGAACTTAAGGTAGAACAATATTCTAACCATACTTGGGAATTTTTCATTGACATTAAAATTTAATTGGCTGTACTTACGATCAATGTTAATGCCAAAAAATTGAATTGCCATTCAAATGCCAATGAAATGTTTTATAATTGGCATTGATTAGAACGATGGTAATGAAATGGCAACATTGCCTTAAGATACAAATTGTAATTGACAAAAAAACAAGTGTTTTAGAAAAAAATATTAAAACTTAAAATTTGAGTCCTAACTTTAAATGTATTCGCTATTTTTTTTTTTAATTTTTATCACGTGAACACTCTTCAGTCTTGGTTTGGTAACTAATAAGTAATGATGGATCAGCTTTTAATACTTTATACTTGATAAAATACCGAATATTTATTAAATAAAAACGGACTTTTATCTAAATTTGCAAATAAAATTGTTTGTATACAATTGTAACTATCTATTATAACAATCAATTATAATTATAATTGGCTGTTAAAGGCATATGCATTGATCATTACCAATTGAAACAAAATTTAATTTTTTTTTTGTAAATTTTTTTGTAATTAATATTATCATTTTTGTAATTATTATTATAATTTTTTTAATTATTTTTTAATTGTTCTCTGTGTAGCAGTACACTTTTAAATATGATACAATATTTGTTGCACAAAAGTTGTGGAAGTTTTTAATATGTTTTAATACTGAAAACTATTTCTATTAGTGTATAATATATACTTAATTTGTCTTTTGGACTAGATTTCATGACTCTAAACATAAACTATAAATAGTAAGTAAAACACCACTCCATTTTATACGTACTACTACTATGAAAAACAATGTGTCACATTACATTGTTGAATTAGTTGGTTGTTTTTGATCTTTTCTGTTGTTGTTGCAAACAAAGTGGTATTGATGCTAATAAGTACAATAAATGGCATGATTCTACTGGGTAAGTCAAAAGATTTCAGTGTGTACAAATGAAACAAAACTACATGAAAATGAAATATGGGGGAAAGGGGGGAAACAGCATAAACATTGAGAGATGGGTACAAGGAAATGGGAAAAAAACACAGCAAATGCAATTTAGACAAGGATACAGCAGATGGTAACTACTACATCTACATACTCGTATGATATAGGAAACATACATATTTGTTAATATTTTGGAAAAATTTTACAAACTTACAAAACAAAAGCCTCATAGCATTTGTTGTTCTCTAAACAACATACAAATCCATATACAATACACAGAAAAAAATAAAAATGAACTTGATAATAGCAATTCAAATTTTTTGAACCTATCATGAAAATGATAGTATTAATTACTAAAAATTCTACACGATTAAAATAAAACAATTAAACTACTAATTAATTCAATAAAAATATTGTTTCAATTAAAATATTAATTGTTTCAATTAAAATATTAATTGTTTCAATTAAAATATTAATTGTATCAATTAAAATATTAATTGTTTCAATTAAAATATTAATTGTTTCAATTAAAATATTAATTGTTTCAATTAAACTAATAATTAATTCAATTAAAATATTAATTGTTTCAATTAAAATATTAATTGTTTCAATTAAAATATTAATTGTTTCAATTAAAATATATATTACAATTGAAAAATTGTTTAAAAACAATTTTTTTATTAATCAAATCTTTCATTATATTATATTTTTTTTTCCGTGCACGTTAACTATAAAGTTGCTAATTTCTGGCAATTGAATGAATGCCAGTGTTTTTGTATGAATGACTTGGTTAGGGAGACCGACTGACTGACTGGCTGATGTTGTTTGCGTCTGATTTGCCCTCTTTAACACTGTATGTGTAACATTAGATATATGCAGTGGTAGTAGTTTATTTAGGTTCCACATCATATACATAATAAAAACACCCATACTTTAATAAAAATTGTGTCTAGCAAACAGGAGACAAACGCATAATAATAATGATGAATACACACAACAACACAATGTATACAGTTTAATTACATACAACAACAATAAAAAATATATATAACGGCAGTAATAATAAATGATGTAAATAAACGTAATGTGACATGATAAAGAGGAGGATTTTTAGTATTTGGAATAGATACAAATAACAACAACAATTACAATACAGAGGATAAACCAAGTTAAATAAACTTTAAATTAGTGGTAGTAGAATGTTAGTAGTGTGAGTGAATGATTGTAACAAGGGCTGCATAAAATCAGCAACGTACATTTTTAAAAATGTAAAATTATATTTGAAATTGGCTGGCGTTTCTTAGTAAAACGCACCACCAAGTTAAAAAGGAATATCAAAATGTTTAAGCGCAAACATTGTATGAGCTTTTTAAACATTTTGCAAAATTTAATTTTTTTCTCGCATTTTTGTTCATAAAATGTTAATCTTCATGACGGACCAATTTGAAAAAAAAAAAAAAAATACAATTAAATTTGGTTCATTCCAAGTAAGTACAGCCGCTGTTTTTTTCCGAAAACATTTCGCTTTGTGATAACTAAAGTTCTGTATCAATTCCGCCAAAACATACATCACATTAAAGTTTTTATTTGCCTAATAAGCGAAAAGGCATCAACAAATTTTAATGACTTTAAATTTTCTGGAGCAAACTATATTTTCATAACCTCAAAAAAGCATACTTATAATACAAAATTTATTTGCCAATTTAAAAGTATTTCATATGGTTTCCTGCACGTAAGTAATCCTCAACCCAATTAAACATCATAAAACCGGCAAAAAATGCATGTTTTCAAAAATAAACGCGTTTTTTTAAGTTCTTATATATGGCAAAAACATTTTTTAGTTTATTTTTTTTTTTCCAAATTAGCCCACCCAGCATGAAATTTTATTTGTCATATTATTATATTTTTTAAGAGTTTTTAATGTTTAATATATTTAATATAATGTAATAATGTAAAACTACATGACCCCTTAAACTACATGGCCCCTTAAATAAGGAATTAGTTTTTACCAACTTAGAGATCTCCTAACGGGTAAGTGGGTGCAGATTGACATTTACCGCCCTACACATTTTTGCCCCCCAACTCTCTCTTACAAATTACTTTCGGACATAGTTACTCCTTATTTTACCTGAATAATTTTTTTTTATTTTATTTTTTAAAAGCAACACTCAGGAAATTCTTGCTATTAAATAATGTGTTGCTTTCTTTGGAAAGGGGATAGTGGAGAGAGCTTCAAACATGGCAACACTGTAATTGTGCGAGTAGATAAGTCTTAGAACATTTGTTGCTCGCCACCTGATGTAGAGTTGGCGAATTTATTGAAGCTTTTTGTTTCATAGCCCTGATTCATTATTTTACTTCGATGGGGTTAAGTGCTATGGGAACACCGAAGGTTGGCGCAGCGATACATATAAGTGATAGAAAACTCATACATATTATTTTTCTAAATTGATGTTGTCGTCTCCGGGAATCGAACCCGGGACCATCTGTGTAACAACGCCCACAAATTACAATTACAAGTGCCAAAAACGCTTGAGCAAGAATACTTGCCTGTTGTCGTCAAAGGGTTAAAAGTCAAGGTAAAAATATTATGGCAATTAACAGAAACATCGAAAACTTGGCCTTTTATATACCAGATCTAGAACAGATATAAGGAGAGAGATCGAAAAAAACCAGACACACATTTGCACTTACAACAACTTTTGTGTACGACACTGAACTATTTTTCTTATTAAGTTGTCTTTAAGAAAGTTGTCATATTATGTGTTCAAAATATTTAAGTGATCGGCTCATTATTTCGATTTCAAATGTAATCTGAACAGAAAGTGAGTGACCTAATTTCTAGAGACCATTTCAAAAAAAAAAATTACAGTATTGGGAAACTTGTTGTGTAGCCTTCATCAATAATTCAATAAAATCTTAACAGCTTGTTTTAAGTTATGGACAACTTGTCAAAAAAATTTTTTGTCAGAAATTGAAAAATTTTTACTTATTTTCTTCCATAATTTTTTGTTAAAATTTTATTTGCTTAAAGAAAATTTTGAATTTTTGTAAAGTTAACATTTCCAATTATAAAAATAAATTTTAATTTTTACTCTCAAAAATTGTTATTAAAGATTTTCCTAAAAGCTAAAATCGAATCACTGCTTCATAAAACTTTTACCAAAAAGTTTAATAAAAATAACGATGGAACATAAAACAAATGATATGACAAAACAATAGGAGTATATTTCAACAGCAGAAAAAAACTATAATATATTGTAACAAAAAGATACTACACAACAGCAGCAAAATAAATAATGAAATACTATAATAATTTTTTGTTGCAACAGTTTTATTTGACAATGTCCTTTTTTGTGTTGTCCCTAGCGACGGAATCCATTTACAAACGAAAAAAGCTCTTTTGACTAAAACAAAAAAAAATTTAAAAAAATCACTAAAAATATGCTTTAAAAAATAGCAACAAACATATAAAGCAACAAATGGACAACCACCCGGAAAAAATAATAGTAAAAAAGTAACATATTGCACAAATTTAGTATTATAAGAATGATTTTAACAGATACCAGAGAATAAAAAAAAACCCGAAATAGGAAAAAAAAAATTTTGCAACTAAAATATTTAAAATGGTATAACAAAACCAAACATACAACACGTTGGATGGCATGTGTAGATGGTATTAAATGTATGCTTTGGCCACATAGTTTTACACACGCATACATATTCATAAAGACACAGCCAGACGGACATGTATATCCCAACTAGGATATCAACAAACAATACATCACATATATACAACAGAATGTTTTAAAGTACAATATGTATGTAGTGGTGAGTGAGTGAATGAGCAAAGCAAATACATTGCTAACATAGCATACTTTTAGGTGTGTGGCAAATAATTTACGAGTTTATGTATATCTATCCTACTAGGCTTTAGATGTTTTTGTCTGTCTGTGTGTGTGTAAATGTGAATACTTTCACAATACATACACAGTCAACATTACATTTACTGCATCAAAACATACAATACAACACTGAGAGAAACAACAATGCATACAAAAAAAAAAGACTACAGGAAATTTATAGGCGCGATTTTTTTTATCCTGCACTTTTTTCGAAATTTTTTTACGACTACCATTTCCTTTAACATTTTTACAGCCTGACACTGTTATGTTGAGTAAAAATTTTGTTAAGAGTCATGTGTGTGCATAAGTCAAATAGATTCATACATATCGATGGTTATAAGTTGACTGGAATTTTAGCAATTTGTAATATGCCGTCCAAACATGTTATGCATTGTATGATCGATATTTGACAATCTTATCGCAAGTTTTAGATAATGCCAGTTAATGGTTGTCAAGTTATGACCATTGGTATACATATTCACATATATGTATGTACGTACACACCAGAGCTTTGTATATGGTTTAAAATATTAAAGAGATTTACTACTCCAAAAAAAAATAGAATATCATGTCTTGTTTTTTTTTACAATAAAAAATATATTCAGTGAAAATTGAATAGAATTTACACCACAGAAACTTTTTATGGTAAAAAATATAAATTTTCATTAGAAGAAACTGTGTAATTGATATTTGAAATTTGTTTTTTAAGAAACAAAAAGTCAATGAAAAGTAATTGAATGCAATTTTATGAGAGATAAGTTTTGCCTTATGGTTTATATCTCAGCTAAACGGAATTGTAATAAGCGTGTGGGTGGGTCTTCACTAAATTTGTAAATTAAACTTAAAACCTTAAAAATCGACATAACATTGTGTTATATCCGATATTAAACTTTAATGAAAATTTGCAATTTGGGCTGCATATATTAAGGCTTTCAATTTAAATTATTAATTCATGAAAGTTGCAGTCCTAATCCATACGTGGTCAAAAACTATCGAGACATTCTGGTATGTGAAAAATTTTACTTTCGATCGAAATCAAAAATTTTGATGTCATTATTTTGCAACATTTCAATTTTAAACAAATTAAAATATCATAAATTGAAACATGATTTAACCAAATCGATTGATAAAGGTTTTATTCGATTATGTGTTTTCTGAAACAAATTATAATCAATTTCGATAGAAACTGAAATTCATCACACACCCGATTGATTTTTACCTAGTATTCCCTAATCATAATTAAAAGTGAAATCAAAATTATTAGTTATATTTAATTTCACAGTAAATTTATAGTGAATATTACTTCCTTAAAAGAAGCTTAGCAAGTATTCTTGGTGTATACATCAGTTTACCCCTTTACCCCCATACTAGCCTACACTGATAGAATTATCTGCATGATAATAATGAAATGTTGCATAGAAGCAATGGAGTTGCACTGGCACTCGTCCATTGAAAGTTTTCGTTCAAATAATGCCAGTTTTCATGAAATTCTATGAAAAATATCATTTCACTTAGATTAGACTAGAGTCTAATCTGTCATTTTGTCATTTCACTTACTAGATCTTTTATTTACTTAATGAAGAAGTTTCATTATAAAGTAATTTTCATTAAAATAATGAAGCTTTTCATTAATTTTAATAAATTTTTCGTTCACTTTGTGAACAAAATTTCATTAGTTAAAGAACATATTCATTATTTTTCGTCCGCTAAAATTCTCTCAGTGTAAGATGTAAAAATCTTTACAAGAAATGTCTACTCGGCGGATCATCAGATCTAATGAAAAAAATAAAATTTTTAAAATATTTTCAATTGTCTTGGATAAAAATATCCAGCGGATCTATGACGCATCCTTGGCGAGTTAATTTTCTAGTATTTTATTGTTGCATACTTTAAAGGCAAATGCATATTTAACTTTTTTTTTTTTTGATAAAAACAAAGATTTCAGATAAAATCTTTTAATAATGGTAGTGTAGAAATATCGAGCAATTTCAAATAATCTCCAAATCCAAAAAAATAGTCGGTAAAGCTAAAAATTTTAGTTTATTTTTTAGTTATTTTTGCTTATTTATTATTTTGATTGTTAAAAATTAAATTGAGAAAATAGTTTTCTTAGTATCAGACAGTATTTCTCGAGAAATAAACACAAAAAAAATTCAGAATGATAAAATTAATTGAAAATTCTGCATTTTTATATTTTTTTATAGAAAAATTCTTAAATTGTATATAAAAATGTTCATGTTCTTAGGTGCTTCTAGAAGAATTTACAAAAACTCAATTTAAATTCTCTTAATAGAACAACTAAAGAATGGCCCAGTTATAATCTGGACGCATTCATAACATTGTTACAGCGCCCCCAGTGTATGAAATTTTAAACCATTTATATATGTTGTTGACAAGACATATACCGTTATTTGACATAATTTTCAAGTCTGTCATTCGAATAGTATTTCGTACAGACGCCATGGAACAAAAAAGACGTTAAGAAATTTTGCACACTTTCTTAGAAAATCCAACATTCAGTGGTTTGAAAAACAAACACATGAATCCTGCTAACTGCCCACAATTTCGACCAATCAAAAGATATTGGGCAAATGTAAGAAATAAATTGAAGAAGAGTAATAAAGAAGCAAAAAATGAAGTTATAATGTTACAAAAATGGAACCAGAGTGCTAAAAAAGTAAAGCAGAAGGATGTGCAAACATTAATGGGGAGCATCAACAAACATGTCCGTTCTTTTATTCGTAACAAAAAAAAATTAATTTATTTGTATCATTTTCTTTAAAGCTGAATAAATTTCCTTAAATTTGGTGTATAATTTATAAAAATATGTCTGTTATTTACAAAGTTATAACTGCTTTTGTGCGTCCAGATTATAACTGGGCCATTCTTTATAAGATTCTGAATATATTTTTGGGCTTCTGTGTACTCTTCATCCACATTTTGCCAATAAATAAAAAATAAATGTTCCTTGTAATCAATTTTGAAAATGGCATATCTTTTAAAACAATATTTAATAAAATCCTTAACATGTACATTAGGGTGATAACTTTTTGCATTTTTTGCAAATATCAAATCTCCCCAGACAAAATCGTGTAGGGCATGGACAAATATTAAGAACTGCGTTTTTAGTTTTTCGCTATCGTTAAAAAAGGTTCCGCACCAAACGCGTTAAAGTTTTGAATCAAACAAAGTTAAAAAAAAAAACTTTTTTTGATGCCTCAACGTCTGACCATCACATCTATATAATTAAGGCATGCTGATATCAATAGTAAAGTCCGTTTTCGAGTCAATGGAATAGTTTTCTTCCAAATTTGCTTACTTACATATGTATAAACCATATTTTAAAAAAAATGTTATTAAAAAAATTTAAAAAAAATATATATTAAAGGCATTTTAGAAATCGCTGTCGGTGCGCAAGGTTTTTTTTACCAAATTGAACTGAAATAGTTTTTTTTATCATTAATACAATATTTGCCATTAGAAAACCCCTGGGGAGAATGTTGTCCAAAAAAAGTTATCACCCTAATGTACATACATACAATAATTTTAAATATTTTATTTACTAAAAATTTTAAAAAAAACTGTCATTCAAAAAATTTTTTTTGAAAATCAAAGTCAATATAATAATGAACAAATGGCAAATGAAAATAAAAATATGTAGACAAACATAAATGCTAAACAAGGGGGAATTAATTTGTTTGTCTTCATAAAAAAAATTAGGAAATTTACTACAAAATAAATAAAAAATATATATAATAAACTTTGTATTTACCCACACACAAAAAAATCTATACATATGAATAAAAATCTAAGGAATTCCCCTATATTTATTTGTTTATTTTATTCTGGATAAAAAACAAATTTAAATTTTTTTACAACAATTCCAAACAACCCATATCGTATATATTTATGAAAAAAATGGTAAAAAAAAATCTTTTTTAAAATTTATGTTGTTTATTTCCAGTTCATTCTCATCATATACAATATCTACCAGCAATCAAATTGCAATTGCAATTTTTTTTTTGCTCTGCTCTTGTAGTTGCTGATGTTGATGTTGTTTGAACACATACACCCTGCAGAGTTAAATACTATTGTTGTTTGTGTATTATATGGGATATATTAGGGAGATCGAGTCGTTTTTTCAAAACCGGTTTCGACCGGTTTTTTATGTGTTGTCGGTTTTTTCAAAAAGATAAATTTTCGAATATCGAATGAACCGGTGTTTTTTCTTAACTATTATTTTTTCTCAACTATTATTTTGTAGCTTCAAGATATTAAATTTACAAACTTCATTGTTAAAAACGCTAAAACTAAAAACGTTAAAAACTGATCATTTTTTATATCGAGGTGGTTAGTGCAAGAGAACTCCTTTTTACTTAAAAATTACTCATATAAAAGAAAATTGTGCGCCCTGGTAGTCTAGTTGGTAGCGTGTTGGCTTATCAGTGCGGGGGTCATGGGTTCGATTCCCACCAGAGGCACTGGTCTGTTTTCGCTAAAACGCGCCGAAGGCCATAGTAGCTAGTGCTCGGTTAGGGTAATAGTATATAATTTGCAATTATATGATTATTAATAAAAAAAAAAAAAAATTGTTTATAACCTCA
This sequence comes from Delia radicum, assembly GCA_021234595.1. Taxonomy (NCBI): domain Eukaryota; kingdom Metazoa; phylum Arthropoda; class Insecta; order Diptera; family Anthomyiidae; genus Delia; species Delia radicum. The sequence continues at coordinate 238,326,818 of CM037854.1, read as the reverse complement.
AAAATGATTACATTTTTGTGTAATTTTTGAATTGATACATTGTTTCTATTTCGTCATTTTATATTTGGGCATATAAACAGATAATTTTTTTAATTTTTTTTTGTAGACATTTTTAAACAATATTTGTATATTTAAATTTTTTCAAGCTGATTAAAAATTAATTATAATTTTTCAAATTTATAAAAAAATATATATTTTTGAGTATAATTGCATAAGATTTAAAAAAACCAATTAATTTCATCTATACGGAAAACCCGTAAACCGGTTTTCTAAAAATGTCGAATAATAGATCACCCTAGTATATATGGATACGATTACTACTAGTACTACACTTCTACTACTCAACTCTTAAAAGTTTTTAACAATAAAAATCAATGTATTAAAAACAAGTAAAGTGTGATTTAGGTGTGTTTACAATGAATTATTAAATACTCTACGACAAAAATAGAAAAAAAACTTAAGATTACCTTTGATGGGAATCGAACCTACAACCACCGCACTGACAAGCTAGCACGCTACCTACTGGGGAAATTTTGTCATTATATAACAATGTTGTCGTTATATATTAATTTTGCCATTACATAACGTTTTGGTCATTATATAACAATATTGATATTACATAAAATTGTTGTCATTATATACAAATTTTGTCATCGTATAGCAATTTTGTAATTATATAACAATTTTAAACTTAAATAATACTTTTGTCTTTAAATGACAACTTTGTCATAATATAACACTTTTGTCATTATATAACATTTTTATCATTATCAGGCATGTCACAGAAAATAATTTCGAAAAAAAATGTTTCGTTTTTTGAAAACGAAAAATTTTTGTAAAGATTTTTTTCTGTGACACCCCAGTATATAACACTTTTGTCATATAACAATTTTGTCCTGATATACATTTTTTTTTTTCATTATATATTGTAACAATTTTGTCATCACAAGAAAATTTTGTATATATTGAAAAAATTTCATTAAAACTTGTCCAATTAAATCTCTTTGTAACAATAATGATTGTGATTATGACTGTATTAACACTTTTGCAGGGAAGGCAGGCAAAACCGCTAAAATACCGTCATCGATTCAAAGCCTTTCAACTGAATATCGCTATCCCTAAAATACCAATACCAAAATAATTGATATACCGTTATGCTTAAAATACAGTTACCGATATAACTTAAAGACCAATATTCCTGAAATACCAATACCGAAATATCTAAAATATCGTAAAGTGAATTTTTTCACTTTATAACAATTTGGTACTTTATTATGACAATTTTGTGATTATGTATACATTTTTATAATTTTGATGTGACATGAGTTTTCATTATATTTTACTTCTTTTAAAATATCAACTCAATTCAATTGAAATTTTGTCTACAATTCTTTCACCCATGAAAAATTGGCATTGTCCAAAATTTGTCATATTTAACGTGATTTCAGAATTTTATGCCAATTCCGCTATTATGCACAAGATTTTCTACTGTCATCATCAGGGCAGCGACTTTTATGCAAAAATGGAAAATATTAAATCGAAATATGCACTAAAAACCGAAAATTAATCACAAAAAATCTAAAAATATGCTCTTAAAATAAAAAAAAAAAATATGCCCTTCAAAATTGTGGATTTTTCAAACTCGATTTATTACTCGTAAGCGTTGCTTTAATAATAAGATAAAATATACAAATGACAACTAGATTATCAGCCCTATTGTAAATAAAAAGGAAAATGTTTGTTCCCATGTAATTTTCATTCCCCCTCAAGTGAAAATTTGTATCGTGAATTTCCCCTGAAATTGTGTTATGCTATTCACGAGTGAATGATTAGACAAAGGGATCAAAATTCGAGGTAACTTTTATTCACGATTGAAATTGAGTAAAAGGGAAAACAATTCGAGGGACCAAATACTTTTTCGAATAAAATAATTTGCAACAAAATGGCATTGATTTACATATTTTTGCATATTTTTTTATAAATGCATTTTTGCTATATAAACATAAATGCATATTTTCAATTGAAGAATTAAAATTAGGATTTAGTTTTTACAAAATATGCAAAAAATATGCAATTAAATAGAAAATAGGTATTAAAATATGTATTTGTAAAAAAAATTAAAATTCATCAACAAACCGATTCTTTGATTCGAAAAAGTATTTGGTCAAAAGGGATTTTAAGCAACTGACTACAAAGTCGCTGCTCATCACATAATTTTGTCATGTCAAAAAAAAAATCTATCACGTCAATCTTTTGTTACAAATTTAATATTATGTTTCTCTATAACTGTAGGGTATACAAAAAAAAATTACATACTGCTCAACAACTAAAAAAAAAAAATATAAACAAACTCTTATAATATGCAGACATTTCACATAAAAAAACGAAAAAAAAACTCAACGTTTGTGTATTTTATACATCGATGGTCATAAATTGATGCTCTTAAATTACAAGTTTGTTTCCAATCATTTGAAATCATTTACAGAACTTATATCAAGTGCTGTAAATGATTTATTTAATATACAGAAGCTGCTTAGCGAAGTTAACTCAAGTTCTTAAAACTTGTCATTTAAGAGCCGTCAATTTCTGACCATCGTTATTTTTCATTTTCCATTATTCTGCTTTGTATGCAATTATTATATTAACATGAATACGTTTGAATGTAATATTTATGTGATGCAATGAACTGTACCATCGTATCATAATAAAACAGAATAGGGGGCATATTATGAAGAAAAAATCATTGAAATTAAAATTATAAAAAATATTTATAAAAAAAATAATAAAAGATTTTTTCAGTTATTAAAAAATTCTTATAAATTATCACTTACAGTAATTTTACTTTAAAAATTTTTAGTGTCAGAAACAAATTATTAAGTCCAAGGTCACTTACCTAAAATGAGATAAGAAATACAAATTTTAAAAATTAGTAAATGCGTAAAGAATGAAATTATTATTTACGATGGTCATTTGCACACGATGCAAATATTTACTAACGGTTAGTTGCATTCTTTCAGCCTTGAGCAGTATTGACGATACAAACTGTGCTTATTTGCATCGTGTGCAAAGCACCATCGTGAGTACCCTTAATATAGTAATATAAAATATTTAATAAATAAGGCTTTCTGTCTTTTCAAAAATTAGCTTCCAGAACCTGTTTCTAAAAATGTCTGGTGAAACTTCAAAATCTATCTTAACTTTACGAAATCTACGAATCTTAACTTTAAAATCTTACCTAAAACTCCATGACCTCCCTGTTTTTAATACAACCTGTTGCTTTTTAAGTAAGTGTTGATTATAAAAATGCCCTAAAGTCTTAAATGTTGTCGGCTTCAGTCTATAAATTAAAATATATGCCGCTACAAAGTTAAAACCAAATAAACAAAGGTAAAATTAAATTGCACTAAATTAATGTATGATACTATATTTTTCATAAATATTTTCAAATTGTGACAAAATTTGTGAAATAATCTGAGATACTTTTTAGTGAAAACGTAAAATGGAAAGGATTGTGAATAGGATATAGCAAAGCTTATCGAAAATAGACAAACAAAGGAACAATAATTTTATTGTCGCTCCTGAAACGGACCTAATCCAAATTGTCTGCGGGTCATTAATGGAGCAAATATTTCGAAAATTTTGGTTGAATACTTTATAGGGGGTGGGGGGTTAGACAAAATTGATCAAATCACTACCCTATTTTGTAAGTTACTCAATACATTGTACTCAATACATCCACCAACTATCAGCACTAGGATGGGGCGATTTAAACATCTTAATGGGCGCTTCGCGTTTCTAATTCTTGGGATTGTACTGAGCAAAAAAGTCCACTAGACAATACGTCTACGGTGAAAATCGAGCTTCCAGATTGTGACATTTTAGCCGTATTTTGTGAAAGTAACAATGTGTGGGATGGACATATCTCAGGAAGTAGGAGGAGCTTATCCAAGATTATGGTATCAATCTCTTCTTTGGAAAATTCTCTAGCAGATTAATGCATCAATTATATTTATGGTTGGGGTTTAAGGGGTTAATTTTTTAAATAGGGCTTTTTTGCTCAGTACAATCCCAAGAATCAGAAACGCGAAGCGCCCATTAAGATTTTTTCCTTCCATACTAATCGTCCCAGAAAAAGCTACTAATTTTTTTTTTGGAAATTACGTTTCACGAAAAACTGATTTTTTTTGCTAAATATTAGTAAGATAAAAAACATATAAATAAAATTAGTAAATTTACAAAAATTTAGTTATATTCGAGTTGGATTTTACTTTTCTAAAATCGGCAAAAAGCTTTTGCTACAAATAGACAAAAAAACAGCAAACAAAAAAAAAAATTTGACAAATTGTTTGAGAATGTTATAATTAAATTATTCTAAATTTAACACTAAACAATTTAAATTAAAATGATAAAACAAACACAGCTTTAACAAATAAATAAAGTAATTAATATATTTTGAGCTTAATGTAATACACATTTATTTTTGCTACAAAAAAAAAAAAGAATAAAACAAATTAATGAAAACATCACTTAAATTGATAATAGTGGGTACGGTTGGTAAGTTGGCTGACTGACTGGCTGGCTCACTGGTTGACTGACTAGCAAGCGCAGCAGTAGCTTAACTAATGAATAACATAAAATATAAAACAAATACAACAACAACAACAAAATAGCAATAAAATAACAGCTAAGGCATCACAACACGAACAACTTAATAGAACAAACATTGAAAGCAAAAAATAAAAAGTAAAACTTCTATAATTACTAAGAATACAAAGATAAATAACAGTCGAACCGACCAACCGGCTGGTATGACAGACAACAGTAAGACGAAAGACCAAAAGACCGTCTAAACGTTAGAACGGCAACAAACAGAGATATACAGAATATTTATACACAAGCTATAAAGAGGAGACTGACTATACAATAAACGTAAATAAAGTACCTTCGATTTGTTAAGTGATAGATGAATAAATACAAAAAAAAAAAAACTTTGAAGATAGTGCACGAAATAACTTTTAAACTAAATTTTAGTTAATGGTTTAAAATAACGCATACACTCATAATAATAATGTGAAAAAAAATTCAAAATTACCAAAATTTTCGTAAAATAAATGAAAATTGGTTCGTTCATATTACTAAAGATTGTTAATTTTACGATAGTTTTTGTTAATAATATCAATGTTAGCCTGAAGCCGAACTTTTTGTTTTAATAAAAAAAAATATAAATTGTTTTTTTAGATCAACAAATTTAAACCAAAAAGTTATTAAACATAAACAAAAATAAAAATTCATCGGTACATTTTTTTTAAAAATCATATTTGGAAAATAGTTGTACTATTTTAAGCAAAAAAAAAAAAAGAATAAAATATTTGTATTGCACTATATTTTATAGTCAAAGAAAAATAATTGATACATTTTGAAGTTGATATAGAAAAAAACATTTAAAATTAAAAAGTTTGATATTATAATGACAGAAAGACAATTTTTCCGCATTCACACCATGTGAATTGCTTCGTCTATCAGAATACAGCTGTCCGGCAGCGCTAAAAAGCTGTTCGCTAGCTACACTAGTTGGTGGGTTTGATAAATATTTTATTGCTACAGTTTTTAAATTTGTAAATGGACTTGAATTAAAATACTCAAATATATTTATATTTCTGGGACTTAAAGGCTCCGTAATAAACATTTTAATTTTTTTAAATAAAATTTTCATTTGGTTCTGATACTTCTAAGTCTGGTGCCTCATCATGTCTATCCCAAAATTGATGAATATTTTATTCTCTTTTTAGGATTACTTACATATTTACTCAAAATATGAAAGTATACGTTTATTTAAATTATATCGCATTTTATATAAAATTTTGAAAGTGAAATTGTAAATTATTAATTTTTTTTTTTTTTTTTTACTAAATAGCTCAAAAATATTGGATGAAACACGATTTTTGTAACAAATTGTATATTTGTAAACAAAAAAAAATCACATTTAATTTTATAAAAATAAATTCGTGGTTATCCTTTAAAACTACATGGACCTAAACAAATATAAATATTTTGTAAAGAATGAACACAAATCGTCATATATGCAAAAAAAAAAGTACTAACAAAGAAGATAATTGCAAAAAAAAAGTAGATAAAGAAGAAAGACACAAAAAAAAAACAAAGCTAAAGTGTAATTTTGATTTTAATTTCAATATGAAAAAGAAACTTAACATAATTAGGAAGACATTGAAAAGGAACTGTCCGTCCCACGGTATCAGGTGTAAGTATCTGTTATAAAATTTATTAATTTACTTTAAATTTAATTTTAAATTACTTTCACGAAAAAAAGTCCTATGGAAAATTTATACGATCTGCCACAAAACCGTTGGATTTAGCGGGACTTAAATTCATTATAAATTTCTGCACAGAAAAAACTGAAATTTTCAATTTAAATACCCGGATAAACATTTATTTGACAAGTTTCCATATGTAAGCACATACAAATTGATCCGAAAAATGGGACATCAACATGTGTCTAATTATATCAAATTAGATATAATTTGATACAATTTTATCCGAGATTTGTCCAAATCCGGGACATTAAATTATACCTAATTAATTGTGTAATTTTGCCAACAGAAATCAGGGGCCAGGAGCAGAGCTAAGAGCAATTTTTTTACATGATAACAAGTTTAGAGATCTAGAAAATCGGGTGAGCTATTGGGTAAAATATGATAAAGCTTTAAATAAATTTAATTAATTTTATATTAGTGTAGCATCTGCAAATTTAGATTTTCTTATGGGTGTAGAATAAAATCTTGTATAAACATTTAAAAAAATAAGACGATGTTTTTCTTGCTGCAAAATAACATAAAACTATCAAATAAAACTGGAATTTATCATTAAAACACACAAGAAAAAGTTTCACTTTTTTGTAAGTTGTTCTTTTCACAAGTCATAAAGTTTTGTTTTATAACTTTATAAGACTATTTAAAGTTGAAAACGAAAAAAAGAAGTAGAAAATAAGGATGTAAAGTGAATTCTCCTTAAAGCGAACTAAGACGAAAGTAGGTGATAATCTTGCACCTAAAATTTGAAATTGGTTCCCATAAACCTTGTTTATTATAAAGAGTCGTGTGTTAGGGAGGATCCGTTATTTAAAGCTTTTACTTTAAAGAACTATGTTTTAAAGAAAGAATTGTTATGATGTTATGCTACAAATTACTATACTCTAGTTATAGTTAGAGCAGTTATAAATTGGGTCACAATAAAAAGAACCATATGCAATTTAAAAAACTTAAAAAATTTTAACATACAAAAAACACTGAAATACATCCTTGGCTATAAGTAGATTAAAAAAAAAAATATTAAATTTTATTGCATAAATTAAAAATATTAAAAATTTGCATTCTAATTCGAACCACAAATTTGTTCAAATTCAAGTTTGCTTCCGAAATATCGCTAGATTAAACAATTCTTTATTTGAAACGCCCTCCTCCCATTCCATTTCTACAATATTTTTTTTCTATTGAAAAACAAACTTAAAACACTTTCGTGTATTTGTATAAAAATAGTTGAAACCTTTTATTTATAACTTTAAAAACATCAATAAATTGTTGCGTGCGAAAAATAATACCAAATGAGAGATAAAAATATATAAAAAACCACTACAATTTCCATTAAAAAAAGCTTAAGGTAAAATATAAAATAATAAAACAAAATTAAATTGACACGCGATAAGCTAAAAATTGTAAATTAAAAACACAAAAACGCACACATTCATTAAAAATGGTGCTAATATTAGTGATGTTACTTTACGAATTGAGTGGAAACAATCGAAATGAATAATATTATTCTAAAAAACAAATTTGTTCGATCGACGAAATTAAAAATAAAAATTTAAATCTCGAATAAAAAAGTTCATATATGATATACATTTTTTATATAATAATATATGGTCATCCATATTCGTATATACTAGAAAAATTAACATACAATTCCATATATAGACAAATATGTTGATATATAATTTTATACGGTCATCCATATACGTTCATACATTTTATGTTTTCTACGATTTTATTTTTAGAAAATTTTGTATTTTAAAAATCTGTTTTAATAAAAACAAAAAAAACAATATCATAATAAAGGAACTAATTGCGATAAAAAAAGTTATTTCAAATAGCAAAACTTAAATATTATGTATTTATGAAAGCGCAAACTTTATGTTTATTACAAAAATTTACCGATAAAACGACAGGTTAAACAACTTTAAAAATATACACCTGATGTAGAGTTGGTGAATTTATTGAAGCTTTTTGTTTCATAGCCCTGATTCATTATTTTACTTCGGTGGGGTTAAGTGCTATGGGAACACCAAAGGTGGGCGCAGCAATACATATAAGTGATAGAAAACTCATACTTATTATTTTTCTAAATTGATGTTGTCGTCACCGGGAATCGAACCTTGGACCATCTGTGTAACAGTCCAACGCGCTAACCATTACACCACAACGCCCACTAAAAACAAATTTGTTCGATCGCCAAAACTAAAAATAGTTACTGAAACACATTTTCTACTTTTGTATGGACTTATTTGTAAAAATAACAATTTTAAAAATTTGGTAAAAAAAAACTTCTGAATTTAATGAAATTTTAAAATAAGAGTTAAATGTAATAAAAACAAAAGTAATAAAAAAAAATTACTTATTTTACTGGCAAGGAAAGTAGTGCAAATAGTGGGGACTTCAATTTAAAGAAAATTTATGCATCTGCTACAAAATAAAAATATAATTCAGAGTCCTTAGGAATTACACTAAGAATTGGAGCTGTTTACAATCGGTCTTTAAATTGTTTTTTAAAACTGATTGGATACAAAATTTTTTTAGGCTTCAAAATCTTTCCATATATTACTAGGCTTTGGCAATATTGAGTTTCCGTATATGTTCATATATGAGTCCTTTTTGCACATATTGAATTCCATATACTTCCATATTTGTTCATATTTGGCCCCTATTGCGAATATGAAATAACATTACATACATATATGTCCATATATGAGATCCTTTTGCAAATGTGAAATCACATATGACTATATGAGTACCGTTTACATATATGGAACTTCCATATATGCCAATTTATGAAACATATATGTAAATATTAGTACATATACGCAACCATATATATCCATATATAAACTTTTTTAACCCGCCCAGGTGAAAAAGTTCATATATTGTCATATATGGGCCACATATATGAGTTCATATATGAATCCATTATGTTCGGATCCGATGTATGCTCATATATGGAATATGCCCATATATTGAACCATATATGCTAATACATGAAACCATATATGCTCATACATGAAACCATATATGACAATATATGATCATATATTAACTTTTTCACCTAAGCGGAAAATATAATAAAAAATTAGGTTAATATATTTGTCCATATATTATTATGTGTTCACATATGAGTCCTTGTTGCACACATGAAATTCCATATGCTTCAATATTATATATATATGTAAATATTTGTACATAAACGCAACCATATATGTAAATATATAAACTTTTTTAACTTTTTGTGTGCACCATATTCATTTTCCATTAAACATTTAATAGATATTATTAAACTTTTAATTGAAAATTAGTGTGAAATGTAACAAATTTCAAAGAAATTTTATTGACAATAATTTGTTCTTTGAAACGTCAATTAATTTTACACAATTGACAGTATTAATTACTAAAAATTGTACATGATTAAATTAAACAAATAAAATTTGTATTGATTCAACTATTGACGATTTAATTGGCATTGTTTGATGTCAATCGTAATTAAATTTTTTGGTTTTACAATTGCTTAAAAACAATGAAAATTAAATTTTGATTTAATTGGCATTGATCAATGCCAATGCCTTTAACAGACAATTATAATTGATTATTATAATTTTTTGTAACAATTGTCTACAAAAAAATTTCCAAATATCGAAAAAAATCCTTTATTTGCGAAAAAAACAAGACTAAATAGTGGACTAAAGTTTTTTAAATTTATTGATTTTTCCAAAACAAAACACTTTTTATAAACAATTATTTTTTTCGTCAATTACGATTGGTTGCTGTAGGCATTGGAGTCATTTCAATGCAAATTAAAACAAAGTTCATTGGAATGGTAATGAAATTTTTTGTCATTGGCATTGACCAAGACATGTCAATTTAATTGCAATGTCAATAAAAAATTTCCAAGTATGGTGCAGAGAATGCCAAGAAATAAATTACCGAGTTGTTTTTTAAAAGGTCCAATGTTGGGCGCCAATTTGACATTATGAATGTTACTCGAATACTTAAAAATTGTCCAACACTATTCTCTAAATACACAAAAACCTACTCAATATTTAGGAATTCGTCTACAATTCTAGAACATTTGTATGCAACATTGTACTGGTAACAAGATTTTAATTGAGCTAAACTATTTCATGTTTATTTTTTTCTTTCTTCCATTTTTATTTTATTTATCGAAATAAATTACGCAGCTCATACAAACATACCGAAAGACGAAGAAGAAGAGTAGCAATATGTATAATATCAAAACCAACAATCAGGCAGGCAAGCATTTAAATGACTCTATACACACAATACAAAAATAAAAAATATATGCACAAACTATTTTATCTATAAAAAGTGTTTTGCATTTTACACAGTAGTAGGTATTTTTTGTATTATAGTAAATTGCTTTTATATTTTTTACACATTTTCGTATTGTTCAGATTTTTATCAAGATTATTTGTTTAAATGCAGATTTGTAAATGAATGCAATTTTAATAATACAAGAAAACAAGTTTCAAGAAAATCCATGGATAAATTTCAAAGTTATGGCCAATTAACAATGAACGTGTACGTAATACAATATCACTCATACGTTTAAGGTGACTCTGTGTTTGATGATTGTTTTTCATTGAATAAATTCTTAACTTAAGTGGAACACAGTTTGCTATAACTTTGCAATCTATACATGGATTTTTCTGAAATGTAGCGTGATTTCTTTGTAAGCTTGCAGGCTAAACTTGTGTAAAAAAATCTAGAACTTTAAAGTAAATTCCAGTGAAATTTTGGTTAAAGGAAGAATTAATTCTTTTTTAATTCTGTTGATTTTTTGTTTGTTTCTTATTCATTTGTTTGCTTTTTTATCGGTACGAGTGTGTTTAAATGTATATATTAAGATCTTCTTTAGGTCAGTTATGTTGTCATGAATACACTCATAAAAAAAAGGAAGCATAACTAGTTGAAAATTCAGCTACGACAACAGAAAATAGTATCCCAGTTGATAATCACGTTCTACTAAATTAGTTGATATCAGCATATGATTTCTGCTAAATGTTAGTTGGTTAAAAACAGGTAAAAAACTTAGTTAATACCCGGTTAAATAAGTTCATCTATGTACAAATATGTTCATATATGGTTGCGTATATGGACAAATGTACATATATGTTTCATATGCGGGCATATATGGAAGTTTATGTGATTCCATATATGCAAACGGTACTCATATATGGTCATATATGGAGGTATATGTTATTTCATATTCGCAAATATGTAAATATATGGAAATACATATGTTCAAAAAGGAAGTATTGATTTGAAATATTTTGAAACATGTACATATATTGTATCCAATCAGTTTTATAAGCCCATTTTAAAGACAGATTGTAGTAAACAACTCCAATTCTTAATATAATTCATAAGGTTTCTGATTCATATTTTTATTTTAGAGCACATACCTAAATTTTGGATTAAATTTAAGTGCATAAGTAGAGAATCCCCACTAATTACGGTACAAGAAGAGTTAAATAAGTATATTTTTTTATTATTTTTGTCCTCATTACGACAATAGTCTTGATTTGTTACTCACACTTAACATGGAAACGAAAAAAAAGATTGGCAGCACTTTTAATATATTTGTTTACCAACTGAAAAATTAACACTTAACATGCCCAATGTCAAATTTTGCATGGGATTTCTTAATATGTATAGGAAAAAACAAGACTAATATTAACACAGAAATGGTTTTTACTAGTTTTTTTAAATTGTTATTTTGGACAATAAGTTATAGTACAAAATGTGTTGAAACAAATTCTCAAAATCATAAACTAAATATTAAAAGAAAAAATTTGCTCAAGTACAACTGAAATTTGTTCATGTGGTAAAATGAGATAACTGATAACTTTAGTTAAATAACATATTTAAACGATATAAACAGAAAAAATTAGTTTAATTGAGTTGGAAACCGTTTAACAGACTTTTGAACTAACTTATTTTGTGAGTGTTGTGTTGAATGTGTTTTTTTCATATTCTGTGTTTTGTATTTCAATTTCTTCTTATTTTCTGTTCAGTAGTTTTTTTTTTTTTTGTTTTTTTTTCGTACTTTAAGTGTAGAGTGATGATGTTTATCTTCTAATATGAACAATTTTAAATGTATTATTTTATTTCCATTCATAGAGATAAAAAAAACATACAATAAGACACATGCTGTTTTTTTATTTAAAGAAAAAAAACATACATTTAAAACATGTTGTTTTTTGAAGCAAATTTTTATCTTATATAGAGATTATGAGCCTTTATTGTTGTGTTATGAAAATTGATTAAAGAATTAGTCAAGTGTGAATATTTTGAGTTTGTAAGAAAAAACTTTAATCTGTATAATAAATTGAAGCACATTTTATTTGAAATGTGTTAATTTTTAAGGGATTTTTGTAACTTGTGGACATTATTAGGAGATTTGAGGAAATATAGATATATTTTTTAAGAAAATTGTTTAAAGAGTTTGATTTTTTGGGTTTTTAAGGAAATGAAGAATAGTTTATCAAAGACTATACAATGGTTATTATTAACTAAGCTGCCTGCACTCATAGAAATAACCCTGTGGGAAAAATTTCGGAGGGAAGTGGTAATATAAAAAAAGAATCAGATATAAAAAAAATGTTTTAGGAAAATTAAAAAAGGAAAATCAATAAAACAACTACAGAAAAAAAATAATCTTAGTCCGAATATTCTGATTCACAATGGACACAGGTGAAAAAGCACAATTTAAGTTTACAACCCCATAGTATAATATATTATAACACACACGACTCATTAAAAAACTGAGAGCGTGTTCCTAATTCATGTAGGTATAGTGGTATTAAGAACCATACGTACATGTAAAATTACAAATACAACTTTATTTGTTTAAATGATAGAAAAATAGTCATGTTATTATATTCAACTATTGAGGAACAGCCCGTAAACAGCAACTCATGTAGAGTTGCAGTTTACGGAATTCTTAGAACTAAATTTAAGTCCGTGACTTTTTGAATGAAACACAGTTTTTTTTTTTGTTTATCTATACCACGGTCAGTGATTGCACAGAAAAACATAACAAATATTACATTATTCAAAAAATTCAAAAAAACAGGGTCACTGACGAAGGTTCAATACCAGAAACTACGCAGTCTGATTCAGAAAAAAATTTAAAGTTTGCAATGTAGTTATGATTTTTAGAAAATACACTCATTCTTCTCTACCACGCCTTTCACAACAAAAAAAAATTTTTTTTTCAACATAATCTCCTTTTAGCTCAATACACTTAGTTCAACGTTTCTCCAATTTTTGTATCGAGGTCCATTTCTTGGTCATATGGGGTCGTTTTTTTTTTTTAAATCCTCGTTAAATCGGTAAAATAAGTTGACATAATATTCGCCGTTTATTGTTTTTCCCTTTTGAAGGTAATCGATGTGGATTATCCGGCGTACATCCCAAAAAACTGTTGCCATCACCTTATTGGGCACGATTACGTTTATGGTCAATTGAGAGCAAACGCGGCACCCATCTTGCAGACAGCTTTCTTAAACCCAAGTGATCATTTAAAATCGAAACCACACTGCTATATGAAATGCCTATGACATCAACAATCACACGCACTTTTACTCTTCGATCGACCAACACCATATCGTGCATTTTTTCGACATTTTCGGGTGTATTGACCTAAATTGGCCGTCCAGAACGTTCAGCGTCATTTGTACTTGTGCGACCACAACGAAAGTCAGTAAACCAATTTTTTATCATTACCATTCAATGGTTTGATTGACGGTTTTTTTACGCAAAAAATAATGTTTAATGAGCACTCAAAATTCACTTTTTTCCATTTTTAAAAAAATAACGAGGTTGCATGTTTTGAACAGCTGTTAAACGCAAAGTAAATGACGGAACTTGCTCAAAATTTGACAGTAGTCTATTAACAGGTGGTACTTGATTTGAGCAGTGTTGCATTTCATATAACTACGAGGGAAGTTCGAAAAGTCACGGACTTATTGATCCGCCCTCGTAGCTTTTTAATTAGTTTAAAATTACTTTGCATTAAAAACTGCTACAATTAGAAGATTTTTTGCTAAATATAAGTAAAATAAGAGCAGAAGAAATAAAACTGTTAAAATTTAAAAAATTTTAATTATATTCAAGATGAATTTTAGTTGATTGAAAAGCGAAAATTTCTCTGCTAAAATTAGCAAAAGATATATCTGAATATTTATTGTAGACAATAAACAAACAAAAACAATTTTTATTTTATATTTAAGTTAACTTTAGTTAAATGGAATAACAGAATATTATGCTAAAATCAATACAAATATTTGCTAAAAATATTGGTAATTGCTGAATTTAAATTTGTAACTGCTGATTTGAAAGCGGTAGATTATTATTTGGATAAAAAAAACTCTGACGATCTCACATTTTTAAAGTGTTCTTTTTTTAATTACTAATATTTAGCGAACTTTTCGCTGACTTTAGCAGATTCTAGTTAACTTAAATTTAGATCAAATATAACAAAGTTTTTGTAGACTCAACAGATTTATTTTTGCTATTATCTTACTAACATTTACCAAAAAATCTGCTAAGTTTAGAAATTTTTCCTGCAACCTCATATTTAAATAATTTTTAGTAATTTTAGCAAAAAAATTTTATTATACTATAATTAATTTTTGGAAACTTTTTCAAGAATTTTTATTTGCCTTAAATGTTTTAAATTATACTGTTTAATTATTATTTTTTAAAACTTAAACCAAAATTATTTTAACTTAATTAGTTTTTAAGTTTTTTTTTAGTTTTTCAAGACCCTAAGGCGTATGAGTAATATTAATTAGAGTCTTTTTATAGTTTTTATCATAACCTCCAAACTGTAATAGATATCGAAACAATTTTAAAGGATAATAAAACAATACACCTTGAACTTTTTAACAACAAAAAAAAAAACTAAACTGCAATCAATGTTTTTGCTGATTAGTTTTTGAGTTACATTAAGATTTGTATTATTAATATTGATTAATAGTATTTTTATAGTTTTGATTATAACTTTCAAACTATTTTAGATATCGCGACAATTTAAAATGTTAATAAAACAATACACCTTAAGCTTTTTAATAACAACAAAACAAAACTTCAGTTAAAATATTTAACGGCTTTTAATTAGGTACAAATTAAGGACTCAAATTTTTTAAACCATATATTTTTGAAATGAACTTTTTGTAGTTAAATTGAAATCTATGTATGCAAAATTATAAAACTGTTAAATTAACAAGCTTGAAATTTCCGTTACAAAAAAAAATAGCACAACATTTTACATACAATACATAAAGGCTAACAGTTAACCAACCAAATAAAACGGAAGGCTTAAATCCACACATACACGCGCTTTCACACACTCCCATTTAGAAAAACATTCACACGCACTCTTATTTGTTAAATCGCAATTGTTTGTAAAGGGTATTTTTTATACAGGTATAGAACTTTAAGTTGACAACACAACCATTTTGTCAGCTGTCAAGTGATTTATGTTTAGTTTGGTTTGGCATTTCAACATGAATACACTAACGCCTGAACAACACATCCAAATTGTGCAAATTTATTTTTAAAATCATGGTTCTGTTCGAAATACGTATCGCGCAGTACTAAGCGAGTTTTGTTTAGCGATGAAGATCACTTTTGGTTAAATGGATACGTCAATAAACAAAACTGCCGTATTTGGAGTGATGATAATCCTCAAGTGTATGTTGAGACAGAAAAACAGACTGTTTGGTGTGCTTTATGGGCTGGTGAAATCATTGGTACGTACTTCTTTGAAACCGATGCTGGTCAGAACGTTACAGTCTATGGTGACCGCTATAGAGCCACGATTTCTGACTTTTTCGTTCATCAATTGAACAACCATGATGTGCAGGAGCTGTGGTTTCAACAAGACGGCGCAACATGTCACACAGCTCGTGCCACAATTGATTAATTGAAGAAAACGTTTGGTAACCACATAGTTTCACGTTTCGGACCCGTGAATTGGCCTACAAGATAGTGCGATTTAACGTCACTGAACGTTAAATCGCACTATCTGTGGGGATATGTGAAGTCGCTAGTCTACGCCGATAAGCCCGTAACGATTGACCACTTGGAGGACAACATTCGCCGCGTTATTGCCAATATACGGCCACAAATGTTGGAAAAAGTCATGGAAAATTGGACCTCCAGATTAGACTACGTCCGAGCCAGCCGTGGCGGTCATATGACAGAAGTCATATTTAAATTATAATGCCAGAAGATTATCTTTCGAATAACGTAAATTTCATGTGAATTTATATAATTCATCTTTGTTTTATTGCATTTAAAAGTTATATACCTCTATAAAAACACCCTTTATATGAAATTTCCATGTTTGTGTAGGTATGTAACAACGCCTAAAGGTATACTAGCTTTTTTTTATTATTTCTTTATACTTTCTAAATTCTACAACATTTTAGACAAATCGAAAGAGTATGTCATAAACACAAGTTTATAATACACGTGCCGTCTATGTATGGGTTTCAACTTTTACGTACTCTAAACGTCATCAACAACAACACAACATTACAAACGCCAACACACCACCATCATCGTCGTCGTCATTTCATGGTCGCCACATAATGTGGTCGAATGTTGTAAAAGCCGGTAGTTGTAGATCTTTATTTGGTAACTAAAAATGTTATTTGAAAGAACTGTAGTGGTGGTGTTGATAAAGCTAGTGGTATTGGTATTAGTAGTATAAATTGGAGCAGTATTGGTATTAATACCTTAAAACGGACATGTATTCATGTGTATGTCATATGTACACACAGAGAAATAAAGTGCCAACCGAATTTAAAAATGTATTTTAATGATAACAACTTATAACTTCAGTTAGTGCAACAATATTTACTTTAGATTTCAGAATATTTTGTGTGTTGCAACTAAAATTCAGTTGAATTAACCAAACATTGTTGTGAAAACTGATGTTCAATCGTACCAGCCGACTCAAATTTTTAATAATCGAATTTGAGTCGAAGTAACCGAATTTCAGTTGGCAAATAGCTAAATTTTTCTCTGTGTGTATGTACTAACTACTCACTGCAAATACATTCTATCATTTGTATACTTTTTTCATTCAATAATTGTAAAACTGATGGTTTTTCTAAATAGCAAACACTACTATTAGGCAGTTTCAAATTAGAATTGACCATTAACTTGTTATGTTAGGAAGATTTTTATTATACTGATACAAAAGGGATTTAGGATATTTTAAACTTAAAGTAAAAATTAACTATATTTACAAACATTTTGGAAAAACTGTAATTTTTTATAGCAAATTTAAAAAATATTATATTTTTTTTATATTTTTTCATAATTTATTATATTTCCTTTGAAGCTGTGTTTAAATTTAAGAAATACCTTTAAAATTAAAATTATTAAATATTTTGTAAAAATCAATATAAATTAATATTAATCATACGCAACGTAGTATTAGTATATATTATGTCAATGATGGTACAACAGTGCGTATGATTATTATTAATTAAATATGATTTCTAGTGTCCGACCGAATAATCGGATTTCGGCCAAGTTCTGCGTTCGGCCAAATTTGGGCCGAACTTGATATTTGAAGAAATCGAGTACAATTTCCTATTAATTTCTTTAATTGCATATACAATAGGCCGGGTCGATTTGTATGGAGGCAAAAAAAATCGCTCAACGTTCAAGGAAAATCGTATTCTAGGGATCAAAATAAGAAACTTTGCAGAAGGAACCATACCTCTAAAACGAATTCTGATGTCTGATATTTCAGAAAGTAAGAGGAATCTCTCCAAGATTATGGGAGACACTTCTTCTCCGGGAGACGCGCAAGCAGATTAATGCATAAATCATCATTCTAGGGGTTAAAATTTAAGTTAAAAGAGGGCCGTGTTTTTTTAGCAAAATGTACAAATCTCGGGATAGAGATATTTCAGAAAGTAGGAGGAGTCTTTCCAAGATTAGGGTCTCTATTCCTTCTCCGGAAGAAATAGAGACCCTATATTCGATTGGGTTGGATTCGATTGGGGCTCTCTAAATGGGTCAAAGTGGGACTTTTCAAAATTTCACCCTACGGGTCAAAAGTCGGGACATCAGAATTCGTTTTAGAGGTATGGTTCCTTCGGCAAAGTTTCTTATTTTGATCCCTAGAATACGATTTTCCTTGAACGTTGAGCGATTTTTAAATCGACCCGCCCTAATATACAAACACATGAAATTGTATTAAATTAGCTATAAAATTTCAAGTATACCCATTTTTTCAAAAGACGCACACAAAGAAAAATTTAGCTATTTGCCAACTGAAATTCGGCCACTAAGATTCAAATTCGATTTTGTTTTATTTTAAAAATAGTTCATTATCATAATCAACCGAAATTCACGTTTTATTCAAATTAAAAAGTTCGGCCGAACATTGAATTTTTTGATTTAAAAAATGTTTGAAAATGAAAACGGAATTTAAATTACAGTGATATAGAAAGAGTCTTAGGATTATTGTAAACTTAAAGGAAAATTTTACTATTTTTGGGGAAAATTTTAAGTTTTTTTTTAAGTTTTGTTGCCCTATAATGTCTTTTTCTAATTCAAATTTTACACAAATTTTGTTCACATTATACTATAACTTCATTAAATGATATTTCTATAATAATTAAATATTTACAAACTTTTTTCTTGAACAAATATTGTAATTTAAATATTTTTTTTTTCAGCCATCTGTTTCATTTCTCATATTAAAATTTATTGTTTGTCTTATACATTAGACATGATGATGTGATATGGATTGAATGATGTTGAGTGCATCAATAAAACTTACTAACTTAACCATACCACTACTAGTAACTACTACATTCATATATGAACCATTTGAGAGTTTTAAACATGCATACATACATACTTTTATGCAAGTCCTTTTTATGTATTAGGAATTTTAAAAAGTAGATTTTGTGGATGTGTGTGTGTGTTTGTGCTGAAGACTTTGTGTGAAATTGTGCTGTACAGGAGAATTTGTGGGTCCATGTGAGGTTTTAAGATTTTTACGATTGCTTTTAAATTGCAATGAATATTTAATGAAGTGTATTAAAAAAATGGGAGAAAAAATATAAAATTGAAAAAACAGCATTTAAGATTTAATAGAAAAATATGAAAATTGGATAAATTTAACACAGTTTTAAAATATTTATAATAATTTAAAATATATTATTTATCGAAGAAGAATCATATATTACTTTAAAACTTTACAAATATCTGTACTATTTTCCAAGTTGTATTATTAAAATCTATTTATGTATATTAATAATAATTATACGCCTCAGTGATCATTTGAATTAATATTAATCATACGTCAGCATAAAATTGTTGTTGAAAATTTTAATTAAAATTTAAACCAAGAAATGGGTACACTTTTTAATTTAAATATCTTAACCACATTTTTTTTAATTACAAATTAAAGTGTCATAAATTTCTGTAGAAATACTACACTCATTTCAGGTTTTTTTATAATTTCTTTTTAGCTATTTAGCTATTTTATATAATTAGTATAACCGCAAGACTATTTAAATACAATGTCATGCTTGAATCAATTTGATGTTCTAAATAGTTATACAAATAAAAAAAAAAAAAAAAACAAAGCTACCACTACAGGCAGTTGTTATCAATATAAGGAACATATATTTTTATTTGTTCTATTATTTATAAGATAGTTTATATGTTTATATGCTAAATTGATCATTACACTACTCAACGGCCAACAAATCTGCCATTGACATACTCCCTTTTTAAAAGAAATGTGTACGCTCAATCCAAATCTGGTAGAACAATTTTTTTTTCTCATTTACAATTTTTTAAATATTGCGATTTTTATACTAACATTACATACATACACACAGAGAAATAAAGTGCCAACCGAATTAAAAAGTGTATATTAATAGTAACAACTTATAAATTCAGTTGGTACAACGATATTTACATTCGGTTTCTAAAAATTTTGGGTGTTGCAACTAAAATTCTGTTGAATTAACCGAATTTTATTGTGAAAGCTAATATAAAGCTGTCCCAACTATCTGAAATTCGTAATAACCAAATTTGAGTCGTAGTAACCGAATTTCAGTTGGCAAATAGCTACAGTTTTTTCTGTGTGTAACACATTTTTTTCGTATATGTTGCTTAATTTTTTGGAATTAGACCATAAAATCGTGACATTTTTTTAAAGAATTTAAATATTAGAGTTGGTTAAAATATTTAATTTGATATCATCACTCTTTTACAATTTTTGCATCAATAAAAAAAATTGCGTTATTTTTTTTTAAATTTTAGCTCCTTCCACATTTTAACTTCTTCCACCGCGAGGTGTCCAAAAACGCTAATTTAGGGTCAATTTTACTACAGAGCAAATTCGACTCTACGCCAAAAATTTAAAAAAAATGTTTTTCCCTGTTTTGTCAATGGTGTGGACGAAAACCTTTCTGTCCTGAAATATTTAAAAAAGAACTTAAAATTTTAACTAACTTCAAAAATACCTAGCAAAAGTAAAAAACTTTTGAAATTATAAATAATCATACGCACAATTTAAAATTTAATTTTAATTATATGTCTCTTGAAATTTAACATTAGATAGTTGCCAGCGGGTTTTATTTATACACCATTTTAAAGTCTGGCCACTCTGATTTTTAAAATATTTATCAAAGCCCTCATTCTGAATAAATTGTGGTAAAATGCATGTTCGAAGTTTATCTGGGTAAAGAATAACCCCATGGAACACAGAAAAAATTATTTCCCAACAATTTTCGTTTCAAATTTTTTTTTTTTGGATGCAATTTATTTTTTAATTGAATTTTTAAAGAAAATCACATAAATATTTAAATATTTTTATTTAATTATTTTTTGAAATATTTTATTTTTACATTTCTTGCATTTTTTAATTAAGTTTAATCGCTATTAGATTTTCGATTAAATTTTTAATTGGTATGAACAAAATTTTAATTGCAATTTGATTATTTCAATTTTGAATTGGTATGAGTAAAAGTTTTTAAATTTAATTTTTTTTATTTTTTAATAAAATTTTTAAAAGATTTATATTTTCGTATCATAAATTAAGGGTAAAATTTAATTTTACTACAATTTCAAAAAATTTCAATATGTTTTCCTTTAAATTTTGTGTTAATTTTGAAAATATTTAGTATTAAAAATTTTGTGAAATCTTATTAAATTAATAATAATCATACACACCTTCGTACTATTAATAGTTTGTATAACAATACGTGTTAATTTAGAAAATATTTATTATGGTTTTTAAAATCAGTAAAAATTTTTGAAATCGTATTAACATTTTGACACCCAAGCTGCATGCAAAAAGTTATTGATTATTAAAGTTTTACGTAAAATAATTTAAAAACTATTAAACTTTCCCTATACCCTATGGGGAATGAGGAGTCAATTGTCCTAAAAGTGACTGATTAAAGAAGGACTTATCACAGGACTGATATAATTTAATACTGAAGTGGATTAAGCAGTGTCAATTGTGCTAAACTTACCAATACTGTGACTGGTAAAGGAAGGACATACCACTTAACCAGAATGATTATTATCAAGAAAAAGCCAGTTGACCAGAATTTTACCCATTGGAAGCTGTTTAGTTTTCGTTTATTTTATACGACATGGGCCCTTTGTGACAGTCTTGTGGCATGTCCATCTTTGGTTAGTCCTGTGGCATGCCACTATGTGGTTTAAAGCAGGATAAATGACTCCCTCCTATGACAAGCCAATGTTAAAGTTGCCAGTTGTTTACATAGGGTAGGGTTTAGCAGAGGACTGGTCTCTGGCACGAAGGGACCGATCCTGTGGCACACGCAGAACCGGTCCCATTCCCCATAGGCTAGTTATACATATTTTATTTGAAATATAATTTAGTTAAATGTTTAATAGGACTTGTTTCATCTCAATATATATTTTACTATTGCAAAAATTCGCAGTTTAGGAGAAAACATCAAAGCTTACAATCGTGAGCGTGGGTGCACTGATAATAATCCATGAGTAAAAATACAAATAAATGTCAAAATAACAAAAAAAATTGTAAAATAAAGCAAAATTTGTTCATTTTACAAAAGATTTCGTTGTTTTGACAATGTCATGAATAGTCTATACAGCACTTAACTGAATACCGAATACCGGATATTTGCCGAAAAGTTATTTCATACATTTTCATATAAATTTCATCAAAGCTCACAAACGTGAGCATGGGTTGTCTCAAAAGGTTAAATTAATAGTGTAGATGTTATGAATAGTGTATTCAGCACTTTATTGAATACCGAATACTAGATATTTGCCGAAAAGTTATTTCATACATTTTCATATAAATTTCATATACAAGTACACTATACTTTAGATATAGACAAAATTATATAAAATAATAAAACTTTTTTAGATTGAAAAATCATCTCTAACCAACAGAAAATGTCGTGTTTGGCATTAAAGAAAAATTTGAATATTTTAGATAAAACACAGTTTTTTTAAGCTATTTCTTTTAACCGAATATTTCTGCCGAATAGAGCTAGTATTCGGTATTCGACCGAATAGTAAAGACATGCCGACTATACCGAATAGTAACCGAATATTCCTGACATCTGCAATTAAAAGTAATCATACGCATTAATTATTTGATTGAACTTAATATATTGAACAATACTACATTGCGTATGATTAATATTAATTTGATGATTTTTGCAAACTTTTTCATAATTTGAAAACTTTAAAAGATATTTTCTAAATTTAAACACATTTTTAAAGAAACAACACATAAACTATATTAATAGTATAATAATTTCCTAAAATGTTTTAAAAATTAGTTAAATTTCTCTTAATTTAAAACATCCCAAAACACTAGCATTTTACTAAAAAAAACATCTTTTTAACATAACAATCTAATGATAATAAGTTTAATAAAATCAGTTAAATATTTAATTGTTTTAATTAAGTATATTTATAATATTATTATTAAATGGTTTTTTGTTATTTCTGTGAATGTAAACTTATGTTTGGATAGACAAAATAATGATAGTTAGTAGATAACTAACAGATTTGATTAAAATAAAATCAGTTTTTGAATCAATTAATATTTTTACAGTTATAATTAATCGTGTACTATATAGTTGATATTATCGATTTCGTAAATAAAACAGCTTTTTAATTTTTTGCGGGTAGTTTTTCCTGTACTATATCATAAAGACCATCCTCTATAAACTAAAAAAAAAAACATCTATCTGGCGACTTTAAAAATGTATTTTTTTCATATTAAATTTTCACCGTTAAATCAAATTTCTATTAAGTTTAATTGTCTAAAATATAGTTTATTACACATGTTTTCTAAATCAATCAGCCAGAACTATTTGATTTTAATTATACTGTATGGTTTATAAGTTATTTGCCAAAAATGAATAAAATTCTCATCATTTGATTATAAATTAAATATCAAATTTATATAGATAATTATGTACAAATATAAAAAAAAAATGTTTTTACAAATGAAAAACAAATTATACGCCAAAATAATATGTAAAAAGCAAAATTCCACATAATTTTCCCGATAGGAGCTTTTAAAAAAAAATTTCAATTTAAACATACAAAACAACAATCTTTTATATTTTCATTGTTAGAGTGACGAGAAGATATGAAAATTTAATTTTCTAGCAAAAATTAGGTGATATGTTGTATAAAATTTTTGAAATCTTGGCCAATGTGAACTTTATTAAATAAGCAAAGTAAAATATATGACAAATTTGTTTCTTATTTGTCTAAAATGAATGATTTGACTTATGATTACTTGGGAGTGCGCGAATACATGATATAGAATACTATTCTTTCTAAAAAAAAACTTATATCAAAAATATAGAATGTAATAATCAGGGACAGGAAGTTCATGCAAATGAATGTTTTTTTTTTCCTTAAGTCTAAGAACAGGGTAAATAAAATATATTTGCGAATCAAAGAGTTTGCGTTAACATGACATCGATTTGTTAGTGCATACTTTTGCATATTTTCCTATCAATGCATAATTTGCATGCATATTAAATGCAAATTTTTACTTATGTTGCTTTACATGCATATTTTTATTGCATATTTTTCATATTTTTATTGAATTTTTCTTAGTTTTTTGTAAAAAATCACTTTTAATATTATTTTATGCTTGACCAACAAGCATAAAGACTAAAGAGGACCCAAGCTTCTTTTAAGTGTTCTCTTAAATTTTATTTACAAACTGGGGTTAAGGATTTAATGGTTTTTTAAATCAATACAAATAATTTAAATTTTGTGTTAACTGTGCAAAACAAGTGCAGAGAATGTATTAAACAATACAAATTAACTTTAAAATTTAATTGAATATGCTTAAAAATATGAAAATAATTAATTTAAAAAAATACACACAGAAAAAAATACACGCAGAGAAAAATTTACCTATTTGCCAACTGAAATTCGGTTACTACGGCTTAACTTCGGTTATTATGAATTTCAGTCGGTAGGTACAACTAAACATTATTTTTCACAACAAAGTTCGGTTAATTCGACTGAATTTTAGTTGCAACACCCAACATTTTCAGAAATCTAATAGTAATATCGTCCTATAAACAGAATTTATAAGTTGTTACCATTAAAAATACACTTTTCAATTCGGTTGGCACTTTATTTCTCTGTGTGTATTAACAACATATTTTTTAGTTTGTATTTGTATTTTTCATTTAAAACACTAGTTTTCAGTGCATGAAGTTCCTGTCCCTGGTAATAATGAACAAATTTAATGCTGGCATATGCCGAATATAATTAAATAAACCACAAATTAATGTATTTTGCATAACCAACCCCTTTTTGACACAAAAGCAAATAGATTGACTTGTCCAATATACCAAAAACTAGAAACTCATGACAACGAAAAAAAGGTTTCCTAAAACGCAAATAATGATTTATTTAGTTAGTTCAAAACCATCCCAATTAACATCGATACAAGCCTTTGAGAAATTTTAAAATTTTAATTTCATATCAAACATATATTTCAAGAAATTTTCAAATAAAAAAGTTCTACCCAAAATATCATATTTGAAAAACATTTAAAAACTATTTTAAAAAAATATTAAAAAATTTTTGTAAAAATTCAAAATTTCTATATTAACTTAAAGTTTGTTTTCATAATAAAAAACAAGGTTTGAGATTAATAATTGATATTTAATCAAACTCTATTTTTGTTTTTATATATTTTTTTCTATTAATCAAAAATTAGTTTTTACCTTAGAGAAAACATTTACATGTACATATTAGAAAACATTTACATGTACATATTTTTGACAAATTTATTCAACACCAGAATCAATTATCAAATATTTTGGATTTTAAGGTAAGAGAGGTTCATAAGAAAAAGTTTAATTGTCTTGTTAATTTACAAGAGAAAGAATTAAATATTAAACAAAACAGAAAATGGTTTGTAAACAAATCAGATGTTAACATCCCATCTGATGTAGAATGGGTTCTTTCTCTGGGACGGAAACACGCACTTCCAGTAGGAAGTGCAGATTTTCCAGTTTTAAAGATGATAGCAGACGGTGAGGACTTTATACAGACTTTATCAGGAAAAGAAGAACAGGAAATAGCTAGAAATAGATTTACAAATATTGTAGATAACCATATGAGTAGGGAAAGATTAACAAATAGAGACAAATTTATGTTAGAAAAAGTTAATAAAACTCGAAAATTCTTGAAAGATAATAAGGATCTACTAATTTTAAATGCTGATAAGGGAAACACCACTGTAGCAATGAATAGATCCGATTATGATTTGAGAATGAATAACATTGTAGGTGATATTACTACATATAAATTGTCAAGTAGAGATCCAACTACTGGATTGCAAATGACAAATAATAATTTAGTTGAAGATATTTTCAAACAAAAGATTATTACATCTTTTGAAAAAAGTAAATTAAAGACAAATGTTTCTACAGCCCCAAGATTGTATGGAGTACCTAAAATCCATAAGGAACAATTCCCATTGAGGCCAATATGCTCATTTGTTAATTCCCCATCTTATGAATTATGTAAATACATTATAAGTATTCTTAAGAAGTTAACAGAAAACTCTAAATATAATGTAAAAGATTCTTTACAATTTAGAGAAAGGATACAAAACTTAAAGATACAAGATGATGAAAAATTAATTTCACTTGACGTTGTATCTCTATTTCCAAGTATACCAGTTGATATAGCTCTGGATATTATTGAGGAGAAATGGGACATAATAAAAAATTACACGAAAATTGAAAAGAACCTTTTCCTACGTATTTTAAAATTCTGTATTGTAGATAACAGATATTTCAGATATGATAATAAAACATATATACAACAAAAAGGACTTCCAATGGGATCTCCAGCTTCTCCAGTTGTGGCCGATATTGTAATGGAGAAATTAATAGATACTTGTATTGAAAAACTTAATGTAAAACCAAAAATAATCACAAAATATGTTGATGATTTATTTTGTATTATTCCTAATAGTTCAGTTAATGATATTTTATCCACATTTAACTCATTTCATGAGAATATAAGATTTACAATAGAGGAGGAATGCAATTCTAAAATTTCTTATTTAGATATATTAGTAATGAGAAAGGATGAAAATTTAGTGATAAATTGGTATCAGAAACCCACAGCATCAGGAAGAATTATAAATTATTTTTCAAAACACCCCAGAAGAATTATAATCAATACAGCAAGAAACCTAATTGAAAGGGTATTAAATATTAGCGATATTCAATTTCATAAAATTAATATAGAAAAAATTAAACAAATTTTAGATGATAACAGTTACCCAATTCAATTAACTTGTGAATTAATAAGACAATATAAAAACAGAAATATTTTAAATACAAGAATGGTTACTGAACCTAAAATTTATAAATCTTTGACTTATGTTCCTCTTCTATCTGAAAGAATAGAAAAATCTAAAATATATGATAATAAAAAGTATTTAGTAGCACATAGAACATGTAACACATTAGGTAAACTATACAGCAAAACAAAAGATAAAATAAACAAATTAGAAATCTCCAATTTAGTTTATAAAATACCATGCAAGGGAAATGATAATGAGATTTGTAACAAAGTATACGTAGGTACAACTAAAAATAAACTAAAAACAAGAATTGCAGGACACAAATCTGATCAGAAATACAATAAAACTACTACTGCACAAAAAACAGCATTATCATTACACTGCAGTAATTCAAATCACTATCCCGATTTTGATAATACACTAATTTTGTATACAGAAAACAATTACAGACGCAGATACACTTTAGAAATGCTTCAAATTATGAAAGTACAATTAACACAAAGAATAAACTATAAAACAGACATATCTCAGAATTACAGACATTTAGTTAATAGGAATTAAGATAATTATTAGAGTGTTATATAATATATGTTGTTATAATACTTTAGTTAAGATTTTAAATATTGTTCATTTCATTTTTTAAATATTTTTTATTATTGTTTTCTGGGATATTTTTATATTGACAAAAAACAAATATTTATTTCAAAATTTATTTTCCCGCCTTTTTTAAAATTTGTTATTTAAAAAATTTTTAAAATTGATAAAAATTAAATTAAAATAAATTTCCCTGAAGAAGTCTCCCAATGTGGAGACGAAATATTGGAAATTAATAATTTATAATCGTTTTAACAAAAGATCTTTTTGAAATTTTTATGAATCTCAATTCCTATTATTGAGTCGAAAAAAAAATGTTAAAGCCTGATAAAAACACAAAATGTTTTTGTTTAGAGCCCTAAAGTTCTCAATACGAGAACTATAATTTCTCAAAATGAAAAAAAGTTATATAAATATTCAAGGATAAATACTTATTGGGATAGTATAAATAAAAGAGTTCGCCAGAAAAGTATAAAGTTTATTTGTTTTTGGGATATCATCACTTTTTAAAATGTTTTGGCACACTCATAATAATACATGCTAAAAATACGAAAAAAATGTCAAAACAACAAAACCTTTTGTAAAATTAACAAATTTTCGTTTATTTTACAAAGTTTTTGGTTATTTTGTGCATCAATAAAAAAATTGTGTTATTATTTTTTTAAATTCCAACTCCTCCCACAGACGAGCGGCGGCCAAAAACGTTGATTTAGGGCCCCTTTCCTGCAGAGTAAAAAGAGCTGTATTTATATGAAATTTGAATTCACCTTTTGATTTTACACTAAAAGTTTGTTTCCCGTTTTTAAAGTGCACCATCTAGGAAATAGTGGTCGGAAAAAAATAATTTTTTTTTTTTTAAAAAAACAGTACTTTTTTATTATTTTTAGCTGAGAAAAATGGAGCAAACATTTTCACTTAATGGCAACCCAGTTAAAAGTTATTAAGTTTTAAAATTGTTGTCGTTACTAAAATGCAATATTTTTTCGATTAATAACTTTTTAACAGGCCGCGATATATTGAAAATGTTTGTGACATTTGTCTTAGCTCACAATACTTTTTAAATGTGTGTGCTAAAAATAATATTTTTACTATTTTTTTTTTACAAAATTAATACCTTAATAACTTTTTAGCGGTTCACGATATATCAAACATTTTTATCCCATTATTCTCAGTTGTTAGTACATTTTTATTGTGTGTGATTAAATAATTTATTTTTAAAAGTTTAAAAAAAACAAAGTTTTCCGTCTATTGGCCAAACGGTGCATTTTAAAAACCGGGAAAATAAGTTTTTTTTAAATATTTTTTGGCGCAGAATCGAATGTCAAGTTCAAATTTCATATAAATAAATACTACACACATTATAGCAAATAAAGTCAATAAAAAAAGATGAAAATAAACAAAATGAGTTTTATTATAGACGGAAAAAATAAAACTCCTTAAATGAGTTTCAAAATAAAACTCCTCAAATGAGCTTTATTTTCTGCCGGGAAAATAAAACTCCTCAAAAGAGTTTTATTTCAGACGGAAAAAATAAAACTCCTCAAAAGAGTTTTATTTAATGAAGGCGATATAAAACTCTCTTCTTAAGAGTTTCATCCGATCTTTTATTTTTTCGTTGAAAAATAACTCTTAACTGTGGAGTTGAGATCGTTTTATTAAGATCACCATAGATTCCGAAAGAGCACTTCAATACGAATCGATTGATATATAATAGTGTACGTCTCCGTTGACTCTAACATAGAGTTTTTGAGTTAAAGTTTTCGGGATAACTGTTATTATCGGTCTCTGGTTTTTGGTTACCGCGAGCGAGCTGAAATTTTAAAAAATAATAACGCCATTTTTGCAAAAACTGAAAAAAGTCATGATATCCTAAAATCAAATTTTTATGACGAACTTTAATAAATAATATATGAGAAAATAAAACTAAAATATTTAAATGTTAGTGCTTTTATATGACAAGAGTTTTATAATTTTTATCAGTTATTTCATCACAGAGAATTTTAATTGAATTGATAAATAATAAATAAACTGAAAGCCAAACAAAAAATATTGAAAAGTTAACATTTAGTTTAAACACCTAAAACAATAGCATGTAATTTATTGTTTTCTATTTGCAATAAAACATTGTCAATTAATACTATCTGTTCTTTTTTTGTTATTATTATTAAATATGCGTTAAATACAATTTTAATTAATTTAATAAAGTTAATTACATTTTATACAATATTATATTTGTGTTTTATGTAAACAATATGGTGTCCCTTTAAAATTGATTTCTCATTTCGCTTCCCAGTGTAAGAAATTTTTTTTTCTTTTTGGAAATCGATAACACGAATTTCGGGGTTGAACTTTTTTCAAAAATGGTATATTTTCGACCATAATTTGGCACGGGCTAACGTATACCAAAATAAAAAAAAAATTATATCTTCCATTTGGAACCATTTGCAATAAAACTGGCGGTGTAATGAACGAAAATCGTTTTTTAGGGGACATCCTAATAAACAATCATAAAATATTATTGTTGTCGATGCAAATAAAAAACTCCTCTGTCTATGTCTATTTGGCCTGCGTGTCGAGTCTATAATTCCTCCCACTGTTATCATCGATACTAATCATAACACAATTGTATTGTAAATCAATAAACACATGATAAATAGTCATAAAAACTATTGTTTTTATATTTTTTATTTTCTCTTTTTTTTCTTTCTTCTATAAGCCACAAAGTTGCTAGTTAAATAAACAATATTATTGTTTTTCCAATTGTTTTTCTTATATTTGGATTTGTTTGAATATGTGTATGTGTGTGTATTTAACTAATACAATTGTGTTATGGTTTCGCCTGCCTACCTCTATCGTACGCAAAAGTTACCCTTCTTTTCACAAATAAATATTTGAAAATCAATTTGTTTATCATTGAAACAATTAGAGAAAATAACAAAAACAATATAGAATTGAAAGTAAATAAAACTTACATTATATGGAATAGTAGATAAAAAGAAAACATGTAGAAAATAAATAAAACGTGACCAACTAAGAAAAAAATTTGGTTGAAGTATTCCCAGTGATTTCGATTTAATTTGAATACGTGATTGAGATCACAAAATACATTAGCATAACTGCTCAAATTTAAACAAAAAAGTTTCTGAAATTTTTTAAATCCCTTTTTACATTTTAAGAAAATATTTTTATTTTTTCATTATATGAGATTTAAAATTTTTTATTGAAATGGAGGAAACCTCCCAACAGACTCTTTTTGTCATTTAAAATTTTTCAATTTTTTTTAGCGCTTTCAGTCTTAATGTTACCAACGGACAACAAAGCTTTTTATGATCCAAAATGGTGGCAACAAAAATATTTTAATCCGATCAAACTGAAAGTTTGTGTATGGCTTTATGATCAGCAATTTTAAATTTGCAACTGGATTTAAAAATTCTTTAGTAATTATTTATAATAATTATTACCATTGTCTCTAGACGGTTGGTAGCAACAATTTACCCAAAAAAAACGTAAATTTTGCAAATATGGCAATTATACAGCTCTGACCTACACTTGGTACAGAAGAATCTCACAAATTAGAACTCTCACAAATTAGAACCTCCAGAAATTAGAACCGGCCACTCCAATCGCTCTGAAATTAGAACCTGTGCTGCTAATTTCTGGAAGTTTTTTTATTTTGTTTTGTATTTTCACTACAAATTATTTTTTTGCTCATTAAAGTAAAAATAAAACGGGGAAGCCCCGAGTTATTCGTGGTGAGTACAATTCGGTCACATGCATGTGAAATTTGATATGCTTGTACAAAATTAAATACCTAATAATAAAAAAAAAAAATTAAGTTTTTCTATGAATTTAATATGTTCAATTAATTAAACATTATTAAATAAAAATTGTTTGTGTTAAAATAAAGCCTACATAACTAGTTTTATTATAATTTTCTGTAAAAAAAATGTCCAGAAATTAGAACTTTTCAGAAATAAGAACTGCCCGATGTACAAAGTGGTTCTAATTTCTGAGATTCTACTGTACCCAACTTTTGGATTTGCCTATGAAAAATTGAATTCAAAACTTCAATTAGTCAAACTAATCGCTGTGCCGACCGAAGTAATGGTACGGGTCAGAGGGTCGGGTCGATTCTCTTATAACAAAAAAGCATTTCATATAGACAATTTAACAATTTGAAATTACTTGAATAAATTCATATATAAACTAAACCCTGTCGAGTCCTTGAAAGAACGAAACTTCGGCAATCTGGTAAATTCCTCAAGTCTAATTCTAACATTTATTATAAAATTTAACACTTTACTCGATTTCTAGTACAAAAAAG
This sequence comes from Delia radicum, assembly GCA_021234595.1. Taxonomy (NCBI): domain Eukaryota; kingdom Metazoa; phylum Arthropoda; class Insecta; order Diptera; family Anthomyiidae; genus Delia; species Delia radicum. The sequence continues at coordinate 238,294,672 of CM037854.1, read as the reverse complement.
CTAAATTTTGTATTGAAGTTGATTTTACAGTCGTTGCAGCAAAAAAATCAAATTAAATTTAACAAAATAAAAATGGCGGAAACTATATGTGAAAAATGTGGCTAGTAACTAGCTAAAGCTGTTTAATACTTTTATTTTTTGTTCCATCTAGTCAAAATGTTGTATTAAGGGCTTATCTAAATATGAGATTAGAGCTTAAAAATTTAAAATGGTGCTTTTCTTTGTTAACTACTCATCTTTCTCTCCAAAATTGTTGAATGTTTAAATAATCGGTTTAAATTTTAAAACCTATTTAACAAATTTACTTTTTTATTACTAGTGGCGGTTTTTAAAGTTCAAAATGGGGGAAAATTTGTTTAAAAGTGATTGAGTTCTATTGAAATTTTTCATAATAAAAAAAAAAAAAAATAAAAACCAATTAGTTTTACCAATACCAATTTTAAAGAGAGAAGGGCTCTCTGAATTCTTTGTCGTGCAATCTTGCTCAAAAATGGTGTAAGCTTAGTTTTAAAAATAATTTAAAAACATTAACGGCAGTAAAAACCGAGTGTTTGCTTTTTAAAATTCATTATGGCTACCATAATCTTGGAGATTCCTCCTACTTTCTGAAATATCAAAGTGGGCTTTTTCAAAATTTCACCCTACGGGTTAAAAGTCGGGACATCAGAATTCGTTTTAGAGGTATGGTTCCTTCGGCAAAGTTTCTTATTTTGATCCCTAGAATACGATTTTCCTTGAACGTTGAGCGATTTTTAAATCGACCCGCCCTACTGTACATGCTGCTATTAATGGTTCGTTAAAATTGATACCGATACGAATGGAATACCGATACCAGTTCCGAAACAAAAAAAAAAATCGATACCTTTAGTAGGATAACCTTGCTATTTAGCAAAAAAAAAATCAGCTATTTTTAACAGTTTTTTTCTGCAACGTAATTTTTAACAAACTTTTAGTAGTTTTAGAAAAAAATTTTATTAATTTATTTCTATTACTGTAAAGAAAGAATACAATTTGCTATAACTTTAAGGTCGAGTAACTTTTCTAAAAATAACCAGAGTTTGAGATAAGTTAACAAGCCTAAACATTTTTTTTTTATTTAAAAAGTAAAAGCAGTTAAAAATGTTAAATAAGCAAACAAGAGATAAGACACCAAATATAATAATAAAAAAAAAAACAGCAAAAAAATATATCAATGTAAAATGAAAAGTCGCTAAAAATCTTGTCATAAGCAGCCTTTTATCCACTACACACAACTAACATAGAAAAATTAGATTGTTGAACACAAAAATATAAAAAAAAAACTAAAGAATAATAAGAAAATGCAAACCAAACCAAATAGTATATTAAACTATACACTAGGGTTATAACTTTTTTTTTGCGAAAAAATTACAGGGCCCCACCTTAAGCACAATATATTACTGATAATAAAAATAGGTTTTTAAGTCAGTTCGGAATAAAGCCCTTCCGCACACATAGTATGAGTATGTGTGTGAGTGGGAGTGACGGGAGAATATTTTTTATTGAAGATAGAATAAGTAAATTACAAAAAAACTATGTAATTTTATGTAAAATATATTTAATTTTTTAAAAAATTAAAAAAAAAAAAAATTATCAAAACTTTGTTGCAGGAACTTTTTTAAATACCGCGATCATGGTTCTTAACTTTTTTTTCAAGTACTATGGCATGTAATTTTTGATATTTGCAAAAAAAAAATGGAAAAATTTATAACCCTACTATACACTATAGACAATAATAATAGCTATAATAGTAGAAGTAAAGTAAGTAGTAGAGAAAAAAAATAGTAAATACACAAAATTTAGGTTGTTAGATGAACGACCGCGAGTAAAAAGGCAATGCTAACGTTAATATCAAAAGCTGTAGTTGTCATTGCCGTTTGTCTTCACTACTGAACCATAGAGTCTTCACATTATCCACCTCCCCCTGTATACCATCCAAATGAAACTTACACACAGAGAAAAATTTTGCTATTTGCAAACTGAAATTCGGCTATTAGGACGAATTTCAGTCCATTAATACAACTGAATATTAGTTTTCACAACAAAGTTCGGTCAATTCAAATGAATTTTAGTTGCAACATCCAATGTATTCAGAAATCTAATATAAATATCGTTGTACTAACTGAATTTAAATGTTGTTACCATTTAAATACACTTCTGGAAAATTAATTTTTCTGAGTGTACGAGATCGTTATATTATATTATGTATATGAATGTGGTTTAAATTTTTTTGTATGATGATGGAAGTTACTACAACGACAACGACGATGACTATATAACCAAATCTGACACAACTAATGGTGTGCTGTTATTACTGTTGTTGACGTACTATATGGGGCTCAACAACAACATTTGTAGAAATATAAAAAAGAAAATAAAAATTACACCAAAAAAATATATTATAAAAAAATACTTGTTAGAGACTTTTCAAAAAAATATTTTCCAGAGCACAGAAGGAAAGATTAAAATTTTTAATATTTAACGAAAAAATTTATTAAATTTTTAAATAATATAATTATGTTAATTTTTTTAGTTTTGGTGATTTTTTTTTTTTAATTTTTGTAATTTTTCTTTTAAGTTTGGCGTTTTTTTATTTTCGCTATTTTTTTCAATTTTATCGATTTTTTTTCGACTACTTTCCCCAATTTTTTACAATTTCAATTAAAGTTTTAATCTACTTAAAATTTGTTTGGTATTAAAAATCATATATTAATAGAAACTAGATCAATTAAAATTCTTCAATTTCCTTAATAGCACCAAATTCAATTAAACTTTTAATTAAATTAACAAATATTTTAATTAAAACTAGATTCTAGTTTTTTCAAAAAAAATTTTGCTATAATTTGCTTAAATTTAGTTGAATGCCAATAACAGAAAATTTTCTAAAATCGTTAGGAATATTTGCTAAAAAATTCTAGAATGCTGATTTCAGAAGGAAAGATTTTTATTCTCATAAAAAATTCGAAAAAATAAAATTTGAAAAATTAAATTTTTTTCTTTACTAATATTTAGCAAATTTTTTTGCAGATTAATTTGTAACTTTCAAAAACTTATCTCAAATAAAGGCGCGGATTTTGATAATAAAAGCGTTGTTTCGCGATATGGGCATCACAATTCGCATAACAACGACTACAAAAAAAGTTATAACCCTACCCAGTAAAAAATAGTGCTTACCAAGAAGAAGTTCTGGAAGCATTATTTAATGACCGAGCGCTTCCACAAAGCCAATCCAGAAGTTATAATTTTTGTTCGCGATGTCCCACTTGGTATGTCACTTTTAAGCAGGTGAAACGCGCAATTGATTCCTTATTTAGGTTATTCGAATGTTTAAGTGGTTAACATAGGCGGATAAGTTTCAAAAATTCGATTTTCGGACCAATTTTTTGCTGGGTAGAAGGGGGAGGGATTATAATTGTAAACCCTTTTCTTTCTAATATAAGAAACCGTAACAAGAATCTGTATCAATATCCACAAACAAAAAGTCGGTAGTGAAAATGTTAAAGAGTCCATATCTTAGAAAACGATTAATAAAAGTTTTAAAATTTCAGTTATTTCTTTAATAGAGTTTTGATTTTAGTTTGTCTATTACCATTTTTTTTATACAAATTTTCTCATAATTAGTAAATTTTCGAAAAATCTTTATTAAAAGAAGTATTTTTTTTAATTATTCGTTTTCTTCGATTAATCGTCAAAACTTATTCGAATTATTCGTTATTCGAAAATCATGCATTTTAAATAGTTAATTCGAATTTTCTTTTTGTTCGTTCGATTAATCAAATAATTTTTATTCGAGTGATAACCTTAATGTGAACACTGTAGTGTATACAATGGTAGTCAAAGGGTTAAGAAGAAAAATATGCAAACAATGCAATTTGCAACATAGTATAGAAGGGGATAACAATTTGAATCAAATTGAAATAGATATACAAATGCGTACTTTTACTCAGCAGGCGTCTAAATGGAAATTATGTATATTTTCTGTACAATGATGATGATAACAAATGAAATGTTGTTTGTCGCAAAAAGAAATGGGAAATTTGTTGAAGGATGGAAGGCAACAGTAAAAATAACAGCAGGCTTAAAAAGTGAATTTTATATTTCGTTTAGCAAGTGAAGTGAATTTTGTTTTGAATGAAAAAAAAAAAAACAAAAACTCGTTCAATTATGCAACAAATTAAAATAGAAAACATTTATTTAAAATGTATATGAAATTAACAAAAAATGTCATGTTCAACAAGAGAGTAAAAATTGACTGGAACAAATTTTACAATTTCTACAAACACAGAAAAAAAAAACTAAAATCGGATTTCAATTAAAATATTTGTAAATACCATTAAAAGTTCAATTGAATTGGGGCCAACAAATCTTGAAACTGTATCCAAATATTTTGAAATTAGTAAGTTTGATATAATTTATATTAAAAATAAAAATTGTGTTTTTTTCGACCTTTAATTGTGTGATGAAAATGAAAATTATTCTTTATTAGGACATTGTCCTAACAAATAATCTATAGAGTTTTTGTTTTCAAATTTATTTATAATCTAGAGTTTTTGTTTTCAAATTTATTCTTTGACCCCTTCAGGAATGTGTTAATAGATCTATTTCGGAAATTTTCTAGGTTCCCATCTTCAAAACACGTTTTGAAGAGGTAACAATCCCATGCCAAACATCAAACATTCATATAAACTAGTTTACTCACTACATGAGAACTAATATATGAGCTTGAAGTTAAAGATTATAACCATTGATCAAAAAATAAATTGAAATTATTTATTAGTTTATAAACAATTAGTTAAAACATTAAATTAAATTTACCATTGATACAATTAAATATTTAATTAATTATTTTTTTAAAAAGTTAATTTAAAAAATTTTTTAAACACTTAAACTTTTAATTGAAGTAAAATTTTAAATTGAAAATTTTGAAGCAATAATTTTTTCTGTGTATGCAAGAGAAAAGAAATTAGTTTAAACCAATTTTAATAAAAATGTATTCAAAACTATGACTACAGCTGCGATTACATTACCATCGAAATCCACTTTAAACAAGATTTCGAAATCTAGTCCGTGTATCATTTTATACACTATCATATGATCGAAATCTATTTTAATCTGGATATCGAATAATCTTGTTCACATCATAACTTATGATAAAAGATCGAAAAATAAACTTTTGGTTTTATGTAAATGCAGTTTAAATCAAAACTTTCAGTTAATGTTACATAGTTGACTTTTTTACCATGAACAATTTTTAATTTCTTTAATAGTCATCGGTTTGATATCGATTTAATTTAAAAAAATAATTTAATTTTTATTAAAATTAAAAAGTTCATAAAACTTTATGAATTTTTTTTTTTTTTTTTATCTTTTGCTTTGGAGGGATAATAACCAACATATGATGCGGTTATAAAAAATAATTATAATGTTAAACAATTTACCCTAGCAAGTAGAACACATATTTCCCCCTAATTGAATAAAATAAATTTTGAAGTAGCTACAAGTATTGTACGAAAGTACAAATTGAAGAAAACTGTTCCCTAAAATAAGAAATTATATTTATTATATGAAAATTCCCCACCCTAAATACTGTAAGAAAACAACGCTGTCAGTTGAAAAATATACAAAAGAGAAAAATGAGCTTTACATGTTTTATGGTAACCGAGTAACCGGTTAATGAAACTTTTTATGAACTTAATAAAAAAGGATGACAAATTTATAAAGTATTCTACTTTGGAGTACTAGGGAGGCCAAATGTCAGCATTTTTACCATTTAACACTGGAAAGTAGGAAACGGGGTTTTTTTTTTTGGATATTTTTGTTTTGCAGAAGAACTACAAAAGAACTTTCGCCATGGCTTACTAGACATTAAAAAAACGTAAGTAATAACATTCTAGCTAACAATAAAGCAGAAATGTAATCGAAAATTAGAAAAGTATGTTTTTTTAAAATATTTAAACATTTGATTTAAACAGATCTAACAAAATATTCTAATTTGACTTTATTTAAGAAATTGTTATTCTCTTTTGACTTACAATAGGTACAAATGTAATCATTTATTTAAAAATTCGTTTTAAGAAAAACTTGAACCCAGCATATATTTCTTAAGCTCTTAACCTACTTACAAATCAACTAACTTGAAACAATTAAAAGAAAACAGTGTCACTTGTATGATTAAAATTATTCACGTTATTCAAATCATTAGAACTTTTTGGAAAAAATAGGGTAAGAAAAAATAATGTAAAAAAAAAGAATATTTAAAGAATCTGGAAATCGTTTTGAACTATTTGTGTTCTGCCTAATTATTTCTTAAGCCTCGGGAATCGTTATCATTATTTTAAAGGGAATACTTTTACTTCATATTTAATATAAACTCCCTAATTGTAAAATAATATTTGAAAAAAATACTCCCCTTATCATTAAAGTTTAAATTCATATTTAAAGTAAAAAGAAAAATAGAACAAAAATCCACATAAATAAGGCGGCATAAAATACTTCTCTAAACATACAAAAAATGTTCAACCCCAACAAGTTTCACTACAAAAATATGAAAAAACTACTCAGCACACTAATTGGAAAAATAAGGAAAAGCTTATTAAGTTAGACATCTTTTTTTAGCAAGTTTGTAAAATATAAAGGGTCCGCCAAATAACTTTTTTTTTTTTGAAAATGCTATAAAAAAAAAAACTATTGAATATTTTCTCAAATTTCTTATTTTATTTAAAAGTACAATCCTTTCGGTTAATAATGGAAAATAATTTCATTCAAATGGCTGCCTCGGCTGTCCATGCGATCGGTACAATTTTTAAGCACATTATCGATTGTACAGCTGCACGTATTTCACAAATGGCTTCACGAATATTGTCCTTTAAAGCGTCAATTGTCTGTGGCTTGTTGGCGTAACACTTATCTTTGACGGCACCCCACAAATAATAGTCCAACGGTGTCAAATCGCAGCTCCGAGGCGGCCAAACATCAGCTCTGCGGCTGATAATGCGATCTTCAAAAACAGGGCGCAAAACATCGAGTGTAGCTTCGGCTGTGTGGCACGTAGCGCCGTCCTGTTGAAACCAAATGTTGCCAATATCCTCCTCTTCAATTTTTTTGAACAAAAATTCGTTCAACATGGCCATTGACTGTAACGGCCACTCCTTGGTCAATAATGTCGCAATATTTCCCAGCGTTGTTAAAGCGTATACACAGCCATATTCGTTCAGCGGAAGGATAAAACTAATTATCTGTCAAATCAGACATGAGCTAAGTGTTACCATTCACGAAATAAGCACTAGTTGAAAAAAAAACACGTTAGATGACGGACCCTTTATATTGAGAACAAAAATTGATTGGCTATTAAATAATTTGTTGGCAATGATTTTTAAATAAAAATTATTTAAAAAATACAAGTAAGATATATATGACGAATTAAAACAAAATTTCGATACTTCGAGATAAAACATTACCAAAATGTTGTATTGTCTGACATGAATGATACAAATAACTTAAAAATTCTAATTTAAAACTTTAGAACTTCATGCGATAAGGATATTGAGAAGAGTGCAAGGAGAACATACCGCGATTGGAATTAACGGCGCAAAAATTATGGCGGTTTTATGTTTAAAGCTAATTAAAAAAATATATAAATTATAGTTTTGCTTGGATTTAATAAAACTTACACCAATTTATAGATTTCGTTGTATTTATCACATTTCAAAATATATATTATACCCCCAAATATATAAAAATACACGTAAACAAATTTTTTGTGGTATATTAGAACTTAAAAATAAAACCCCGATGGATTAATAAGGAACAAGGTTTCTTATTTGCAGGAAATCATATTAAAATCGCAAAAGTAAAAATTTTATAGGATGCTTTTTAAGGTTATGAAAATTTTGTTTGATCCGTAAAATTGAAAGTCCTTATCGGTTTTAGTATTAAGCTTATTAAAATCTTTTATTTGATGTACGTTTTGATTTTAGTAAACAACTGTACTCGTTAGGAACTAACAAAATTTAATAAAAGTCCCTATTGAAAAAACTGCGAAAGTTTAAAAGTCGGAAAGTTTTGGCTTCTCCTATAAACCACCATACAACTTTTCACCAAGCAGCGATATGGAGAGTTTAAAAATCGGAAATTAAAGTTTTAGTGAATGTATCTCCTTAGTCGAGTGACTAGATTTTGTAATCGTTTGGATGTGAAAGGTAAAGACTATGAGCAAAAAATAGAATAAATGAAAAAACTAGTTTGATATAATTTTTATTGAAAATAAAAATAAAAAAATCTACCAATGGACCCTAAAATATAGGATGTGTCAAATGAATACGACCGAGCCAGTAATCGAGCTACAAATATGCGGTCGAATAAAATCACTTAATTTTTTACTAGATCAAGGAGGATATATTTTATTGAGAAGTAGCCAACCTTAAAAATACCAAACACCCACCAAACCAACAAGGCAATTTACAGGGTAACTCGCAGGAGTGGTTAAAGAATAGCAACCAAATTGCTTTGTTAGTTAGGTCGATGGTTTGCATTTATGAATTTGGCTATTCCTCAATAAAATACATAATTCTTGACTAGATGAATGGTTCGATTGCATTCATTTGACACAACCTAATGTATAGTGTCCTTTAGAGAAACTTTTTCCTTCACTTAAAGTCACCTAGTGTACACATAGCACAAATTTACTACTAAAAACTAAGCATTCGAATTTAGTATATAAATTAATTCATGTGCGCTATAGACCCTCTTATATTTAAAACAATTAAGAAACGGAAATGCTGAATTTCATTTTGTTTTAGTGCTTCAAAAGGGGTTAGTTAGAAATTCTATTTAAAATTGTATGCTTGTAAAATGAATGTTTTTGATATTTCTATTTTATATGTTGTATTGACAATTATATAAAAAGAGAAAAAGTCTTTAAAAAACTTTGTTATACACAGCCATAAAAACAATAATAACTTAAGTTTAACAAAAGAAGTTTTACCCTCTACTACCCCTTTTGTCTTGTCGGATATTGTTGTTCTTCTTTAGACACGTTTTAAATATTGCATGACTTTTGTTAAATAATTGTTATAAAACACATCGACAGAACAATACAAATACAAATAATAATCATAAAAACACAAGCTTAATAGCAGCAAAAGAACTAACAAGGGAAGTCTGTTGGTTGGTTCCTTCAGATTTCAATTCAAATATAAGACAGAGGAGATGAAAGTAATGAAAAATATGCCCAAATCGCTTATTAAGGGGTAAAAATCGGTTTCAAAGTTGTTCGAAACCTTTTTTGATTCAAAACTTACTATTTTTGTATACCAATAGAAAGGGCATCCCAAGTACCACTCATATGGTACAAAATTTTCATATTGTTTCTTTGAAAAAGCTTAAAAAAACGAATATAACGGAAAATTGGTTTATTTTTTACCTCAAATTTCAAACCTTAAATGTGAAATTGGGCTGCTAAAAAGGTGCTCATTCTTATTTAGATTTTCCCCTCTATCACATATCCAAATTTTATGACAATCTGAGGGAACCCATCAGCGGTCCTTACTTGTAAGGGAACCTTACGTGACCATTATTTTTGGTAAATATATAAAGAATATTGTTTGTAATGTTATGAACAACATATACAAGCAGACAAATTACGGCCAAGGGTGTTTCTCAAGTGGCCAGAAAAAGAAGAAGCAGAAGTGAATGAGGGGAGGCAAAAAACAACCCATAAGATGAGGGTTAAGGATAAACAACATTTAGTTTGTGTTCGCTGAGTAATGTCGAGTAATAAAATTACCATAAATTTACAAAAGAAAAAAATGTTCAACAGTAAAACGAATGAAATTTGAGATGGATTTTTTTATGGGCATAAATTATTTTGGTCAAAGATTAATCATAGACATGAAAAATTAAATAAATTAAAATTAAACTTTTATAGATCTTTAAAGAAAGCACTTATTCAAATTAGTGCAAGTTTTCATAAATTTAAAAATTTATTTTTAACAAAAATTAGATAACATTTTGAAAGTACATCAAAATTGTTGGAAAATAATTTTTTGTACAAACATACTCAGTACACAGAAAACGTGATTGTCAATAAAATTTCAATTAAACCTTTCGTTGATTTCAGACTCATTGTCAATTAAAAGTTTAATAATATCTATTAAATGTTCAATTGAAATTGAATTTGGTGCACACAAAATATCCAGTGTTCCAATTTTTTTAAAATAAAAAAAATTAAAAAAATAAAAATAAAATAAAATAAAATAAAAATTAAAAAAAAAAAATTTTAAAAAATAAAAACTAAAAAAATGGTAATTATAAAAACACACATATTAAACAAAAATCGCCAAAATTTAAAAAAAAATTTGAAAATTAGCGTTTCTTTAATTTTGTTGATTTGTTCGGAGGATCGAAAATAAAAGTAATTATTAAATTTTGAACAAAAAAGGATGTAGAGGTAAATGTCGGAGAACTGATTCAAGTATACCATATCGATCAATTTGGATAAAATGTTCGGTTTTGTAAAATTTGTATTTTGATTTTTCGAGTATTAGCAATTTTTTTTCAATTTTGGTGATTTTTTTTTTAATTTTAAAATTTTTTTATTTTGGCGGATTTTTCCAATTTTAGAGATTTTTATTTTTTATATTTACAAACTATTTCGTTGTTTTGACATTTTTTTTGTATTTTTAGTATGGATTATTATTATTATTTATTATTTTATACTAAAATCATTCGCATTAATGTTTCTAAATATTTTTCCAATACGACGTCGTGTTCACTTCCCTTGTCTATTTTATACTGACACTTAAGTATAAAATACACAAAACGCAAACAAAAAAAAATTTGTTAAAAGTTTAGTATTTCATCACGTTAAAATAGGAAAATTTTTAGCTAATATCTCAATTTGAACTAAAAATTTGTTTAAAACTTGCATAGTTGGATTATTAACGACTTTTATAATTTTTCTACTAACTTGTAGGTATTATTAAAATCATAATTGAAACTAAATCGATTAAATAGTTACAAATTATTTTAACTGATACTACTATAGGAACCCGAATTCAATAAAACTTTTAATTGAATTAAAAAATATTTTAATTGAAACTTGATTGTATTTTTTTCTGTGTATGTAAAAGTTGTTATCGGATTTGTTTGATTCAAAAAGCACTCGATTCTTATTGTTGTCCTCTTTCACGCGTATGTAATTAATAGGTGTGAAAGAGGGCAAGATATAAAAAAAATGCATTTTTGATGCATACGCAATTTTTAAATGCATTTTTTAAATAGTTCTCCTTCTTAAAAATTGTTTAAACATGTATAAGTCGAAAACTACAGATAGCTTTAGAACCGGTTCTAGAGCCAATTATAAACCTAGTTCTGGGACAGTGAAATCTTACATTTTGACTTGTAGAAATGATTTATACAACATTTATAAAACATCCCATTCCATTTTAGAATAGATGCAAACAAAACCGATTCTAAAAGCTTTCACTGGGATATAATCATAAATCATTTTAATATTTTCGCTACTTTTAGCGGATATAACAATTTAAAATAATTCTATATAACAAAATTGCCATTTAATAACGCAAGTGCTTTGTTAGTGTTACAACAACAAAAGTCTATTAAAATAATAAGTTTTTCCTCACACGCACACACCTGTTTTCCCACTAAAATGAACTTTAATTTTCTAGTAATTTTATGCTACTTTATTAACAAATTGTATACATTTGAGACTATATTGTGGCACATTATACACTTCCTAATGATGTTTTCATTTTAAGCAATTATCATTAAAAACTTTATCAATGATAAAAGTTAATAAACATAATAAAACCAGAGAAAAAAATGCAAAAAAAAGTAAACTTTACTTAAAGCCAAGCCAAAGACGAAAGGTGTGAGAGGGTGGTAAATTTGAAAGTAGACATTGAGATAATGTGGCGGAAAGTGGAATATAAAAAACATGATGTTGTAGGTCAAAAATAAATTCAAAAAAATTGATTTAACAAAACTTGTTTTTGTGACATAAGCCGACGCTAAACATGGGGTAAATTCACAATAATTGCTAAGCCGATGCCAAAGCCAAATATACCCAAAACAGACCAAATTTATAAAAAAGCGTCAAAATTAAAAAAAAAAATGCAAAAAAAAAAACTAAAATAATCTTGAAAACTGCCGAATATACACAAAACAGACCAAAATTATAAAAAACCGTAAAAACTAAAAAATAAATTGCAAAAAAACTAAAATTATCTAGAAATAAATCGCTAAAATTTAAAAAAAAGCACCAACAAATAAAAAAAATTTCCAATATTTAAAAGTCACCAAAATGTAAAATAGACAAAATTAAAAAATAAATACAAAATGAAAGTCACCAATATTTAAAAAATTCCGGAGCCTAATATACCCAAAACAGTTCAAACAGCATACGGGTACGGTTTTTCAATACAATAACTTAAAACAGCGCTCTAATCTGAGCGAACTATATGTGTGCTAATAAGGAATTTTTGTATTGAATAAAATAAAGTGGCACTGGAACTCGTCCATTAAAACTTAAGTAAGTTTTCATAAAATTGTATGAAAAATTATCACTTTATTTATTAAAAGATTCATTCAGTCAATAAAGAAGTTTTGTTAAAAAGAAGTATGAAGCCTTTCATTAATTTTAAGATAATTTTCCTTTAATTTTATGAAGAAAAGTTTCATTAGTTTAAATACCATTTTCATTATTTTTCATCCAATAAAATTCTGTCTGTAGGTTGTTTTTGGTAATAATCGGTAATCGCTCGTAATTTGCCCGATTTCGGATTAGTGTCTGATTAGTGGCCGATTATCTATTTTCGGCTGAAGCCAATGCCGAAGCCTATTAATCGGTCGGATATAAGGGAGGATGATGAAAACAAAAAAATTAAAAAAAAAAAAATATATAATACAAACATAATACCATCTACTGTGTTTAGTATACACTAAACGGAAGTTAATCAACAAAAGAGGCAGACTCACAAACAAATAGACATACAAGAATCATTTACACACTAAAGTGGTGGCTAAGTTTATACACATAAACAGTAGGCTGTCCCTTAAAAACAGATTTGCCACTACATCCCCCGTTTCATATGTAAGAAATCGATTTTTCTGGAAAAAAGTTAACACGTGCCGAATTTCGTCCAAAAAATTTATATTTATTAAAAATTCCCAAAATTCGAATTTTTCAAAAACTTAACGCGACTTTGTGCAAATGAGGCTTAATCGGATATCATTAATCCGCTTCAGCCAGGAATCAAAAATATGTTGCACAAATTTGATAAAAAAAACGCAAAAATGCGTATTTTTAATTAATTTTTACAGATGTTTCATCAAAGTTTGCATAATTTTCAGAAAAATATGATTAAACTATAACCATATTTACTTTTATTTAAAATTGTTAACCGCTAGTGGCCTGGAAGCAAAAAAAAGACACATAAAACTTAATTTAATAGTATGACTACAAGAGTGTAAAGCTTTTAAACTGATCAAAAAAAAATTCCACTTGATACAAATAATTAGTTTATGCAATTTCATCCATATAGGGTTAATGTTTTCAATTTTGACCAAAAAAAGAGCCACTATAATAAAATTTTGTGGGAATATATAAAAAATATATATAAAAATACACTTTTTTCAAAAATTTTTTATTTTCAGCTAAATTTGGCACGGGTTAACGTTTTCAAAAAAAATTTATTTTTTCCATTTGGAGGGTGTAGTGAACGAAAATCCACAAATCGTTATTTTAAGGGGCATCCCAATAAACAGCCTTAACAAGAGCAAGAGCACATGTTTAACAATCCAATAAAAACAAATGTGGACGAACAGAAGGACGGGACGGGACAGAAAAATAATCAGTCAAACTCACATTGTTTTGTGTCTACCTACATTCATTTCAATATCGATGCAATCATTGTGATATAAAAGAACACACAGAGCCCAGTACTACAAGCACATAAAATGGCATTAAACTACATAACACAACTCAATTCAGAACGAAACAACAAATTTTTGTTGAGTACGTGATTTGAGTTGTGTGTGAAAATTTCACATCATGAATTCTCTTTAACTTGTATATGAATGATTTTCAATGAATTTAAAATATCAAAATAACATACAGAATGTTAACCAGCAGCAATAGCAATGACATCAAACCATTTGTCCGTCTGTCCGTCCGTCCGCCTGTCTATCTTAACACACCATCTTACTTATCTAACGATTATGGTGATGATTTCTCAATTTCTATATAATTCAAGTATTTATACTGAATGTATGATACAATTTTTAAAAGGAAATTTCAAAAGAAATAAAAGTTAACATTTTAATAAGAATACATTTTTTTTTTTTTAATATAGTTAGGAAAATATATCTTTTCAACCACATTATAGGAAACAGTTTATATTTTGACTCATAATCACGCTCCCGAGAAAAAAATGTCAATCAGATTTCGCTCTCGCGCTTGATTCACGTAAATTACGCAAAATTCTTTTCACGTATATATCTCTAATGTGAATCCTATTTATTTTGGTATTAGAACCGAAGCAAGTTCTACAAGTTTACATTAAATTTTACAAAAATTTTCAATTCCTTATTACAAATTATTATTATTATAAAAATAAAATGTTTGAGCTCGAGGCCTGGATTTTTCTTTAATTAAAATTCTTCTTTATTATTTTCCAATATTTCGAAACTCTTCGAGTTTCATCCTCAGGGAGTATAATGGATTTTAAATAAAAACAAAAAATTCTAAAAATTAACGTTGTTTATAACTCGTCATCATCTATTGCACTCGAGTTATAAACAACGTTAATTTTTAGAATTTTTTGTTTTTATTTAAAATCCATTATACTCCCTGAGGATGAAACTCGAAGAGTTTCGAAATATTGGAAAATAATAAAGAAGAATTTTAATTAAAGAAAAATCCAGGCCTCGAGCTCAAACATTTTATTTTTATAATTAAATTGGAAAGGTCGAATAAAAAACAACTACAAATTATTATTATTATAAATTAAAAAAACAAAAATCTTAAAAAAAAAAATAAATAAAAAAAAAAAATTAAAAAAAAAGTTTCTAAAAACTTTTTACAATTTTTTTTTAAATTTTTCACCACAACAAATTTTCTTAAAAATGTGTATTTTCAAGTAATTTTTTTTTAATTCCCGGGACTCAATGCGGAAATTCTCTGGATTCAGGAAGTAAATCTTGAAATTTCACGGGATTCCCGAAATAAAACTTTAGGCCCTGTTTAAAAAGTTAGTTAACCCCCTAACCGGCAAGCACTCCTCCAGGCGGAGTATTTTAAATTGGCCATAAGTTCGCCAAATGAGGTTTTTATAATAAGAATTGAAGCTAATTCGATAGAAATCAAAATTTACAAAATATTTTGTAAAGTAATTTTTGTGTGCCCGGTTTGGAAGCAAGAAAGTGTTAAAGTAAAAATTTCATAAAATTTCAAAACTAAATATTTAGAAATGAACACAATTTTCTAAAATCTTGAAAACATATTTATGTTGACTAGAAACCGTTGATGCTAAACACAAAGTAAGATTGAAGCTTAAACTTGTAAAAAAGCTCTAAATTTGGTCCAAGCAGGTACAGGATTCTAAAAGGATATCTGTAAAGGACATCGCCTTCACTTGAAAACGCATCGACGGATTTTTTGTGAAATTTTACAGAGAGATTATATTAAGTAGTATAAGCAAAGACTTTTTAAGTTTAATCAATTTACGTTGAAGTTTAGGTCCGTTTTCGCGTTTTTTCGAAAAACGAAAATCGCCCGATCTTCTGTAGTAAAAGCACAAAAAGTGTAATAATGTAAAAAGGGTTATAATGTACGTGTAAATTTATAAATTTTTATAGATTAGTTTTTGAGATTCACTCTAATCTATAGGCCAATATCGCCCAAAATAGGCAACGAAAAAATTTTGGTAGAACATATTGTTTATTTTTCTTGCCGACCAAGTGGTATAAATTTCATTGCAAAAAATTTTAGGCCGGTTTGAGGGTTAAATACACAGAGTTAAATTTTTAGTAGTATTTAACTCGCGGAAATCTCGACGAAAAATCCAGAGAATCGGGAATTCGAAAAATTGCTAAAATTTACGAGAAATGTATCCCTGGAATTACCGGACTAAAAACCCTACACAGAGGGAATTTTAGTGACGACAAATAATAAAATTTTGCATTAAACTAGTGAAACTTTTTTCATTAAGTAAAAGAAAAATTTCTTAATATTAATGAAAAGTTTCATTCTTTTTATAAAAATTACGGTTGCAATTACACCGGTTTTTAATTTTAATAAAAGTTTCGCTTCAATTCGTGTGTAAATCGGCTGTGTTCTGTATTTCAAAATTTTTTTAAATCGCAGTAATATTAAAATTGATCATCATAACTTACTTAAATTTCGAATGGAATTAAGACCGAATTTTCTACAATTTCACTTAAGTTAGTAGTAAAAATTTTGTTTGTATTTCTTTTAAAAGTATTTTTTTTTTAAATCAACTATATTTGCAAAAAAAAAATGTTTAAATGATTTGACCAAATCTTTTAATTGTTTTTAAACATATCTAAAGTTTAAGCTTTCCATTAACTTGTTTAATCAAAGTTAATTGATTTTTCTGAAACATATTTACAAAGCACGCATAATAATAATTTACAATTGATACTCTGGAAGAATACCAAAAATATTAACACTTTATGATAAAAAAAAACATAACAGAAAACAATTAGAATTTCCCATCTATTTTTCTACATAAATGTTTTCAAAACTCTTTTTTAATACACTTAAGATCACAGACATATTAAATGGACTCATTTGCATACCAATAACAAATATTGTCATATTTAATGCCTCAATGATTGCCAATGTCAACAACATTTTGAACACCAACTAACCAATCGAACAACCAACCAACCGACCGACAAGAAAATCTTTAAAACAAATGAACTACCCTTAAAAAAGGATATATTACGCTCTGGTTGAACGCAAAGATTATTTTTCATATACCACTGAATAAAGTACTCAAAAAATACATATGACAAATTTAAAAAATTTTCGATTTTATATGCCTTCCATTTTTTAAGGATTGTTTCACGTCAAAAAGTATTCACCAAAAGAATCGATGGCCATTTAAAAGTCGAAAAGTTAATAATATTACTTGAAACTTACAAGAGTTTTTTTAATTTTTTTTTATTTTTTTTTTGCTCATAGTTTTTACCTTTCAGATCCAAACCAATACAAAATGGAATTATTAGACTTGGGAGATACATTCATTAAAAAATTAATTTCCATATCGCTGCTTGGTGAAAAGTTGTATGGTGCTTTACAAGTAAAACCAAAATTTTCCGAATTTTAAACTTTAGCAGTTTTTTCCATAGGGTTTTTGCTCCGTTTAATGGAATTGAGTTTCGAGAACAATATTTAAAAATTGGATTGATGTCAGCGCACCAATAACGGGATACGAACATCACAAACTTATAAGCAATTGGCGTACATTAACAATTATATTTGAATTTGGGTAGTGCATTGCGAGAACTAAGTTTCTTATATAAACCATGGCTTGAGAGTTTATTTAGGTATCCAGAGTGAATCTTCACGACGGACTAAATTGATAAAGCGCAAACAAATAAATTTGTTTTTCGCCAAAACATACATCAAAGATTTTAATGAGCTTAATAGTCTCCGACCGAACTCCCTTTTTTTGCCGAAGCCGTAGCCGAAATTTAGCTAAATTTTCAATGTTCGGCCGAAGTCGAACTTTTTAATATACTTTTTAGTTTAAATAAAACGTGAATTTCGGTTGATTTTGACAACGAAATTTGTTTAAATAAAAAAATATATAAAAATGATGAGTAATTCTCAAAAAAAGCTAATTTAGAATTTTTTCTTTCGAAATTATGAAATAATGAGTTCAATTATTGTAATGACGTTTTTTGAAAAAAAAGTATAATGCTCAAACTTTTTTATTTTTAGTAAAATATATAACGAATTTTATACAAATTCTTGGAACTAATTAATTTTATCTGAAAATGCCCCTAATTTCTTCAAGTACTCGGTGTTCGGCCAACGTCGGCGAAAATTTGGCCGAACGCTGATACTAAAATGGAAAAGGCATTTGAAAAATGTTAAGGACTTTAAATTTTATGGAGCAAAGAACATTTTTATAAACTCGAAAAGTATTTAATATTATTTCCTGTAAATAAGTAAGTAATAATAAGTTAATATCATAAAACCGTGTTTTCCATAATAATCGCGTTTTTCTTTTGAAGTTCTGGTAAAGGATAAACAAATTTTTTGAGTTCATTTTTGTATTTTTGGTGGTGTAATATGTAACGCGGCTCGATTAAGCATGCTTAAACATCAACACAAGAGGTCATTCATGTCATACAAAAAAATGTTTTAAAATATTTTGACTCAGTGTTGAAAATTTTTAAATTTCCTCATATAGAACATACAATTTGTAAATTATGCTGATGTTGTTAATGATGATGATGAACAAAATAAAAGAAAATAAAAATGGAATAAAAAAAAAAAATAACAAAGAAAGAAAACGAAATGGAATGTGAAATTCAAAACCTTAAAAGAATTGGAGTGCACAAAATACAAAAAATGTCCAAATTAACCCATTAACGTCTGAATTAAAAGAGTAAGAGTTGATAAGAGTATTCAGATCAGTATTATACTCACGGTAGACTTATTAGATTGGTCTTATATTCTGAATAGTCTTATACATAAAACAGTCTTTGACTGTAAGTAGTCTTATACTTAGAATAATATTAAATTAAAGTAGTCTTGAGTAATCTTATACTTAGATTAGTCATATACTTACGAGTAATCTTATACTTAGACCGTCTTATTCGTATACTGTCGTATACTTAGATTGTCTTATACTTAGGCTAGATTATACACTCATTTGTCTTATACTCAGAGCATTCTGATACTAAGAGCTGCCTGATACTCCCCTACTACTTCACTCTTATACTCCAACTATACTCGTAAATAAAAATTGCCCCAATTAAAAGTATAATCTCTCAAAGGTTTATTTTATAAAATACCATACATTTTTGGTAGATTTTACTATTTGTTTTTTTTTTATATAGATGATTCACACTCTTTGAAATAAGAACTATAAAGTTACACAAAAAAAATTCAATGAAAAAGTCATAGAGTGTTAAAATACTGAAATTCATCAGTTAAAAAATAAAACATAGGGAATTTACCAACATAATAAAAAAAAATACAATAGTAACAATATATTTAATGCCTTTGGCACTTTTACTTTATAAATAAAAAAAAAATAAAAACTATACACAAACAAAAGTAGAAAAAGTTAATGAAGAAGAAGCAGCAGCGTCAATAAACTGGCATGTAGTAACAGTAAATTTGCATACCTAAACATGAAATTCCGCTTTCAGAGGTCGTTGTTAAACAGGGTTTTTCAATTTGGGTAAGTCGATGTTGAAATGGAATAACACAAGCTGTGTGTGAGGTATTAACAAAAAAAAAATTTGTAATCACCATGTATGCCATTATGTAAGGATAACATCGTTCAAATGTCCGCTGCGGCTTCTCACAGTGGCACGGAACCGAGTGATCCAGTTTTCAATTACTTTACAGCAAAGAACCGGCGAACTTGGAACGATGGCTTTGGTTTTGTTTACGGGATGGGGACGCCAACCCACAAGAGGTTCACCAGATGGCAATGCATCCACAAAAAGTTACTGTTTGGTACGGTTTTGGGTCGGCGTCGTCATTTTTTAAAAATTAAGTTGCTGAGGCCATTACCATCAACGGCCGATGAGGTAGACGACATGTGATCCCAGCAGGAAATGGACACCAAAGATCGTTCGATTTGACCCCGCTACACCTTTTCTTGTTGGGTTTTCTGAAGTGCAGGTCTATGTCAATAAGCCGCACACAGCTTGTATTATTCCATTTCAACATCGAACAGCCCCTATTGAAACCCCTTTATATAAAAAGTAAAAACGTTTTCTTTCATTATACAAAAGTGAATGTCAATGGTCAGTAATATGACTGCTAATTTGCATGTTTGTTTTTGCTATAACTTTCTTAGTTTGAATAGGGTATAAAATAAAAGGTGGTATTTTAACAAAAATTTTATAAATGAAATTTATATAACTAAAGTTATTTATAGCTTAACATCCGCTATTATTTTAAATGTTTAGGGGAGACATTTTTTAAAAGATTTGATTACATTATATGAGAAATATTGGTGTCGGTAGTTGAAAACATTTTAACCGGAGTATAAGAGTTTTAAAGTTAAACTATAAACCAAGGTTGGTAACTTATACCATTTTGATATTATTTTAAACCCCGTTTCAAATTGATAACCGAATCTCTTGATTTCAAAAATACCATACCAACCCTTTGGAAATTTGAAACAAAGCACAAAGATACGAACCAACAAAAGTGTGCTTTGGAACGAGATTAGCAATCCAGTTCGTAAAACTAACGTATAGTACAAAAATTAAAAAAAACAAATGCTAAAACAGTTTGCAAATTTTTTTGGCCGACTTTTACTGTTTTTTTTTTTTTTGAATTATTTATTTATTTTTTTTTTCTTAAATTTGAGTTTTTTTTTTAGTTTTTTTTTGTTTTTTTTAGATTTTTTTTGTTTTTTTTTTTATTTTTTTTTTTTTTTATGTTTTTTAATTTTTTTCTTTAAATTTTCTTTAAATTTTCTTTAAATTTTTTTTATTTTTTTTTCTAATTTTTTTATTTTTTTTTTTTCTTATTTGTTTATTAAGAAATAAATATGAGTACGTAAACTTTTATGAGTTATTTTAGAAAGTTTATTTTTCAAAATTAGAGTTGGCAAAAGAAAAAGCGCCGCCGAAAAAAAATTTATTGAAAAATCGAGAGAATTTTTAAAAAAAAAATTATTTTTTTGTAATCTAAAAGTGCTTAATTTTATGTTTGTTTTTTTAAGAATTTTTCGGCCCACCTAAAGGATTTAAAATTTACTTAAATAGCCCTAGTACTTAATTTTATACTATTTTTGCAATTTCCCTACATCTGAGCACCGTTTTTACATATAAAAAAGTATATAATTTTTAACAACAAAAATATATATCACTTGTTCTACAAAAGGGTATTAACTCAAAATCCATTTTTTTGACATAAAACGACATGCAGTGCTCTTCTCTAACCACTGTAGGAAACTTAGACCGAGTTTTTTTGTTGCTAAATAATACAGAGACCGATTAAAGATTTTTACAGTGTGAAGAGTGACCACTTTATGTAGTTTTCTTGCAAAGAACGGATTTTGAGTTATGACCCTTTTGTTGAACAAGTGCGATATCGTTTGTTTACCTCAATGACAAAAGTTAGCATTTCATATGGTAACCCCTCCTTAAGCAGATTCAAACGATTCATAACACTTTTTAATGAACAAAATTAAAATAAATGTTCATCGTTTTTACTTCATTTTCTAAAAACTTTATATGGTTTTTGAGAGTTTTCTATTTTAGTATTTTCTTGGACGAGTTTTAATGAAAATTTTCACTAAACTAATGATTGGTTATTTTTTTTTAATTTAAAAAATATTTAAATTTTGATATAAGTCTTTTAAAAACGTGTCACAATTCATTTAGTATAAATTATCCTTTGGCCAATTTTTATTTAGTGTTCTCCTTATTCCATTGTAACAAAACAATTCAGTATATACATATTTATACATTTTCTTGCCAACACAGTCATTGACCTTTATTCGTGTTTTTCATTTTGAGTCAGACATTAAACTGGACTATTTATAAACTGTGTTTTTAAAACATGACATTTAATAATAAAAACAAGAACAGGACAGAACAGAACAGAACCGGACACCCACACAATTTAGTTAATCATAAATTATACGCTAGGAGAAGGGTATTATTTTTTTTTTTTTTTTTTGTTTTAAGCAAAATACGAAGTATTTGAAAAAAGTATTACTGCCATCAAAAATAAAATAAACGTGATAAACAAAAGATTTTAAGGGAAATGTTTGATGAAATAAATAAAAAATTCAACCAGCCATAAATTTATGGAAATAATAATATTTTAACTTTAAGCTCTTTTTTTTGAAATTTATATAAAAATAGGTTTGTTTTCTTACCCTTTGGGTAAAGTTTGGTAAAATGAGAGTAAACAAAAAATACACTCACAAAAATACAAAAACACTCAGAAGTATGCGAACGCCAAAAACCATATTTCTTATTCCCAAATAGGCGCTTTTTACGCAAAATTCATTTCTTTGGCCAATGATGAATGGAATACATTTTTATAACTTTTTTTTTTTGTAGAAAGGTCCTTTTTGCGCTTTTAAACCCACAAATACTCATGCTTTTTCGTATTATTGTAAAGTTTTTTTTGTTGGTGATACCTTAAATTTTTTTTTTGCATATTCTAATGGACAATTTTTATGCAAAGTAATGAAATGCTAATAATTATTATCGCCATATTATTCGTTGTTGTTGCTTCTGCTATTGTTGTATAAGTATTGACATCATTATGAACATACAAACTTATTTATAGACCTTGTCCTGAAGTAGAGAAGTACCTCTTCCGCAGATGATGCCTGAATGCCTGCCTACCTGACTGTTTTCTGTTGCTGCTTTTATTCTCTTTAATGCTTGAATATGTTCCTTACAATGTCTATATGTAACATGTGTTGAATTAAGTTTTTTTAAAGCTTTTTTAGGTTGTTTCAGTTTTTTTTTTTTTACATAGTCCATAGTCCATTTGGAAAAATTTGTATATTTTGTATACACACTGTTGGCGTTGTTAATTCTGTTGGCAGTCAAGCCAGGCAGCAACTGTATGTAAATATGTATATATTTCAACACAGACCCAAAAAAAAATTGGAACAATTTTATATGCAAATTAGTTTTAGTCTGTTTTTTATTTTTGTGATGACAGACAGTATTAATATGATGTGTTTTTAATAAGTTAATTTTAAATTTTATTTTGTAAGAAAATAATATGCAAATTCTTTATGAACTTGTAAAATTTATACATTGTTTCAAATAATCCTTGGCTGAATAGTCGGGGTTAGCATTAAATGCCTTTTGTCTAAAGTAAAGGGTCCGCCAAATAACTTTTTTTTTTTTGAACTCCTGAACCAATTGGACTTTGTATGGCATCAGACCAAGGTCTTTATGCAAAATTCGTCTCAATGATGTCTCCGAAATGTTCAATTGTTGAGAACGACGGTGAATTGATGTTGATGGCGCTTCACGCACACTTTCTGCCACAGCAGCAATATTCTCGGGTGTACGCACTGTTTTTGGCTTTTCACGCTTTGGTTTATCGATGAGGATGCCAGTTTCTTTCACTTTTTTCACAAGATAACGAACATACGGACCATATTCGTTCAGCGGAAGGATAAAACTAATTATCTGTCAAATCAGACATGAGCTAAGTGTTACCATTCACGAAATAAGCACTAGTTGAAAAACAAACGTTAGATGGCGGACCCTTTAGAATTATATGCATACTTTGAATTGGGTCTTATATTCAGATGTTAGTCTTTTACTCGGAATTTTGTTTTATACCTCGAATTCATTATTTATTTTTACTAACTCTGTCTTATATTAGACTGGTATGACTCAGTCTTATACAACTATTGCTGCCTTGTTTTTCTTTTAGAAAAACAAGTCTCTACAAAAAAAATGTAACACTATTTTATAAAATTTTAAAAATGAAAACTTCTAAGTTGTCTCAATGTTAGAAAAAAGGCCATTATAAGGCCATGGTACATATGATTCATTTTTTGAATAAATGTTACGTATACGCAACGCAAACTGTATATTTTGATTTTTTATGTCCTACACCTAAGGTTTTCAAATTACAGACATTTTTCAACTGCAGAGAATCGGGAAATTTTTTTAAACATTCCCGATATTTCCAAAATAAATATTTTTACGTTTTGATAGTGAAAGCTTAGTTTTCTTAATACTTCAGGAACATGTGTTTTTTGTCCCAAAGTCTTTCCCGCAGTTGTCAAAGTCTTTTTCGCAGTTGCCAAAAATTGCGCACTGAGGGTTTTGGGGACGGTGATTTCAAAAATGTACTCAAAAATTTAAAATTCAAAATGAAATTTTCATCCGATCAAGCGGAAACATTGTGTTGACTGGGGTTTGTGGTAACTGATCCAGATTCTGCAATTGGATCTAAAAATTCAAAATGACCGACTAAATAAAGCCGCCAAAGTTAGTCAGAACTTGCAGTTTTTGTTCAGAAGTCGTTCCTTTTGTCTTAGGAACTGAAATTGTCCACCAATAAGTTTTTGGTGGTGGGGGTGATTTTATAAATTAACTCTAAAACTAAAAATTCAAACTGGCGATAAAAAAAAGTAAATTTTTATCTGATCAAATAGAAACTTTGTTCCGACATGGACTTACGGTAGCTGATTTTAGAATTAGATTTTAGAAATACAAAATAGCGGACGAAATAAAGCCGCCGAAATTAGTAAAAACTGGTACTTTTTGTTTAAAAGTCTTTCACGTAGTCGCAGGTGGCAAAAATTGTACACCAAGAGGGTTTTGTTTATGTAGTTTTAAAAAATAAACTCAAAAACTAAAAACTGAAAATTGCGGATCCAAAATACAAGTAAAATTTTTTTTGTCATATATTAGAACTTAAAAAGAAAACCCTGATACTTTTTTTGTCGGTTTTATGACATTTAATTGGATTTACTTATGTGCAGGAAACCATATTAGATACTTTTAAATTCGCAAAACCAAAATTTTTTCTAAGGATCCTTTTTGAGGTTATGAAAATTTTGTAAAATATCTTTTTTTACACGAAGTTGGTGTTTACTAAAGCCTGCTTTTTGCAGCAACTTTACCAGTGGTTTTTTTTTACAAAATGTAAAAAACAAAACGGTATGAAAAAAATATAAAGTTTCTGATAGAAAAACCCTGGTAAATCTATTACAAAAAAAGCAGGTGTCAGAAACTTAGAAACTTAGTTAACGCATTAAAATATAGACAATTTCAAATATAATTGTAAATATCAGACGCAAAAACCATACATTTTCAAAAAATTTACATTAATTTCAATAGAGTCCGAAAAATTATAAAATCAATAATCCGACAGTTACAGAGTGTTTTGATGGACTTAAATTAACTTTGCATTAAAGATGTGAAAGAAATTATTTTTTTATTTAAAACTGTTTTGTAAAAAATTTCGGAATTGAGGAAAGTTTCCGAGGAATCCCGTTACAGGAAATCCCGAGATACATTCCCGAATTTCTATATAAATCCGAATAGAACTCTTAAAGTTATTTTGAAAGTAAGGTGATATTTCTTACTAAAAACAGTTCTTCTGAGCTTTTTTTTTTATTTTCTATCGAAAAATCGACAATCATGTTTAAATTATAGACTTAGACATAACGATAAACTCTACTCAACTTTTAAATAAATCTCTTATAAGAACAAAAAAAGGGCATAAAAACAAGTCATCAAAAACACCCGTAGAATAAATAAAAACAATAAAAAAGCTACACAAAATCTGTCTCAAGTCCTTGACCTATGACCGTAAATAAGAACAACACAATAGCAACAACAACAATATAAATACAATACAAAATTGAATACAATCATCTCTTTGAAGAACAAAATAAATGAAATAATAACTAAATCAAGTGACAGGCCTACTACTGCTACTACGAACAACAGTTAGTAAAAGTGATTACTCAAAATGAAAAAAAAAAATGTAATGAAATTTTTCATATACGATACCAAACAAAAGAGAGACAAAAAACACAAATGTAATAAAGAGAGCACAGTAAAATAATAAAAAAAAAAACACACACAAAGTCACAAACGAAATGAAATCAAAAAGGCATTAACCTTGAGGCAGGTTTTTCACATAAAATTTTTTTTTGGTGTGTTGTTTTGGCACAAAAACAGCTAACACACACTTACTACATCCATACTGCCAAGTGCATATATTCATTCATTCATTCCACTCACTCACTCACTCATTCTCATAAGCTCATCATAACAAACACATACACGACGGTAAATATAAAATGTACTTAAATTTGAGGTTGTGTATAAAAGAAAACAAAAAACAATTTAAGTAGCATGCAACACAATATAAATGTAAACCACCGAAAAAAATTTACAACACACTACTGCATAGACACAAGTCAAATCAACACTCACAGTCAGCCAACAACCATAAAAAAAGAAAAACGTACAAACAACAACAACAAACAAATTAAATTTTAAAAGCGAAAAAAAAAAGAAAATAATAATAAAAATGAAAACCTCATTATCAGGGACAGGAACATCATGCACTTAAAAAATTGTTTTAGCCGCCTACAATATGCACGAAAAATCTTAAAATATGCACTAAAAATTAAAAAAATTGCACTTAATTTTTGTTTACGAAATATTTTCATGTTTATGAACAATTTTAATTAAATTTTAAAGTTAATTTGTATTGTTTAATATATACTCTGCACGATTAACACAAAATTATATTTATTTTTTATTGAAAAATATGCATTTAAAAAACTACTAAAAATCTGTATCTTTTAATCCTAGTACGCATATATAATTCAAGAGAACACTTAAAATGGTTTGAGCAGCCTTGATCCTCTTTAGTCGATATGCTCGTTGGTAAAATATCATATAATATGAAAAGTGATTTTTTACGAAATATGTACTAAGAAAAATTCTATAAAAACATGCAGCATAAGTTAAAATATTCAGCATAAGTAAAAATATGCATTTCAAGCGATATAAGTAAAAATATGCAACAAAAATATTCATTTAAAACGAAATATGCACAAATATGTATATATTTATAGCAAAATATACAAAATTGCGCTCTAACATGCCATTTTAAGGCAAACTCTTTGATTCGCTTACCCCCTTCTCAGAGTTAAGTTAAAAACATGAATATGCATGAACTTCCGGTCCCTGCTCATCATACTATACCACAAGTAAAATTGCTTAAAAGAAAAACTAAATAGTGTAAAGAAAAATTGTTAAAAAAAATTCAAAAAAAACAAAGAAAGTCATACTGGGGTGTTCTTTCTACAGTTTGGGTGAACATTTACCGGTTCCCAATCTTTTAGTTCCCAATTTCGATCATTCCGGATTTGTTTCAATGTTTTTGTAATTTTAAAACCCAAACCCAATTTAATATCATAAAACCGGAAAAAATTAGAGTTTTCCAAAATAATCGTGGCACTAGTTGGAGTGTATTTTTATATTTTTTTTTTATATTTATGTAATACAAAAAAAAAATTGAAAATATTTTGCCTGTGTTGAAAATTTTTTTAAATACCTCATATATTTTTGCGTATACGTAATATGGAATTTAAAAAAAATATTACCCATACGCTCCCAAATAATGTTAGCATACAATTTTAATGCCAAAAGATTTAACAAAATTTACCAGAAGATAGGAACTTAATCCCATAGTGTATTGCCAACAACAAACAAAAAACCAATACAAAATATGTATGCCTCCACCATATGATGATGATGATGGCAAGCATGACAAAAAAATATTACAAAAACAAACAAAACAAAAAAAGAAAGAAAGCCTATATACAACACCTGTAAAATATTATCATAATATTTGTTGACAATATGCCAAAATACTTAGTTTTTTTTTATAATATTTTTGATGTTTTTCTCTGTTGATAGAAAAGTTTTTAAAAGAAAATAAAAATAAATGGGAAACATTTGAACTGTTATAAAAAAAAACAAATAATTTGGTTTTAATTAAAATGTTAAACAAGTGATGGTAAATTAGTACAAACTGAAATTACATTAACATGACAATAATAACACTAAATTACAATATAATAACAACATATGAGGAACTTTAAAAATTTTCGAAACTAAGATTCAAAATATTTAAAAAATAAAATTGTGTGACATGAATATACTTTTGTGTATGTGTTAGCTGATGTTTAAATCATGCTAAATTCGTCGGTGTTAAGCACTTATCTTTAACGGCGAATAAAATATGGCGGTTTTTAATTTAAAGCAAATAATAAAAATAAATAAATATTACTGTCACAGTTTTGACTTGGATATTATTAAAGCTACTTCAATTTAAAAACCTCATTGTATTTATCACATTTCAAACCACAAAAATATATAAAAACACAACAGAAATACACAGCTAGAATGTTGGCACTATATCCATTTAGTAAGCCAAAGATTCACTCTAGATACCTAACTATATTCTCATGCCATGTTATTTATAAAAAAAAATTCTTAACTTTTTGCTTTTAAAATGGCTTTTTGAATCGTTTCTTTCAATACAAAAAAAGTCGAAAAAACGGGCATCTACAGTCTGTTTCAACAGGTATCGAAAAGTTTTGAAATTATTTATATATTTTTTAATTTGAATACTTTCAGATTGAGTTTAACTGTTTAGGCCCGATTACTGAATGTCCAGATAAAATTTAACAAACAATTAAATTTAAAATTTATATGGAAAACAACAAATGGGTAAGTTAAAGTCCAAGTTAGTAGCGAACGTGACATTGTGAAAATGAGGCTTAAGTTAAAAACAACTGGTGTAAATTAAATATTTAGATCAAATATATTGTTTTCCAATTATTTCATTAATTTACAAAGAAAGCAAACTATATTTTAGGGTAAGCCATGGATAAATTCCAAAGTTATGGTATATTACAGGGCTGGCAAAGCTATGACGGTGTCATTTAGGTTGGCACGCAGAGTTTTCTTAATTCTTTAAAAAAAAATTTTTGTAAGAAAACCACCAACAATTCTGTAAAAGTAATTATTAGAATTTTAAATATTTATCATCGACAAAAATGTGTGCTTTTAGTCGATTATGGTGAAAGTTTTCATAAATATCGTAAATCACCTTTTAAAATCATTAAAAAGTGTCCAAAGCTACTCTTCTTTTTAAAGAATTACGATTAATAACAAAAAAAAAATTTTTAAATAAATGTGCAGAAGTTTTGAATATTAGATGTACAAAAATATTTTGGAAGATAAA
Organism: Delia radicum; assembly: GCA_021234595.1. Taxonomy (NCBI): domain Eukaryota; kingdom Metazoa; phylum Arthropoda; class Insecta; order Diptera; family Anthomyiidae; genus Delia; species Delia radicum. Next base: position 238,265,637 of record CM037854.1, on the reverse strand, counting down.
AACACCATTTTCAATTATTTTGTAGAATTTATAATTTTATTTCAGAAATGATCAATTTTATTTCAGATTTATTAATTTCGGAAATTATCACATGAAATTAAAATTATCATTTGAATTTCAGAAAATAACAATTGCACTTCAGATTTATCAATTGTGTTTGAAATAAAACATATTAATTGACTTTATTAACTTATTTTCAGAAATCATCAATTGTAATTCTAATTCGATAATTTTATTTCGGAATTTATGAAATATGATGAATTGATTTTCAGGTAGATCCAATTGTATTTTGGAAGTAATCAATTATTAATTGCATTTAATAAGTTCTAATTTTTTTTCAGGAATTTTTAATTGTTTTTCAGATATTATGAATTGCATTTCTAAGTTAAAAATATATTCTAATTATAGGGTGGCTTATTTATAGCCTCTAAAATGCAATTAATAATTTCTATAATACAATCGAATTTTATATATATATAATTTATAAAATTCAATAAATATAACACAGCTAATTTTTTTAGAACAGATTACATTTGAACCTGTTCTAGAACAACTTCTTTTGCCATCGGTTGATTACATGGAACCGGTTCTAAAACAAATTCCTGGGAGTCGAAATGTAAGGTGTCACTGTCCCAGAACTAGTTCTATAGCTGGTTCTAGAACCGGTTCTAAAGCAACCTGTTCTTGTTTTGGAGGTAAAGAACCTATTGCAAATATGACAAACTGCATATAAAAAGATCAAGTAGCAGAACAGAAATTAGAACCTGTTAGAACACAGTATTAGTTGTTCTGCAACCAGTTATTTGGATTTTTACTCCAATTGCTAAATCTAAAAAACGGAAAATTTTTTATTACAGTCTTTAGTGCATTTTTAAAATTCCACATGTTACATGGAACCGGTTCTAGAACAGGTTCCTGGGAGTCGGAATACAAGGTGTCACTGTCCCAGAACCAGTTCTATAACTGGTTCTAGAACCGGTTCTAAAGCAACCTGTTCTTGTTTGAAGGTAAAGAACCTATTGCAAATAGGACAAACTCCATATAAAAAGAACCAGTTGTAGAACAGATATTAGAACGTGTTATAATATAGTATAAGTTGTTCTGCAACCTGTTATTTGGATTTTACTATTTTACTGGGATGGCACGCGACCTATTTTTCCAAAAAAAAAAATCTGTCTTTATGTGGTACGCAACGAAAAAAGGCTGGTATATTATGTGCAAAAAAGTACATAATAAATTTCAAAATTTTGCATAGTACAATTCGCTATGACTTAAGAATACATATCCATAGAATAAGTTAAAACACATCTTGTTTTCTTGGTAAACGTCAAATTCAAAGCTGTAATTAAATTAAAAGTTTATAAGGACCTCCGCATGACGAGCCTGGCGTCATGCGGAATTACAATTACATCTTTCGTTCTCTACTTTTTACAGATTCTTTTTGCACGTGTTGGGTATTTTATATTCCAATTTCCCAGTATAAATATAAACCAAAGTCGTTTATGCCTCCATTCGAATTGAAATGTATAAATAAAATCATGTTAACATGACTTAAAATAAAATCTTAAACACATGTTTATGAATGACATTGTGTTAAATGAGAATTAAGTTTTCGCTTATACACAACTCAAAATTAAACTACAACACTAAGGTAACCCACATGTATACCTTACCTACACATTAGCAAACAAACTAACACACACACTTAGCACACTTTCTGTCATAAAATAAACACGAGTCTTGTTTTTTAACACGAGCCAAAGTCAACAATATTAAACGTCATCATCATAATATCGACAACAACAAAAATTTCAAATAAATGAACTGGTTCAATTGGAAATTTGAGAAATAAATAGAAATTAAATTCTTTAAAACAAAAAATATTTTATTACGAATAAAAAAGAAAACAAATTATAATTTGAATATTTCATTTACACTAAGAGAAATTTAAGGGTAATCAATTAAATTTTACAAAACTTTAACGAAAATTTTCTTAAGATTATATAAAAAGCTTCCAAATTTTCATAAAACGTTTTTTTTTTTAAACATAAGGGAATGCATGTTCGCTAATGTGGCAATATCTTGTTTTTGGGATATATAAAAAGAAACTACGTGGAATATTAAAAATACATCAGCTTATAGTCCAACTCTTTGGACATTTTTTTTTGCTATAAATCATTTTCTTGTGCCAACTTATATAAAAAATATGTATTGCAATTTTCAGAAGGGATATTTTAAATTGGCTATAAATGAGCCAAACCAGTGAAATAAGATATGAAGCTACTTCAATAGAAAACTATACTAGCTTAATTTTTTGTGCAGAAATTTTTCAGATGCAGTCCATGCGTAATGTTTGTTTCAAATGAAGAACCAATTAAAAGTGAAAAATGGATCGAACCGATTCGAAATTCGGTATTGTAAAACTTGATTCAAGAGGTTTAATTAGTGCCTAAAGAAATAGTTTACTTCCCCTGTTTTGTTTACAAACTAAACAAAATATAAAAAGGAGAGAAAAACAAAAAACGTGTATTGAATATCCACCAGAGGTGGATCTTGCACATCAAACAAGTTTTCAATTTATTTTTTGATCAATGGTTATAATCTTTCACTTCAAACTCATATGTATATTAGTTCTCATGTAGTGAGTTAACTAGTTCATATGAATGTTTGATGTTTGGCATGGGATTGTTACCGCTTTCAAAACGTGTTCTGATGATGGGAACCTAGAAAATTCCCGAAATAGATCTATCAACACATTCCTGAAAGGGTCAAATAATAAATTTGAAAACAAAAAACTCTATAGATTATTTGTTAGGAAAATATCCTAATGAAGAAATATAGAGTATGGCCTCGAACTTGAATAATTTTCATTTTCATTGCACAATTAAAGGTCGAAAAAAACATAATTTTTGTTTTTAATAAAAATTATAACACACTTGAAATAATAAATATTAATAATGCATATCATATTTTCCATTTGCTGTCAAATGATGTGAATTTAAAGGAAAAGGAAATTTTGATTAAAAAAAAAAACTTTTAATTGGCTGTCAGAAAATAATTTTACTTAAATTATTGGACAAATACTTCCAGAGGAAATCGCAAAAATCGCGGTGTCCTCATATAGACATTTTTGGTTTAAAATTTTTTTTAAGAAATGTGAAGTTTATAATTTCAGCTACCTTGATCTCCTACAAAATGCACACAAAAAGTTTAAATTCTAACAAAATTGTCTTCTGAAATCCAAAAATAAATTTTTGAAAAAAATTTCACATTTTGTAAAAAGTCCTCACATAGACAAAATTCATTAATATTTTAAATATAATTCTCTCAGTGTTTATAATTTAACAGCTCTATATAATTTATAAGATAAAAAAGTATAGAAACAATAACGAAGGCAAACACTCAAATACCATATTATTTCATTCAATAACCCCCTTACTTGTCTCTTTGAGGCTTTAAGCAACAAAAATGGAAATTATAAGTTATAAAACAAGTTTATTTGAAAAAAGTTGATTATAATAAAAAAACACTATACTATATCATAAAATTGATATTGTGTATATAATATTGCACGTGATGTTAAGAAATTTATTTATAAATAAAATTTATAAGATATGAAACTGAAAAAGATTATTAGTTTTTTACGCACACACATTTAGCAAAAATTAACTAAAGTCGGTTTTATCAATTTTGATTAAATAATAAGTGAAAATATTTATGAAATCTTTAATTGTATTATATTTTTTATTGATAGGAGATTCTACAAAAAATATTTCTATTGAAAGGTTTGAGATATGGACAGACAAACATCGCTGTATAACGGAAATTGTAAATAAAATTTATAATTTTACGAACATTAAGTTCGTCCTATTAAGGGGGGACATGACATTGGCCGTTTTTTGAAATCGACTTTTTTTTATAATTTTGTATTTTAGTAAATATTCTTAAGATTCCAAGAAAAAAAATTTCATGGAAAAATTCGTACGGGTTCAAAAGTTACAGCCGGATTAGTGAGAGCGCATTTTTAATTTTCGCGCTACCTATGTACGGCAACTGGTATATACTTGTTTTACTTGCTACCTAAATGCGCCAGAGTGAAGGCATATGAAGCTTCAAAAGAAGCTCGAATTGTTAAACGATTGCAAAAAAACTGTAAGAAACAGCACAACACAAGATAACGAAGGCATACAGTACGAAGCAGGCATGGCAGATTGAAGGTAACCTTTTTTCTTTGTTCACAAACTTTGAACGCGTTTATCTCGAAACCATGTTTTTCGTACTGGTTGCTGCACTAGCGGGTTCATTTTTTGATGAAAAATTTTTTTTTTTTGTATTTTTTTAAACTTGATTCGCTATCGCATGACACGAGCTTTTTTTATAAAATTTTTTTTCGATTTTTTATGAATTTTTAAAGTCAATATTTTTTTTGAAAAAATACACTTTTAAATTTGGAACATCACCAAAAATTTAAAAAAAAATTTAAAAAAAAAGCTCGTGTCATACGATAACCAATTTTGTTAAGATTTAACAGCGCTGCAACCACGAGGCTCCGTTTTTTTCTCTGCCGCCAGTTTGGAGCTCTATAAAACCATGTTGGAGTGAAAAATATATTTTTTTGAATTTTTTTTTGGAACAATGTTTGTTTTTGACTGAATTATGAATTTTTAAAAAAAGGTCGTTTTCTCTGCCGCGAATGCAATGTCCCCCCTTAAAACGTTTTAATTAGAAGTTAAATGAATAAATTAAAAACTAATAATAATTGTCTGGCCCAATTTCTATTAATTTAGAAAAAAATTATTTAGGTGCGTATGTTATATTTTATTATATTATTCCACATTACTAATACGCACAAAGTACGCAGGTGACTTTTAGAATTTTTTGAGAAGGAAATTTAAAAAAAAAAACTTTCGCATCCTCGATCGCAATGTACTAATGTCGTAAGAATTACAAAAGAGGACCAACCAATTCTGTTTAAGATAAATTTCCTTCAAATTACAAAGAAATTTTAAAATTCCATTTTTGTAACGAAAATCTTTATTTTTATTAAAAAACCAATTTATTCAGTATTCATGAAGATTTATATTTTGCAACAAAATTGCAATATTTACACAATATCAAAATTGTTATCAACTTACCAAATCAAAGAATATAATATACAAAACAATATAATATATAGATTGTAACATCAAAATAAATGACTCACCTGGAAAGAAACAAAGGGAAAAAAATATTACAATATATTTTATGTTTACAAAATTTACAATAATATTTTATTTCTTTAAATTGAACTAAATAAATAAGAAAAATAACAAACAAAAAAACTTAAACCCCCTAAAGAGACGAAAATGTAGCAAAACAATAATAAAATAATTTCAAACATCTCCTAACAATTTTCGAAAAAAAATATAGAAGAAAAGAAAAAATAAACTTACAGCTTAGAGGGAGGTAGGTGGGAAATTTGTTCTTAAAAGAATGTTCGGAAGGAAAAACAACAAATAAAATATCGACAAGGCAAAACAAAATACAAAATTTCAAATTATAAAAAATTTACTTTTTATGTTTCTTACTTTGATGTCAAACTGTTTGACAATGAGAACAGAGATGTCAACACAAAAAGTGGAATAGAATTTTTATTTTCTAAAGAAAAGTGTATCAGAACTTTTTGGGAGTTAAATAATGTCAAATGTTACCCATTAAAAATTAAACAAGTAAATTAAATTTGTTTATACCTCCACCGTGTTACAAATGGAACAAACAAAAATAATGAAAAATAACATTCTAGACGTGAAAAAATTATTTTGAGATAAACAACTTTTTTGGATGAAAAAAAAATATTTTTGTGGTGAAAAAAACTTTTTAAAAACAGTTTTTGTGGTGAAAAAAAATTTGAGGTGAAAAAAGATTTTGAGGTGAAATAAAATTTTTAGGTAAATAAATATGACGTTAAATTTTATACACCATACCCTACTATGAAATTGTACTGATATACACCAATTTGTATGTTTTGGATCGCTGGACAGATTTTCTCGTTTCTTGAATTGAAATGTGTGTATTAATGGTAACAACTTATAAATTCAGTTACATTAAATTTCTGAATATTTTGGGTGAAAACTAATGTTAAGCTGTGCCAAGCGTCTGATATTCGAAATAACTGAATTTGAGTCGTAGTAACGGAAATATATACTTTATGGGGTCTTTGACCTATATTTCAAAGCGTTACAAACGGAATGACAAACTTTTATATACACACAGAGAAAAATTTAGCTATTTGCCAACTGAAAGTTCAGTTAATTCAACTAAATTTTAGTTGCAACGCCCAAATTGTTCAGAAATCGAATGTAAATATTTTTGTACTAAATGAATTTATAAGTTGTTACCACTAAAATACACTTTTATATTCGGTTGGCCATTTATTTCTCTGTGTGTAGTGTCCAACCGAATACTTTAGAATATGCTTTTTGTCGGTATTTTAAAGCATTATGGGCAAATTTGACAAATAAAATAATGTTTATTAGGCTTGTTAGAAGCGATTTTGAGTGTCAAATTTCAATAAAAGTCCGTAGTTAAGCAATGAATTCAATAATCGGCCAAATCGGAAGGAAAAACTTCGGTGGCCGATTATTTAACTCTCGGCTTTTTTCTTCAATTTTTTATTTAAAATCTAATTAAAACGGGTGATATTTTGGTCAAAAAATTCGTGAATTTTCATGAACTTGTGCTAAAATATTGCAAAAAAGGAAGAAAAAAATTATTCAAATTATTGCATTTATTGACAGAACACTTTCTTTTGACGCTCATTGAATCCTCTTCTGACAGAGACACTTCCTTAGCATCACTGTTTTTTGAGTGATGCCAAATTGAAGCTAAAAAAAAGTGTGAGAACGAAATTAATGTTTGGAACAACAAAGAAACAAAACACAAAAGAAAAAAAAATAAGAAACATAAAAAATTAGATAAATGATGATATTAGATATTCTGTGACAACATTCAGTTTAGTTGAATTGTTGTTGCTATTATTATTTCCTTTTTGCTATTGTTATTATTTGTTTCTTGTAATAGAATTGACAATATAATACACATGTTGCGTACTTAATGGGTGGTAAATAGTGTGGTGAAATTGTTTATTAATGCTGGTTCTAGTTGTTGGTGGTGTGTGTAACACACACACTAATAAACGCGTACAACCCCACCACAGTGATAATCATACGCCTTAAAAACTGTAAAAAGCTTCAATGCAAGAAGCGATAAAGACAATAATAGATTAGAAAACGTGATTATCAAATGTTTTTCATATTAAAAATAAAATAACAAAAATTAATAATAAAAAAACGTGAGTTAATAAGAAAAAATATATTTTAATTAATTGATATATAATATAAATGATGATAGAACACAAGTATCAAATTTTTATACTATAATAAAATAAAAGAATAATAAAAAAACTTAATTTAACTCAAAGCCCATACATTTTTTTTATTTATAAAAAAGTATACATATTATTTATCGATCAAGAATGTTTAATCTTGTAATTCGGCTTCGTTTTGGAGAAATATATATATGAATTTCAAAAATTTCTTAGTTCAAACTACACTGCGTATGATGAATCTAATGATACATATAATAAAATTCATTATACGCATTGCAGATCTAACACCAAATGTTTGAATATTGCAGATTGACAATAGTGGCTATTCCTATTTTCACTTTCATTTCTAATACGCACCATAACTATTGCATTAAACATACGTTTTTTGGTAAACAACGATACATTCTACAATGCGAATTTTCATCACTTTTGTTCGTCGTCAACTTAGCTCGTTTGACGAGAAAAATCTTGTTTTCCCATTAAAACATAAAAATTCTTTAAATGTTTAACTATTTTTAGAATATTTAGTTAATTTAAACGATAAAAAATAAAGTTTTTAACACGAAATATTGGTGGTTTCTTTGGTACCAGGATTCTTCCATTGAGAGAAATGCATATAATTTTGCATAAACACATCAAAATTATTAACTTTTTTTATTTCATATTTAGTGAGGCTGAATGTTGGCTAAATTTTTTTAATTTAAAATTTAGTAAGGTTCGCTAATAATAATAATTTTCAACAATTCTATAGCTTTGAGAGTGTTTTTAATATTACGGCCACATGTACATGAGTTGTTTTGAAAATTGTTAAATAACTTTTTTATATTAGTTTCCATTAAAAAATGATCTACAGCAAAAAAAAAAAAAAAAAATGCTCATATAGTTGACATATAAGCTGATGTATTTGGAATTGGAATAGTCCGCTTACAAGGAAGGTATCCCGATCTGAACTCTTAGATTTTAATGAACTTCAGATATTCAGAAACATATTAGTTGTAATTCAGAAAACATCAATTGATATTCAGAAAATATCAATTGAAGTTCAGAGAACATCAATTGAAGTTCAGAAAATATCATTCTCAGTTCAGAAAGTATTTATTGTAAATGATGTGAAATGTTTTCAGGATTTCAATTTATATATTCTGAATTTAAAGTGATATTTTCTAAATTTCAAATGATATTTTCTAAATTTCAATGAACCCTACAGTACTGTCGTCTGGGTGAAATAGACCCATAAGGCTAAATTTTTGTTTTTTTCAAGAGCAATGCACATTAACAAAATATTATTTAAAATAAATAAATTGCCAAACTTATAAAATATTTTTTTTATTTTTTTTTGTATTTTGAAGTTCATTATTGAAAAAAAAATATTATTTGTATAATTGAATTTAACTGATATGAATGACAGATACTAATAAGTACGGGTGGATTACATCCAACGATAGTATTGGCGTAAGTTGAATAACGATAGTACTGCAATGTTAATAATGATTATCAAAATATATTTTTTGAGTTTCAAATGGAAATTCTAAATTTCAAATAGGAAGTCTGAATTTCAATTGATATTTTCTGAAATAAAATTGCAAAACGTGTAGTGTGACACAAAACTCAAATTCTAAAAACGGGTCAATTTTTTTATATATTTTTTATTTATAAAATAAGTTTCGATGTTTTTTATCGATCCAGAAAGCATCATTGTGTAATTCCGATTAGTTTTAGAAAAAATATTCGTTGAATGTTGTTCTTCATAATTATTTCTATGTAAAGGTTGTGTAGCTGGTACGTAGGCGTATGATCAATATATAATACATACACACAGAAAAAAATGTAGCTATTTGCCAACTGCAATTCGGTTGGTATTACTCAAATTCGGTTATTACGAATTTCAGACAGTTGGCACAACTTTACATTCGTTTTCACAACAAAATTCGGTTAATTCAATAGAATTTTTGTTGCAACACCCAAAATATTCGGAAATCTAATGTAAATATCGTTGTACTAACTGAATTTATTAGTTGTTACCATTAATATACACTCTTCAATTCGGTTGGCACTTTATTTCTCTGTGTGTATAATAAAATAGCTCATACGATTGATGACGATGAAACCTTTTTTATAAATAAAAAAATCAATTAAAAAAATATTGGCCGATTTTTAGATAAATTGAGTTTTGTATTAGACTTAAAATTTGCAACTAGTTCTGAATTTTTTTTTTTTTTAATTTACCATAAAAAAGACTTGATTTAGTAAAATTTCTATCATTATCCAAATTCAGTAAATAAATATACTAATAATATATATAATATATATAATATATATAATATATATAATATATATAATATATATAATATATATAATATATATAATATATATAATATATATAATATATATAATTATATATAATATATATAATATATATAATTATATATATACAATAAATATAATACATACAATAAATGATATACTAAAAATGAGCGCAAAATTATTCAATATTAAACCACGCCTACTTCTCTCAATTTCAGAAAAAACTTAAAAAGTTTTAAACGTTTCTTATTCGTCTTAGACTACGTTTACACACGGCAATTATAATTGCGCAATTCTTGAGTTTATAGAAGAGGGAGGGAAAGAGAATGATAGGGGGTACAGACTTGCCCGTACTCCAATTCCGTTTTGTTTTGTCATTCGCAATTTTCAATACTGCAGGTTGATATACGAAAATTGCTGAAACAAACTTTTCCTGTGTGAACACAAGAGCAAGTTCAAAGGAGAATTGAAGAAAAATTGCTCAAGTAAAATTGCCGTGTGTGAACCATGACTTATAGAGGGCAACAAATACTGCAAGTTTGACATTGATACAATATACTTTTCCTGTATAGTGGCTGGTTATCTTGGAAATCCTCATATGTTAAAATATTTTTAACTTATTCAGGAAATAAAAGAACGTCCAAATTTGAACTTAAATTACACAAACTCAAACTCAAACTTGAAATTGATGCTTGAATTAAAATTGATTTAAAATTTTTTTACAGAAATATAAAGATAAAAAGGAAATTTAATTGATTTTAGCCAAAAAAAAAAAAAGTGATTTTATTTTGTTCCACCTAAACACCACCTTGTACAAAATTAATTGATTTCCATGTCAAACAAATACCATAAACATGACGATGTAGTTTAGTAGTACATATTGATGATATTACTAAGCGAATGGTTTTTTCACTATTTTTGAGTAGGTTGTTCTCTTTATGCAGTATATACGAATGAATGAAGCCTAAAGCAAAAATTTGTAAAATACAATTTTTCCTTAATTGACAATATAAGTCAAGGCAAAAAAAAAAAAAACTGAAAAAAAAACACATAAACGAAAAATTGAAAACTGAAAAATAAAACAAACATGCGGTGTTATGTATGAGAGTATGCGAAATATTGAAAAAAAAAATAAACCATACTAACAAAATATCTTTAATAAAAATTCTCACAGGTTTTATAAGCTTTCAATTTTCAGTTTTTGTTTTTATGACTACACATTAGGGTGAGACTAATTTTACAACTACATAATAATTTTCAAAAATAATTGGGGAGGAATTCTTTTGAAAAACAAATAAATTTAAATCCAGTACTGGTCCCGTAAATTTCTGTTGTATTCGAGTTGAGTTTTAGTTAATTAAAAATGAGAATTTACGTGCTAAGATAAGTAAACACTTTTACTAAAAATTTGTAGACTAAAATTAGCGAACAAAAACTGTAATATCAATAAAATGATTACTACACTCAGGGAACTTCTGCTTTAAAAATATGTAGTTGTTTAGGTTGTAATACAGTTTCTTTATTTTTAATGTAAATGTCAGTCATTTGTTGAACAAATTAAATTTTTTGCTAACCTTGTAGTTCATTTTTATTACAATTGTTAGTTAGTTTTTGAACATTAAAAACAAATGACAATGTTAGTTGAATTTACTGTAATGTAAGTCGTCCTTTCTTCAAGTGAAATTTCATTCGTTTTCAACTACATTTGCAGTGGTCTTTACCTACATAGTATTCTAAGTGTATATTTATCTTAAATTTAGTAGAATGCAAATATAACAGCGTATTTTGCAAAAATCATAAGAAATGTTTGCTAAAAAATTTTAGATTCCCAGGCAGAAAAATACAATCGGTACAGTGTTGGCAAAGCTTTGGTGACGGTCGGTTATGCGTTGGCAAATCGTGGGATTAACAATATTGACAGCATTTTCCTGTTATCCGATTGATAACAGTGGCCAAACGTTGGCATAACGTTGGTAATTCACAAAATTTGGAGCTTTTAAAATAGCTTAAAAATAATGTTGAGAAATATCGCACTTGATCAACAAGAGGGTATTAACTCAAAATTTTTAAAATATCACTTTTTTCAAGAAATCAACTAACAACATCAATATCTATCTATTGTAAAAATTTCAACGTATTTCGATTACTCTTTAATCTCGAAAACCACTTTTGAGACCATTTTCATGATAATGTAGTGATTACCTTTATTTCAACAAAAAGGTATTATTTCGAGTTAATACAAAAGTTCAAATAGAAATGAATCGTATATTTTCATAAAAAAGGTATTATTTTGATTTGAGCCTTTATTTATGTTAAAAATAATCAAACTGTTTTATTTATATTTGGTTGTATTTTGAGTTGATACTGTTTTGTTGATAAAATTTGTTTTATTCTATTAATTTAAATCGATAAAATTTCAAAAAAATGGTATTAACTCAAAAAATTTATTTTTTTTTGCTATGAGTGGTAAAATTTAAAACAAAAACAATGTATATATATTTTCAAATGGAATTTGCTTATTATGATATGTTTGAATTTTTAAATTCTGTTAAAATGTGGCCATAAACAGTTTTTTGACTCTACTGAAAATTTTAAAATTTTGAGTTAATACCCTCTTGTTGATCAAGTGCGATATGTATAATAAAACACATTTATTATACAGTTCGGTCTTAGTATTATACACCATATTTAAAAATGTGTGAAATAAAATAAAATATTTAAAAAAAATGCTTTTAATAATATTGGCAAAGAATTTTGCGGCTTTGCAAACAAAATAGTGTTTTCCAAGTACATACAATATTAGTTGGTGCTTTGGTCATTTTTAACACGGTGGGTTTTACAAAAATACTAGTGGATTTTGTTCGTAGTTTTTTTTGGTATGGTTGGGTTTCTGATTTCAGAATGACAGATTTTTATCTAAAAAAAGCTTTAAAAATTTCACATTTTGTCTACTAATATTTAGCAATTTTGATCGAATAATTTGATACTTTTAATTAACTAAAATTTAGCTCAAATATAACTAAATATTCGTAGCTTCAACAGATTTTTTTTTGATATTATAATATTTAGCTACAAAAAAATGTTTTTAAATTTTAGCAGTTTTTTCCGCAACGTCAATTTTAACTAATTTTTAGTCGTTTTAGCAAAAATATCACTTTTGAGTTTTCAAAATTTCTTCATAAAAATAAGTTCCTTCCTACAATAAACATGGCACCGCAGATTGAAAGAAAAGACAGCATCAGCAACCAAACAAAATAATCTTTAGAAAGAATAAAACAACAACTCTTCCACATATGATTCATATACAACAACAATATCCCATGCATGTTGGGAAAAATAATATAAATTGTATATTCAAAAATAAATTGTATTCAACTTGTAGAATGCGGCACCAATATATAGGTGACGTGCAAATATCACACACCAAAAAATGTATAAACTGATATTCTTTTTTTAAATTCACATATTTTTTCAAGTTAAAATTAGCATCAGGTGTTTAATATACACACATAAAAATAGTATGAAAACAAACTAAAAATATCGAGAGTGTGCATATTCAACACACTTATGAACGAAAATCGAATTCAATTTATAAAAAAATATACAAAAAGATATTTTAAAAATGTTTATGAAGATAATAAACTGACATGATGATGTTACTATTTATAAGCTTTTCAAAAAGAATTTTACAAAAAAGATTTTTTATTATTTTGGTAACAAATTTTTTCTCTTTGGTTTAAACTTTTTTTACGACAATTGATTTAACTTTTATTTTACGTTATTCTATTTTTTATTATTCAATTGAATTTTACAGTATTTTTTTATATTTTTCATGTTTATTATTCATTAATTTTCTATAAAAAATCTTTAGTTAAAAATTTAGTTAAAAAGATTGATTTATCAACCAAAAAGAGGACAGAGCAAAATCTTCGCAACTGAAAACAGTGTTTTGACTCAAAATAGCTCAAAATCAGTTACCTTAAAAAAAATTTGGTTTAATTAAGAAAAAATGTTAGTAACAATTAAAATAATTTGTAACTATGTATTGCATTGATTTAGTTTTAATGAAATTTTTCAGTTTATAAAATTAAAATTTAATTGAAACTAAAATTTTAATTACATCAATTAAAAGTTAATAAAGAAAATGGTTAGATTTCACTGAAAAACGACAATCAGATCTTAATGGACTTTGGATAAGTTGTAGAGGAGAAAAATCTAAAGGACATGTGTTTTTTTAGCTGCCCAATCTCATGTTCAGTAAGTGTGTTCAAAAATTGCTCCATTTTTTTCTTTTTTTCGAATTATTTTTATAGATTTAATGTACCGGTCAAAATTACCGGGTTTGTTTTTATGAAAAAAACGGGTATTAAAAATAAAAATTTTAAAAACAAATTATTAGGAAATTCGTAAATATTTGTATATTTTAATTTTATATGATTTTTTCTAGCTTTGTATACTAAAATTCATGTTTGTGGGCCCTCGTATATTCGCTACTTTCTTTATTTTAATATATACACACAGAGAAAATTTTGCTGTTTGCCAACTGAAATTTGGTTACTACGATTCAAATTCGGTTGTTACGAATTTCTGATGGTTGGTACAATTGAATATAAGTTTTCACAACAAAGTTCGGTTAATTCAACAGAATTTTAGTTTCAACACCTAAAATATTCCGAAATCCAATCTAGATATCGTTTTTCTAATTGAATTTATAAGTTGTTACCATTTAAATACACTTTTAAATTCGGTTGGCACTTTATTTCTCTGTGTGTATAAAAAGGGAATGTTAGCGACTGGACTCAGCATCCCCAGCCCAAACTGCTGGAACTAGAAACTTGATATTTAATATGCAGGATCACTTAAAGACGTATAAGCGTATAAAAATAATAAATATTTAATATTGAAACGGAGGGGGCAAAATTCCCCTTCAACCCCACTAACGTCCTGCCCAAACCTTTTTGGCTAGAAATCTGAAATTTGTAAAATAGGTTCTATGCAAAATTGGCTTGCTCCACAATGATATACTTTTTGAAATTTCTGTTGGCAGCTTCTTTCAAAACTTTATAGAAGGCTTGGGAATTTTTTTTTTTGATGTTTCTACCTTAAAAGAAATTGTGAGCCTTTAAGGGTTAACAAATTATTTTTCTATGTAAATTCCACAACTTAAATAATCATATTCCACAACAATATATTGATTTGATATTAATTAATGCAACTTTCATGCATCGATCAAAATGAGTGGTTCAGTAAATCTACCCTCAGGGAACTTCTGCTGTAGATATTTGTAGTTTTTTTCGAGTTTGTAATACAGTATCTTCCCTTTTAAGGGAAAACCAAGTCATTTGTAGAAGAAATTTCATTTTTGACTACATTTGAAGGCCTTATTGTAAAAACTTGATAAGCCACATTTATTGTTTTATGGGTTTTCGCTGTTTTCTAGACGTCCATTGATTAATATTTGATATAAATCTTGCTTAAACACTTATTACAAGTATCTGGTGTATAAACGTCTTGCTAAATTCATATTTTTAACATTTTTTTAACCACATTTAACTAAAAGTTAAATGTGGCTTATCATGTTTTTACAATAAGGTCTTCGTTTGTAGTTCATTTAAAAAATAAACCACATCAAATTACTGTATTATAATTTTACATTTTTAAATAGAGACGGAGGAGATAAGAAAAATAAACAAAAATCTAAAAATAGAATATTTGTGTTGTTAGTGTTGTCACTTCTGAGTATAATATACAATTACAGAAAAAGCTAATAGAAAAGAAAACTGCAATTTAGCTGCATTAGATTCGAGGCCATACTTGGGTGTGATCGCTAAACGGTCATGACTTGGTATGGTTACGTTTGTAATGTAAGATGAACGCAGGTTTGATTCTTACAGCCGCAGGTAGTTGAAAAATTTATCATATAGAGACAATCTGATAATTAGACACAAATAATAATACAATTTAAATGGAAAATCACTGATGAGCCTGTCCATAAAAAAGCAGAAACTAGTCTAGTCTGATTTTAAAATTAATAGTGTTTATAATTTTTAGAGAAAAACGTTTATTCTTCTTCTTAACCTCAACATTTCTAAAAACAAATAAATGTTTATTTTTTGTGGTTTTGTGTTTAATTTTTACTACAATTGTGGTTAATTTTTTTTAAACGGTAAAAAACAAATGACAATGTTAGTTAAATTTACTGAAATGTAAGTCGTCCTTTTTTCAAGTGAAATTTCATAGAAATATATATATCCACAAACAAAAAGTCGGTAGTGAAATTGAAAATATTTATTATTTGAAAATTTAAAAATAAAAAATAAATTAAATAGAAATTACCAACCGTACCAAAAAAATAGTACTGGCAAACCACTGCTATTTGTGTGAAACCTATCGTGTTAAAAATTACCAAAGGTACAACTGATAGTGTACTAGGAAAACACTATTTTCTTTGTAAAGCATGCATTTTGCCAGTACCCACCGCAAAATTGTTGCGAATATTGTTTTTTTTTTAATATTACAACCAATTAGAAGAACTTTATTTAAATATTTTTTTATATTTCACACATTTAAATATGATGTATAAGACTTAGACCGAACTGTATTGCTTCTTTTTAAATGTGTTTGAATTATCAATGTTTTGACAACGTTAACAAGTTCGCTCAAACCAATGGTTGGCCACTGTTATCAATAGGGTAACAGGACAATACTGCCAAGGTTCTTAACCGACCGTCACTAACGATTTGCCTAAACTGTACCGATTGTTTTTTCTACATGGGTATGTTAAGCATTGTTTTTAGTCAATACATTTACTTTTTCTTGCGGTTTTCTTTATCTCTAAAAAAAAATTGTAAATTAAATTTTAAAAGAATTATATTTAAAATGTATTGCAAAGAGATATTAAATACCCGCAACCACTGTTGTTATCATTTACACAAACAAATGAAATAAAACTTATCAAAGGAATGAGAGAGACTCTAGCTAATAATATGCAATAAATAATATTTCACAATAATAATTTTTCATTTTTAGTTTCAAATAAAACTGACATAAAATCATTCGTTGAATAGTTTTTATTTATTTTTATTTCATACAAAATGTATGAGAAGAATTTTCATACAATTTTTCATTTGGCATTTTCCCTGTGGTATTTCGTTTTCGCATTTATTTTTCTTGTTTTTTCCCATAAATGTTTTGTTTTAATATTTATTTTTTATTGTTTTTATTACTTTTTTTATTGGATAGTGGTGGAGAGTAGAAATATGGAAACGATATAAGTTTAGATGGTGAGGATGATGATGATAATGATGGCGCTATTTTGTTGATTGTTATTTTGTGTATGAAAAAGATACGAATGTATGCGCTTAATTTAATATCAACCATGCGTTTCATAAAATAATAAATTATGAAAATTATAATGAGTTAATTGGCAAGCGTTAGCAAAAGTAAATTTAACTGTAATTTTAAATGACTTTGTAAGATAAACGTCTATTTACAAAGAGAATTTTATACAATGTCAATGTTAATAGGAAAATTTATATGGACAGAATAAATTATTATGTTTATAACATTAATGAATTTTCATTATTTAAAATAAATTATGTTATAGAGTGATTATGAAAACCAAAATTTGATTTTAGAATTTGTTTTAACGCAACCGATTGGATTACACTAACAACATTTAATTTATGCTAATAATTTATTTAATAAATTCAAATTCTTAGCCCACCAACTCGATTCATTAAATTATATTATTTTTTTATAATATTGATATAGTTAATAAAAACTTAATAAAATGTTTCATAAAATTAATAAAATATTCCATTTAATTAAGGAAATATTTCATTAAACTTATGAAATGTTTTATTAAATTAATGAAATGTTTCATTAAATTAATGAAATTTTCCATTAAACTAATGGAATTTTTCATTAAATTTAAATTTGCATTACCTTAATTACATTTTTCATTAACGTAATTAAATTTTCATTACATTAATGAAAATTTTCACTAAATTAATTAAACTTTTAATTAAATGATTGACACTTTTCATCAAACTAATGAAACTTTTCATTAAATTAATGAAATTTTTCATTTATTTAATGAAATTTGTCATTTAATTAATTAATAACCATTAAATTTATGAAACATTTTAATTTTAGAATTGTCAGGTTCAAAGTATTTTCAAAAATTTTTTTGTATGACATGAATAACGTTTTGTGTATGTGTTAGCCAATAACAATTTTTCCTTATAGCAAATTTGTCCATAATGCTTTATACCTAATAATAGCAACAAAAAGCTTTACCAACAATAATGCTTGAAAACAATAACAATTTTTTGGTAAATTGAAGAGTAAATTGACACACTAATTCCGATCTGAAAATTTTATTTATTTCACATATTAAAATTTTAAAATAAGAATAATGAAATTTTATGAAAAATTGTATTAATTTAATGAAATATTTTATTAAATTAATGAAATCTTTCATTATAAGAATTTCATTAAATTAATAAAATGTTTTAATAAATTAATGAAATATTTCGTTAAATTAATGTTTCATGAAATTTTTCAAAATGTATCATAACTTTTGAACAAAAGATACAAAATTAAAATGTAATGGCTCAAATAACAAGATTTTATATTATTAACGCATCAAATATCAAAGTACCATGATTTGTTACTTAAATATAAATCTTGTGTAAGTTTAGATATTAAATTTGTTTATTTGCAGCAGCATATGCAGCAAAATACGTTAACCGGTTAAAGGAATATTTAATAAATTTGATAAAAAAAAATGTATTGATTGTTAAACTGTTTCAAGATTAAAAGAATTATTCATAGGGAAAAAGTCTTATAAATAGGAAGATTTTTAATGAAAATAAATTGCTTGTCTTTTGTTTCAATTCACCTCTCTCTATGACTATTAAATGCTCTCTTGAACTTTTAATAATTATTTTTGTATAAATTTACAATATTTTTTTTTTTTTTCGTAAGCCACCAACTTGGTTGTTATTACAAAAATATAAATATCCATAAAACCATACCGCAAAATGTATTTGTAACAAGTGGTGGTGGTAATGTAAACAGCATATAGATTCTGATGGCGGCATCTATGTCTTTTTCTATAATTTCCCATTTTCTTTTTGATTTTCATAAAAGATATAAAAAGCAATAGAAAATGTAAAGAAAATGGAAAAAAAATCCAACAAAATAATAAAAACGTATACATTTTTGCATTCATATCTCGTATGTTAAAACCGAGTAAAATATCCATAAATGTTGATGCTACAGATGTTCCCAACAGCCAACAATGGTACAAAAGTTGTATTGTGTAGTAGCAATAGCAACAATACAAAAGTTTTAACGATGATGATTGCTGAATTGAATTTTATATTGTTTTTTTTTTTGTGAATTTTCCTCTAGTTATATTTTTACTAACTGCGTGGGTGTTTAAAGAAGGGTGCATAGGATAGATAAATGGATAGATGAATGAATACTTCGACTGGTTACGTTTAGAGTTTATGTCTATAGTAGATTTTTAAAACAAAAAAAAATAAATAAATGGTTTTAGATTTCAAATGTTGTTATTCACTGACTTTTGTAGACATGGTTAAAGAAAAATAAAATATTAGAAAAAATATATGTACCATCCTTATATTATGATGTACCATATTTGGGACTAGTTCATTAAATGGACCAATTAATTGGCATTGTTTGATGTCAGTGGTAATTAAATTAGTTGGCATTACAATTGCTTAAAAAGAATATCAATGCTAATTGATTGTTGTACGAGTAATTGTTTCTTACAATTATTTACAAAAATTGTATTTGCTAATTTAGATAAAAATCATATAATTGTGCACTAATTCATTAATTTTTAGAAGAAATTTAATTTTTTACTATAATTGTAGTTCATTTAAAAAAACAAACCACTTTAAATTACTGTATTATGATTTTACATTTATTTTAAAGTTGTTTTTTTTTTTTATTTAAAAAAAAATAAAACAAATACATGTTTGTTAATTTTTTGAATATGTGGTTAATTTTTACTGTTGAATTTACTGAAATAGAAGTCGTCATTTCTTCAAGTGAAATTTTATTTGAGTTTAACTACATTTGCAGTTATCTTTACCTACATAGTATTCTAAGTGCAGGACTCAAATTTTTATATTTTTTCCTAAACAAAACACTTGTTACATATATACAATTCACACTTGGGACTAGTTAATTGAATTGACCAATTAATTGGCGATTTAATTGGTTAATGGTAATTAAATTTTTTGGCATTGCAATTGCTTAACACAATGAAAATGAAATTTTGTTTTAATTGGCATTAATCAATGGCAATGCCTTTAACAGACAATTAAAATTTAAACAATTATAATTGTTTGTTACAATTGACTACAATTTATTTACAAATTAAGTAAAAAATCCTTTATTTGCGTACTAATTTTATAAGTATTCGGTATTTTATTATTTTATTTATATTTTGTCCTGTGGTTCCTATTGGGAACAAAGTATATATTAATAAATGCTGATCCATCATGACTAATCCGTTTCCAAACAAGAATAAATAGTATATACGTGATAAAACTTGCATAAAATAGCAAATACTTTTAAAGTTAGGACTTAAAGTAGAAGTTTTGATCGTTTTTTTTTTGAAAATAAAACACTTCTTATAAAAAATCATTTGTCGTCAATTACAATTGGTAGTTTTAGGCATTGGAGCCACTTCATTACCATTGTTATAATCAATGACAATTTAAAAATTTTCATCTGCATCGGAATGATAATGAAATTTTTTGGCATTGGCATTGGCCACAAGTATTGCCAATTAAATTTCAATCCCAACGAAAAATTCCGAAGTATGATAAAATTATTGTTTCGTCAATTACAATTAGTAGTTCTAGGCATTGGTGCCATTTCATTACCATTGCCAATTACAAAAAAATGTCATTGGCATTGGAATGTTCAGCGGGCCAAAACTATGTTAAAATGATGAGTCGCAAGTGAAAAACATTTTTGGTGTTTTAACGTGTAATTTTTAAAATTTAATTTTGGACTTCAATGAAATTGTTTAAGAAATCTTATGAAGCGGTTGATTGGCTTAGTTCCAATGCATTTTTCAAGACATTCATGAAGAGTTTTATTAACTCAATGAACTTTTTAATATTACAAAATTTTATGAAACTGTTTCATAAATTCTATAAACGATTTTCATTAATTCTACAAACATTTATAAATATTGACTTTAATGAAACTTGTTTCATAGATTCTATAAAAAGTTTGAATGGACGAGTTCTAGTGACAATTTTCATTAACGCGATGAAGAAATTCATTACTGATGTGATGATAATTATATCAGTGTATGAAGTGATTTTGAAGGGGGAGTCGGAGATTTAAAGTTTTACATTTTAAGCCCCATTGATTACAATACAGAGTAAGCTATAGAGTGCTAAAGTTAAATATCTCGAGTATGAACTGACTTTTGAAGATTGTCATTGTTACAATAATAAATTTAAAAAAATCTTCCTAATTTTAGAAACAGCTTTGAGCTTACAATATAGCGTAGAATACCTGACAATCACCCTGCGTTTAAACAGGGTGCTTATAAATATATTCTTCATGTTCAATAGTAAGTATCGGAAAGAATATAAAAAAGAAGCAGAAATTAAAAATGGCACATTTTTGACAACACTTTATAATATTTAAAAGTATAATTACGGTCCACTTCAGAGCACATTATGAAAAGTTAATTTTTTAATTTTTTTTTTTATGAAACCAATTAGTTTTTCGTTTAACCATGAGATAAATAAATTAAACTTGATGACAGTTCACAGTTTTGAGATATTCATGCAACAATAACAACGATAAAAACGAAAGGTCCACTTTAGCAAACAGGTCACATTAGCGAACATTGCCTTTTATAATTTTTCTTTGCTGGCTTTTAAGCTCTTTGACCTATTTTTATTCAAGAAATCGAATTTAATTATCTGATATAATTTTTGCGTATCTAATTGCCAAAAAAAAATCCTTTAAATGAACATATCCAGACGACTTTTAGTCGATTTCTTTTTCTTCTTGAATTTGTTTATAAAATTTGTGATATAACTTAAATTTTCATAAACTGAAAATATTTATCAAAGTAATTTTTTTTCAACTCTTTATGTTTGTTCTAGTTTTAATTTATTTCTTTTGTAAAACTTTTTTAAACCCTTCTCAAGTTTTGCCTCACTCCTTTTTTCCATTTACTCATTTCACTTTTTTCTCTGTTTTAACAGGAAATTACCACATTTCCTTAAACCACATGTGTTTACCCTCACCATATACACACACACACACACATACAAACACTCATATGCAACCGCACACATAACGATTTATATACAAAATACTATAATCCAACCGAGAGTGTTTTCTTCATTTTTTATATTTTTTATATTATTATTATGACCATTTTAAACTGACCATGTTGTTGTCATCCATATAACACCACTAGAGGAAAATGGGGAAAAATGTATAACCAACAAAACGATCGATATAAGTTGTTTTGTATGTACTTTGAATTGTTGTTCCTTATTTCTTTGCCATTGTTTGGTTATGGCCCTTTTGATACTCTGCCATCCACAATCTGGCACAAGATAAAGTTCATTATTCCGTTTGTAACAAATTTAAACTAGGACCTTATATGGTAGATTTGTATTGATCCTTTTAATACGGAAAGTTGATCTAAAGTGTCGCTTTATTAACGATCTGATTTTTGCTCCAAATTGGCTATCAGGGTTTATTAATACTGAGAGAATTATCTGCATGATATTAATGAGTTGTTGCATTAAAGCAATAAAGGCGCATCGTGTATTAAAACTTTTCATTAAGTTAATGAAAGTTTTCATAAAATTTTATGAAAAAAAAAACATTTCATTGGTTAAAAGTTTCATTTAATTAAAGAAGAAGTCTCATTAAAAATTTAGTTTCAACTAAAGTATGAAGCTTTTCATTAATTTTCATTAGTTAAGTGAAAATTTTCATTAGTTTTCGTCCAATATTTGTCATTGAAAAAGAGCATAATCGGCACAACACTTCAAAAGTTCTGCCTGAAAATGTTTGGACCGCTGTAAAATTTGTAAATATTTTTGTAAAATAATCTTAACATGTTACAAGACACATTTTGTAGGGTAAATTAGATTCGGAACATTCAAATTTAACATCGTTACATAGTTTGTTGTTGTTGTTGTTCTCTTTGAACCATACATTGCTAGTACGAATAAATTTTTATTTTGTTTAGTTGTTTTGTGTTAAAATTGTAATTTATTAACACCTCAGTAATTGTGACATGTAAAACAACAACAAAATGAAACTATAGAAAACGAGAAATTTAAAACTACTTGACATAACTTATGGCATAGACACTAAAATGACATAATAGTTGAGATTAAAATGTGAAACAATTTAAATGATTAAATATTTCAAATAATCACAATGCAACCATGGGTAGTTTTGACGACAAAATGTATACAATTGTGTGACAAATTAAAAAAAAAAAAAAACATTTTTAATAAAAGGTTAAATATGATTCTTCTTTATAATCGAGCTTAGATCTTTTGTTAAATGATTGCAAATTATTAATTTCCAATATTTCGTCTCCACATTGGGAGACTTCTTCAGGGAAATTAAAATAAATTTCCAATATTTCATCTCCACATTGGGAGACTTCTTCAGGGAAATTAAAATAAATTTCCCTGAAGAAGTCTCCCAATGTGGAGACGAAATATTGGAAATTAATAATTTGCAATCATTTAACAAAAGATCTTAAGCTCGATTATAAAGAAGAAAATCATATAATAAAAGAAGATCGAAGAAAATTAAATATATTCAAAGGGTTATAGGCCCTATGCTCCTTATAGGAACGACGGGAATATATATATAAAGGGTTATATATTTTTTTTGAAATAATTATCAATATAACCGCATAATATTTAGAAGACCAAAAACTTGGCATTTTTAACATCATGTTGTCCGATTTTCTGTATTAATCAAGTATTTTAATTTAATTATTCAGCTCAAGTATAACCAGTTTTGTAAATTTTAAAGTTTTATTTTTGCTGTCCTTACCAATATTTGGCAAAATAAAATTTGCTAATTTTAGCAGTTTTTTTTCGACATTTTTAACAAATTTTTAGTTCACTTTTTCTGTTTATTCAACATATTTATTTCTATGAATACAACAGCTATGATTTCTGGAAGGATGGCAACACATACTATTGCCGGTAGGTTAGGTTAGGTCGGAGTGGTAGCCGACCGTTGAACCAGTTAGAGCTCCTTACGAACCTAAGGAGGTGCGGAATACCAGCACCTGAAAGTTCCCCAAGATCGTGAAAGAACGCCGATCTAAGTGAGGCCCTCCTACGTAGCGCCAGCGCAGGTCATGAACAGAGAAAGTGCTCAATAATCTCCTCCTCCTCCTCGTCCCCGCAGCTCCTACAGAAGTCAGGCGATAACACCCCAACCTACGAGCGTGCCTGCCAATAAGACAGTGGCCGGTTATCACAGCCACTATGTCAGAGATTTCCCCCAGTGTAAAGCGACAAGAGCGCCCTCGTTCGCCCCAGATTCAGAGCCGGCCAGATGTGCCTTGTCACCACACAAGTCATGCCATTAGCCCACCTAAGTCGCCCTCTCAGAGTAGAGCCGATTGTTCAGCTTGCCGGTATTGGTAAGGGGTTTTGAGCAAAAACGGTTACGGTATTTTAATAAGTTGAAGTTTTTAATTTAAATCAATAATTTTGAGGTAATGTTTTTTAAGCGGTAACGGTCTTTAAGCGGTAACGGCATTCATCCAAGGATGTCTACCTAAACTAATATCAGTTACGGTTTCCGGTACCGGTATATTTTTTTCTTTATTTCAGTTAAAGTTATGATTTTTCAAAAAAAAATAAATAAAAACGGCTTATTGTTTTTTGCAAAATAACGAACTCTGGAAATGCAGAAATGACAGTAGAAATTCCTACAAATGAAGTCAAAAAGGCAATGACTGTATTTGTCATAAAAATTACTAACCATATAGTAATATTTAACTATTGATAAAACAACTACAATAGTAGTAAAAACTACTAAAGAAGCGGTCAAAAATGATTAACATTAAATAAAACAATACAATAAAAACATTAAACGACTGTTTTTAACAGTTATTTTTTGTATTAAAGCAATTTTTTTTTTAATAAAAAGATATTTTTAAATAACTAACAAAAATAAACAGTTAACTGCAAAATTACTGATAGTTGTTTATTAGAATACTAAAATAACTACTTAAAACAACTGTTACAGGAGTAAAGTATTATAGTTAGTTATTTTTTGTCTAAAACAGTCGTTTTTCATTTTCTCATAGAAAAATTACTACAATAACAGTTATTTGTCACTACTGTTTATTATCCGAATGATGTACATGTTTTCATGTAGATCACTACTATAGTTCACTGTAGAGCACAAATATAGTTACTGTAAGAATATTCTGAGTGTGGATTTCAATTTGAAACATTTTCATCGTTTACGATATCCATTTTTGATTTCAAGAAAAATTCCTTAGGAATCCCTTAAAATTTAAGTTTTCTACTCTAAATTAGAATTTAACCAGAACATCATTAAAAGTTTATTCTTGATTTTATAAATCATCTTTAAAAGATCATTATTAATATCAACGGTTTGTAAAATTCAACTTAATATTGCATCATACTAATGACAAGTTTTTTTTAAATTTTTTTTTGTAATACTGCTTTATTCATATCACTTCAATTTGCTGGTGCTGCTTATGTTTTTTTTCTTCTTGAGCTTTACACAATGACGACTGATTCTTCAAGCGACTACAAAGATGAGGATGAGGATGATGATGATGATTTTCAGCATTTTTGCACGTTTTTTCCGCTTATTTTTTTTTGCTTTTGCTTTTTAATTCTTCAATTTTACGTTTAAATGAAAAAATTTATATGAATCTTTCATTTACACACAGTTTACAGTTGGTTTTAGACTTTTTTTTTTGCTCAACTCTTGACTGTTCTAATATTTTCTGAACTTATTTATTTTCATACATCTCATATATGAAAACTTCACGGTCAGAGTTTTCAAAGATTAAAATGATTAAGACAATTTAAAAATTAATCAAGCCTAACGGATTTTAAATATATTATTAAATACACAGACATTTCCCCAAATTAGTTTATCACAAACACTTTTTAGTTACACTCTAGGAACTTCTGCTTTAAAATTATGTAGTTGTTTGGGTTGTAATACAGTTTCTTTATTTTTAATGTAAATGTCAGTCATTTGTAGAACAAATTTAATTTTTTACTAACTTTTTAGTTCATTTAAAAAAACAAACCACAAAAAATTACTGTTTTATGATTTTACATTAAGTTTTTACAGTAGTTTTTTATTATTTAAAAAAATAAATGTTTGTTTATTTTTTACTAACATGTGGTTCATTTTTACTACAATTGTGGTACATTTTTGAACATTAAAAACAAATGACAATGTTAATTGAATTTACTGAAATGTAAGTCGTCCTTTCTTTAAGTGAAATTTAATTTGTTTTTAATTACATTTGCAGTGGTCTTTACCTACATAGTATTCTAAGAACAAAAGACTTTTGTGATGAATTTTTATAGAAAGGGGGGAGAGTACTTATTTACTCCTTTACGAGGAGCTATTGGATAAGGTATAACTTAAGTAGTTTATTACAGACAAATTTAAGTGCAATCGAGAAAGTCATTATTTACTATGTCGTTCTCGCAAGAGTTGAAAATCCTTTTACTTACATACTTGTTACTGGTAAGCGAGAGTGGAAGTCATTTTCACTTACATTATAGTTACCGGTAAGGGAGAGTGAAAGCCTTTAACCAATGCCAGTTTGGATAATTTTGCAAGAAAATCACTTTGAAGTAATGTTAAATTAAGCAAGTCGGTAATCACTTACTTTATTGCTGCTAGTAAACGAGAGGGTAAGCGAGAAGGTAAGTAGTTTCTAATTGTTATACAAGTTTTAATACTTATGCAGAAAAAATGCATTTTAATATTTTGAGTCTTTTAAACCTCTGATTTTTTAGTAAAAATGTAAGTTAAACTAAATAATGGGTGTGTGTATGTTTGCTGTTTTTTGTTTTTTTTTGTTCAGTATTTGCCTGATATTTTACGTCATTTAACGTGTTTTGTTGGAATTTTTTCGTTTGTAACCGCGTTTTTTCCAATTTGTAAGTGAAAAATTAATGTCAGACTAAAAACAGCAAACAGACTGACTGACAAACAGACAGACTTACGTACAAATCCATTCTTTTATATTTTTAGTATATTTTTTTGTGTGTGCCTTATTGTCTTTTGTTTGTTTGTTCATACACTGAGAGACTTATCTGCATGATATCAATGAATTTTTGCATTAGATTTATGAAATGTCACTGGAACTTGTCAATTGAAGCTTTTCATTAAATTGATGCAGTTTTTATAAAATGTAATAAAAAATTATTTTATTTATTAAAAATTGCGTACTACTAATGAAAAAATTTCATTAAAACTAGTTTCATTAAAACTATGTTAAGCTTTTCATAAAGTTTAAGAAATTTTTTAATTCAAATTGTTAAGAAAACTTCATTAGTTTAGTGAACAAATTTCATTAAAACTAGTCCAACAAATTCTCTCTGTGTAGCGATGTGAGTTAATACAGTAGTTAACAAGTGAGAATAGAAATTCCATAAAGGCATAGAAAATTCATGTCATTGCTCATTGGTTAAATGTTTACAATGATTGATTAGGTTCGAGCTCACACGGATGGCATGTTTCGAAGTCAGAAGAAAAATGAATAAAAGCAGTTAATGTCATTGGATTTTTTGTTTGTTTGGATGTTATTTTTCATCTAAGTAGTGCGTTATATTCTTCTTATACCATCTTCTTTGTATTATAGTTTTAGATTACATTCGTTGGTAACTAGATTGCAGTTTAGTTTAATTTGTTGTCAAGGTTGTTAAATTTATCTTTACTTGTTTATTTGTTGTTTATATGGATTTAAATATTATGCAAATAAGATTAAAGTATTTAAATACCAAATTTAGTTTGATTTCAAATATGGATTTAATTGGTATTACAATTTGTGCAAAGATTACAATATTTACTTTGCAGATAGAGCATCTACTGGGAATTGAACCCAATACCCTTACTTTGATAAATAAGAAAATCACAAAATGATCAACAGAAATTATTTAAAAGTTTTTGCTACGGGTAATTTGTACGAACTGTCCATTATATATTGTACTTTTTATATTTTATTTTAAACCTAAATCCCGTTTTGTTTTACATTTTTCATACATTTTTCAAACACAGTAATACACTAAAAGTTCTATAAGTGACCTACGTGAATAATTTTTTTTTAAAACACAGATTTTTCAGACACTTAAAGCATACTATAAATCAATTTTTTCACATATTTTTTTTTTTGTTTTACTTAAAAAAAAAAAACTTATATAATTTAAAATTTTATTTTTTCAAGTTTAAACACAAAATGACAATCAATTTTTAATTGAAAAAAAGTCATCAAAACCTGAGTTTTCCGAATAAAATGTGCTCTTTTAATCAAAAACTTTCGTATGATTAGTGTTTCCATATTTTTTTATCGGGAGTTTTATATTATTAGATTAAAAAAAAAAAAAAAAAAATTCAACTAACAAGGAGAGTCTCCCGATGGGTTCTCTCCGATCTTAATGAAATTCAGACGTGTGATAGATCAAAAAAAAATAAGGGACACATATTTTTTTTAGCGACCCAATCTCATGTTCAGGGGTTAAAAACTGATGTCAAAATATTTACCCCATATTTAGTTTTTTTCGGTTTATTTCGTTATGAAAGAGTTTTTGGAGACGCATTGACTGGTGTTCCAAACATGTCCGATAACTTTCAAGTATTTTGTTATTCAAAAAAAAACTGTACTTTAAGTGGCATTAAAATTGGCATTTTTTTAAGGAATTGAGCTTGAAATTATTTATATTAATGCCTATTTAATTAAATCGAGTGGGTGTCTGAGCTTTTTCTGATACTCGTAACATCGTATTTTATGTAACTTTTCCCGAACTGCTGTCACCTACACACAAAAAACTAGTTTATTTTTTGATCAATGGTGAAAATCTTTAACTTCGAGCTCATACATTAGTTCTCATTTAGTGAGAAAACTAGTTTATATGAATGCTTGATGTTTTGCATGGGATTGTTACCTCTTTCAAAATGTGTTCTGTTGATGGGAACCTAGAAAATTCCTGAAATAGATCTATCAACACATTCCTGAAAGTGGTCAATTAATAAATTTGAAAACAACAACTATATGGATTATTTGTTAAGACAATATCCTAATAAAGAAATATAGAGTATGGCCTCTAACTTGAATAATTTTCATTTGTAATTACCAACATTTTAAAAAAATTCCCAAGATTAAAAAAATCATTGAAAAAATCGTTTAAATTGAAGTAACCTTCAAAATTGAAAAAATCGTTTAAATTGAAGTAACCTTCAAAATTGAAAAAATCGCACAATTTAAAACAACGTTAAAATTTAATAAATCGCTAAAACTTAAAAAAATCGCCAAAATTAAAAAAAAAAAACATAATTACAAATAATTTCAATTGTTACTACAATTTTATTAATAGGACTGAATTTAATTAAATTTAATTAACAAATATTTTAATTGCAATTCGATTTTAGTATTTGCTGTGTAGGGATTGCCACAGAAAATAACAAATTCCTTATAAATTGAACATTACATCTGGACATAAATTTGTCCAAGATTTTTTATATATTTTTATAACTTCTTGGTAGCATAAATCATAAGATTTGTTCAAATATTTTTTTTGTTTTTTTTCTATTATACAAAAGAAAATCTATAAATTTTTAAAGCTATATTATAAACTGCCATTGCAACTTTCATTTGAAGAAAAACTATATATAGAAAATAACCATCAAACCATAGAGTTTGCTTTAGATGAAGAAGCAACAAAAAAAAACAGTAAACCAACAAAACTTTTACAATTTTACAAATAAATTTAAGTACATATAACATAGCAATGGTCATAAGAAGACACCACAGAAACTAAAAGGTTTGGTTACTTTACAAAGGTGCCGTGCAAAAGTCAAAAAGCCAATTTATTTCAAATTGAAAAAAATAAATTATTTGTTATCAATGTATGACCATTGTTATATTTTTTTCTATTTCTTTATTAAACCATCATTTTTTGTATGTAGTACTTCATGATAGTCATCATAAAAAAATGTTGGTCAATAATAAAAAAAAAGAGTAGATTTCATTTATTTAATTTTGTCTAAAAAATGTATTCCGTGTAAACACAAATTGTCCGTCTTTTGACGTGAATTTAATTTGAGTGTGATTTTTTCATTATTTTAAATATACAGACATTAAATTTATTTTGTCAAGTTTGGTATGACCTCTTCATTTTTCATGTTAATTTTATATAATAATAAAA
Organism: Delia radicum; assembly: GCA_021234595.1. Lineage (NCBI taxonomy): Eukaryota > Metazoa > Arthropoda > Insecta > Diptera > Anthomyiidae > Delia > Delia radicum. The sequence continues at coordinate 238,235,466 of CM037854.1, read as the reverse complement.
AATATTGTTCATGCAGACAAACATTTTTCTTTTCCATTACACTCAGGAAAAAATGTTTCATAATATTAATGAAGTTTTCATAATATGATGAAGAGTTTCGTAAAAATGTATGAAAAATGTTTCATAGACCTTCATCACTTCATAAAAAAGTTTCATAAACTGTGTGAAAATAAATTTACCCTTTTTAGGGAAAAATAGTGAAATCTAGAAAACGTAAATTAAAATTTTGATTTGAAATATAGAAAATATTATTTGCAATTAAATTTTTTTTTAAAACTCAAAATCTACGAGAAATTATTTATTTATGAAATGTTTGAAATTAAGCCCTTTATAAAAAGTTATGAAACTTCATCCATATATTTATGAAACATTTCATAAATATCACACATATTCATCATATTTGTACGAAAATCCATGAATCCTCATATTTATGAATTTTTCATAAATATGATGAAGTTTTTTCAATGAGTGTAGGAAGGTTTCATGTAACGCCATAATATATCGTGTCTAAAAAAAGTTATTTATTTTATTATTTTGGTTGTGCAAAGTTTTTTATTTCTTTCGTATTTTGAGTATTCTTTGCAAAACGTGGCTAAAAAGGTGATGTTTACGATAATGTCAATATTATAGTTTTTTTCTTAAATTAATTTAAAGGTCTTACAAACAATTTAGAAAATATTCTTTTTAAATGAAACTTGAGTACAGTTAAACCTTTAATTCTGCTTTTACCATAAAATTTATATAAATTTTCAAAAACAGAACGCGGAACAAGAATATTAGGATAGTATATTAAGCCTTTTTGGTGATATGCACTAATTCGCGGGATCACTACCCAGGTAGAAAAATACAACCTTTAAAACGTTTTAAAAGCATTTTTCATGATGGTACAAGCGTTTTCAGAACATACCAAATTACAAATTTAAAGCGTTTTGAGAATGTGCAAAATGATAACCCAAATTTACGGTCTGAGGATGGTATTTTATAACGTTCTCAAAACATTGCAAAACAAAATTTTTGAAATGCTTTTTCAATCGTTAAATAAGTATTTGCAGAACATTTTGGCTTACAGTTATTAAGCGTTATGAAAACGACCCAAATGATAACCGCTTTGGGGGTTGTAATTTTGAACATTGTCAAAACGCTCGAAAGACAAATTATAAAGATCTTTATGAATTGTTCATAAATACCACAAATAATGAAACATGTAAAATATGATTAAAATAATATAAATAAAGTAACAAAACATTGTAATTTTAAATAGTTTAACTAGCGTTTTATTAAGTTTTGAAAAAGTCCTCTAAAATATTGCTTTATCTGTCCTCAAAATATAGTGCTTTATAAAAGATATACAAGGACTATACACTTTATAGAGTCGCTACATTATGGGCTGGCCATATTGAGTGATTTATTGAACTCGGTTCATGAAGAGAAAAGCATATAAAAAAATTGCATAAGAAACCGAGTTCGCATATAGATAGACCCCTTATGACAGTGTTGTTTTTTAATCAGTAAAATATTTTGTAAAAAAAAAAAGTATTTCTAAAGTACTATTGGCAAATGTTAGAAAAACGCTTTAACGCAATGGTTTTACATTGGTTTTATTTTATAAACCGTTGTAAATTTTGTACGATAAGAACTTCTAAAGTACTTTTTACAAACGTTGGAAAAACGCTTTGAACCAATGTTTTTACAGTGTTTTTATTTCACAAATATTTGTAAGTTTTGTATAAAAAGTATTCCTAAAATACTTTGTCCGAACGTTCGAATAGCAATCCAAAATAATGTTTTTTAAATCCTTTTTTTTCGTATTATTTGCAATTATCGCTTTGGAAACGCTTTTATTTTAGTACCATCAAAAACAAACGTTTTGAAAACTCTTCGTTTTTTGTAGCATCCCAAATTTCTACCTGGGTAGGTTTATTAAATTTGACCTTTGGAGGAATTTCGCTTAGGGCAGATGTGGACAAGTTGTTATTAGATGTACAAAATACTTAAGAAAGTTTCAGCCAAATCGTAATTGAGTTTTCTCTGACGCTTTTCATTTGAAAACTTATATTTTAAAATGTATTTTCTTGACAATTCTATGCTCTTTTATTACCGAGGTAAAAACTAAAAATTCGATCGAAGACAATTTGCAATCTCTTCAATTGTCAAATTTTGCCGCCAATTCACAGTTTTTTGTCCAATGTAACTGTTTTATAATTATTTATGAAACTGTTTCATCAAATTATTATTAAGGTGATGCGTTTCGAATTTCATCCGGACCTGGCTCAATTTTGTGTTAGCACTACACTAGACTAAAATTTTTTTGCTGTTTTGGCCTATCACTTTCGGTTTTTGAGATATGTGTCATTATCTTAAAAAAGCATTTTTCTATGAAAAATTTCGTAAATAGGAAAATGTTTCATCAATTTTCGTGCAACTGTTGTGTGAAACCGTTTCATAAATATGATGAAACATGTTTCCCTGAGTGAAGAATGAAACTGTTTATATTGAATACAAGTTCTGAATCAGACCTTCTGATCTTGAAATTACGAAAGTTTTAACTATATTTGTTAGGTCTTTCTTTATTTATTACAGCTTTTTTAGTTTATTTTTTTATATTTGCTTAGTTTAGCTTATTTCAGATTATTTTGTTTATATAAGCATATTTAGATTTTTTTTCTATAAAAATTTAGCATATTTTGAATATTTTCTTTAAAAATAGAGTTTTTATTTCGAATCTTTTCAGAGCTTTTTTTTTGTGTTGCGCTACCCAGCATAACAGGGCTTCAACTCATTAGCAGACTATTACTCACAACATTACTTTTGTTCGTTATGTCCCAAAACTAATAGGTTCCCATTATTTTGTGCTTTTTTTGTAAGCGAGAGGGTAATGGGTACCCATTATGTTGTGGCTTTTTGTAAGCGATTTGGCAATGGGTTAGCATTACTTTTGGAACATCGCGAACAAAAGTATTGTTTCAAGTAAATAGTCTGGTAATGAGTTGAACCCTGTTTTTCTGGGTATTCATGATTTATCATTGTGTAATTAAATTGAAGCATACAATTAGGCTTTAGGAATTACATGTAAGAAAGATTGTTTATTTTTGTTTTATGGCATATTGTTGTCGTTGTTGTTTATTAAAAAATTTCAATAGTTTCACTTTAAATGGAATTATAACATTTCTAACACAACAAAGGTATATAAAAAAATGTATGAAAAGTTTGACTTATGCAAATTTTTGTTTTAGTTTTTATTTAAATTCAAATCGGATTTTTTTTCTGTTTTTTTTTTTCTAAAAAGTAGAAAAAAATTAAATATTCAATACAACAAAATACAAAAAAAGATAACAGCTCAAAACGGCAACAAAAACAACAAACATAAATCTACTTTATTTCCACAAAAGTAAAACGAAAACCTTTATATATTCACCAGAGAAATGAAGAGAAAGTGATATATTAGGCAGGCTATAACTGTTATTAAGAATTGACTGAAATATATTGAAAGAGGGGAAAAAAAAAAATTTGGTACTAACCAACAACAAGAAAAATACAAGACCTTTTGAAACTTCTTCTTTTGCTTGGTCTTTCTTTTTCTTCTTTTACTGGTTGTATTCAACGCTGTCAACTTTGGAGATTGTCTCCATTTTGACGATTTTTAAAGTAAAATATGATAAAATTACGATTGACGATTTTATTGTAAAAAAATTTGTGATTTTTTAAATTTTGATAGATTTTGTATTTTTTTTTATTCCCTATATTTTATTGATAAAAACTTTTCTTTTTATTTCAACGAAAATCTGAAGGATTTTTCATATATTTTTTAAATGAAGTTCTAAAAAAGTTAATTTTTTAAGGTTATTATCCCAGCTAAATCAATATTTCTTTGGTTTTGCTTAAATTGAAAATTATAAAGAAATTAAACCCATCTTAGGTATTTTCTAAGATCGGATTGTTATTTATGAAAAATTCAGTTGCAAAATTGTTCAAAAGCAGTGTTTTCAATAAATGTTCAGCAAATTTGACTTACTCTCGAATTCGACTACACAGAGACACTTTTCCTGGACAAGTTTTAATAAAGAAAAAAACTAAAATAATGAAGTTTTCTTTACAAGTCAATGAAAAATTTCTGAAACTCAATGAAAAGCTTCATAATTGTTATGAAACTATTTTCAATGAAACTTTTTCATTAGGCGTATGAAATTTTTAATAAATAAAATCAAATTTTTCATAAAATTTTATGAAAAACTGTATTAAATTAATGAAAAGTTTTAATGGACGAATTCCAGTGATACTTCATAGATCATATGCATATTTCGTCATGGAATTTTGGAGATTTGAATATTTTGCGTAAAGTTTTGTACCTAAAACTCGCAGGCATTGTGAAACAATTATTAAAAGGAAGTTTTGTGTGAACTTTCGCATTTTTTATTGAAATTTCGGTAGTTTTGGGTTGACGATTTCTCATTTTCAAAACTTTTCCTTTTATAAAAAACTGACGATTTTTTCAACAAAATCGGTTGGCAACACTGGTTGTATTCAACACCATTGATTTTGATGTTAAATGGAAAGTATAAGAAGAAACTAAATAAAAAGCTCATTCTTTAAAAGCAGCGCGAAATGACTTTGGGTATAAATAAACAGACGTTGAGCAATTTTGTGTCGTTTTTCGTGTTTTTTTCCTTGTTTTGATTAATGATCCAAACTTAAATAGGTATGTAAATATTTTAAATGACTGAGTTAACAGCAACTACAACAACTCTGCCAACTGCCAAAGTACCAAAGAAAAAAAAAAACATGGTGGAATGACCACCATTGCATAAATGTATGTGTAGGTTCTACATACATTTACAAGAGAAACAGAATGAATAACAATCAAAACTTGAATAAAGCAGCAGCAGCAATACACTTAGACGTTTGTATTCGTACTTAAAATACTCTATATAAAGTAGGTTAAATATTAGCCATGTAATTTTCGCTGAATTATGTAAAAATGACAAGGTTGTTGAAGAATTGCAAACTAATATATATTTAGCTTACTTTACTATCAAGAGTTGTTATAGAAGTTTCAAAAGAATATTGAAATGAGGACTATTTTCCTTAAAAATAAGTAAACAAATTTATAATTTGTCAAAAATTGTTTAATAACCCAACAATATATTCGGTTTTTTTCGAAAAAAACAAAAAAGTTAAGTCCCTAGGAACTTAAACCAAAAAGTTAAGCCCGTAGGGAATTAAACAAAAAAAGTTAAGTCCTCAGCGAATTAATTAAAAAAAGTTAATTCCCTAGGAGAATTAAACGAAAATGGAATGAATTCCCTGACCAAAAGTTGAATCAACTGAATTTGAATGAATTACTTTTGAACGATTTAATAAATTTTAATGCTAAATGTTTTAGTCGTGGAATTCATTCTCTAAATTTGAATTTTTTGAATTCATTCGCGGAAATAATTATTTTCTCGTTAAAGAATTTATTTCTTGTATTAAAAATTTAATTCAATTATTCATTCCAAATTTAATGAATACTTCAAAGCTATAGTAGTTACCATATGGTAGCTCAAACCTTGTTTCAACTTTTGATTTTTATCAATTATTGTTGCGATTATTGTAGAACTAGTTTTAAAAGTTGTTTAGTACGAATTTGAGAAAATTCGGATAGCATTAACCTGTGGAGCCACGCATACAAAGTTTTCGATTTTTGAAAATTATATCTTGCAACACATAATTTTTAATTAATTTTGGCATGCTTTTGAAATCGGACTAACGGTTATCGAGAAGCACATTATGCCGGTGCTTCATGAAATAGAAATACCGTTATAAATGAACACGGGATTTATAAAATTTACATGTGGCTTTATAAAGTGGACTTGTAGCTTTGTTCGGTCGAAACTGAAGCCCAACTTTTTATTTTTTTTATTTGAAAAAAAAATAAATTTAAATTGATTTTGATAACAAATTTTGTTAAAAAAATGATTTAAAACTTTTGTTTAACAACATTGAAACTCTGAGTTCAATTAGTTTTAAAGATGAAAATGATTCATAATAAAAATTGAAGATTTAAAAAAATACTTTCAGGATTAAAAATTTTTTTTTTTATTACTTTTATAAATTTTTCTCTTTGCTATTTTTGTTCCTAAAAGTTCTTAGATTTTTACGATAATATTTTTACTTATACATTTCATTTTATTCTTCATATTCCATCAAAGTTCTCCTTTGACATTTACAAACCAACCAATCATATCAAATGCCTTTGGAGAATAGTCCTTAAAAATATATTTGAATATCCTTTTTTATACATAAAACGAGATGGAAAAAAATTAATGTATGTAAATGTTTTAGAAAACAAACGAATATTAGAAATGCAAAACTGCAACAAATATTATGACACTACAAACACTATGAATTTTTTATAAAAAAAAAAAACCAACGAAATACAAATAGGTACCCGAGTAAAAACATTTGCATATAAAAATACATTATTTGAAATAAAAGTATATATTACTGCCTGCTAGTATATGTAAATGGATACACAGAAAAAAACCGTAGGCACTGCCAAAAGAATTTGTAACTTTAAACGCCCTCATTTTTAAATTAAAATTTAATTACAACAACATTTTTTATTTGAAATGCTTGTAAATTATAGTTTTTTATAGAAAAATTCAAAATTACAAAAAAATCAACAAAGGGGTGTTTGTATTTACAAATCATCATCGAACCCACGACTCCCGCAATGATAAGCCAGCACGCTACCAACTAGCCTACCGGGGCGCACATATATATTTTTTAATAAACCTTAATCCATATCGACCAATATATAATCGTATATACAATTGTAAATGGTTAGTATAATTATGTATAAGGATTCGTAGAATTAGATATAACACAATTCAATATTATATAAAATAACATATAGAGTAATATTTAAAAAAAATTTTATTTCATTTTGGATATGGATTGTATATGGACGTTTTTACTCGGGATTCTAGAATTTTTTATTTTTCCCATAAATACGTAAAATTGTCCACATTCGGGACACCTTAATATGTATTTAAATTTAAAAATTTTTTATAAGAGAACATTTTTGAAAACTGCAAAAAAGTAATATGTATCTTAATATTTTTTTTTATTGATGTAACGGATATGATAAGAAGAACATATATTTGTATGAATATATTTTATATATATTTTCATACAGTTATATACAAAAATGTAACATTTAGTGCATTTATACTAAACTAAAGCTCGGAGCCAATTATCTTTAGATGTATCAGTTTATATACAATTATATCAGGTAAAAATTCGGATTCAAACATATATGCTTTTTATACAATTATATATATTTGTATCAGTTCAGATATAAACTAGTACAATTAGATACAAAACTTATACAATTTAATACAATGACATCGGACCATAATTCGGATAAAATTGTATATAATTGCATCAGATTAGATCTAAACATATACAAATATATACATTTTTCGGATAAAATTTAATAAGATAAAATATAGTGTCACATAAAAATTAATATGACTACATAAAGCTCCATATAAATGTTTTTAATCGGGCACACACAAATACACATTTAAACACAACGCTCATGCAACCAAACTTTACACTCCATAAAATGTGGCTACAAAAGGTGGATACTACTAAAAACTTTACTACACTATACTACACAAAAAGTATATGTAATGGGAAAATGTATGTACTTTAGGAGAAAAAAGAGTATAAATTACATATAACGATAACAGTAATAATAATAATAATAGCAACAACTACTATACCAGCAACAAGAACAGTCGTCGTTCTGTTAGACACGACAATAAAGAGGATCCGGAAGCAAAGGTTTTTCTTGTATTATATTCTATGTAGATGTATGAATGTGTGTGTTGTGTCTATGTGTCTTATATTTCACTTTTTTCGGGATGTGGCGGTAGGATGTTGCTGAGTGTATGTGTAAGAGTGTGTTTATTTCACTATGTTGTGTGGCAGAAATAAATGTGCAAGTTTGAGTTGTGTCAGTTATATACAGTTTTTTTTATTAAATTACGTGTTCAGTGTAACTTTGTTATAGTTTTATTTAGTTTTTGTATTTTATTTTTATTATTTATATGTTTGTTATGGAACGAAAAGTTCACATTCAAACACTATCATCTTTCTCTCCTACTTATTTCATAAATGCAAGGTTTTTTTTTAAAAAAAAATTTTATTTGCTTAGCACATTTTTTAAATATATATTTAAAATTTTCCTATTTTTAAACTTTTGCAGATTTAAAAACGACGAAATTTTATACATTTTGAGGTATACCAATTTGATGTCAACCTAGCGCTGATTCTAACAAGATTTGTTTTCCATCTTTCTCTTACGTTTATTAACAATTAGTGTGTTCTATTAATATTTAAATTATTATCTCGAACCTGACAATACAAAATGAAAATGCAACTTTAAAGATGAACAATACGTGAGTGGTCCCAAAATTAGCCGACCGAAACAAAGAAAACACAACAAATTTGGGAAAAAAAAATTTTATTTCTCAACAGAATATAATTTAAGCTCAAAACAATTTTCCCAGCGATATTCAATAGCTTATACCCTGTTTAAAGTTAGAACTGTTTGGGTCCTTAAAATAGTCATCAACCGCATGCTCCACCTTTTCATTTCGTGCAAATTTTTTACCACCGAGACATTTTTTCAAGTTTTTCGTTTTTGAATATAATCAATAAAAATTATCCCACGCGAATTCCAAAATACAGACGCCATGACCTTGCCAGCAGAAGGAACAGTCTTCGCCTTCTTTGGACACGATTCTCCCATTCCAGTCCACTGCTTTGGCTGTTCCTTTGTCTCAGGTGTCAAGTGGTAGTCCCATGTCTCATCCATGCTTACGAATCGACGCAAAAACTCGGCTTTATTGCGGTGAAATATCGTCCAACACACTATTGAACATCTTTTGTTACATTGTGTCATCTCGCGCACACCTTTCTCATCTCCAAATTTTTGATCAATATGCGATGTATAGCACTTTTTGAAATGCTTATCTTTTCAGCCAGCTCGCCGCACACCTTTAGCCGACGATCATCCAATACCATTTATCGATTTTCTTAAACACTACGGTTTAAACTATGCCACCCAATATTTTATAGTCGTAAACGAAGGATCAAGCTCGGCTTTAATATTGGTTGGACTGAGACATTTCAAATGAAAGTATTGAATCACATGATGGTGACCAATTTGTTCCATGTTTACAAATTCACTGAGATCGTTTATTTGGCTCAAAAAAAATTCTAAACAACGTGCAACCTTGAAACTTAAAACATATGTTTTATTACTTTTACCACTTTTCATCAAATTATTTTTTTTTTTCAAACTACTGCCGCCATCTATACGTCAGGTCGGCTAATTTGGGGACCATCGTTCATAGTAAAATTTAATTATTTTGGAATGTCATTTTCTAACCGAGGAATTGAAATAATTTAATTTCAGGACACTTGTTTGAGACGTTTTACTAGCGTTTCCAAAAAGCGTTTTGCCAGCGTTTGTTTTACAATAATTTTAGTGTAAAGTATGTCAAGATTTATTCCGTTTTATAAAAATTATAATGACGAAGTCCATGTCTCAATTTTAAAATATAGTAAAAAACAATATTTTTAATTAAACTTTAAAAGGCGGTAAACTTAAATAATTTTAATTTCATATGTTTTTGATGCAAGATTTGTCCGTAAAATTATCCAAATCTGTAAAGAATCTGTAATTCGTACTAAAATGTTTAAAATACATTTAACCGTCTAGGATCCATTTTCGGTCAAAGTTTAACCTTTGGTCGATCATATTTCCACTAGAGGGAGCTTAAAGGCAAAAAAATTAATGACAGTATTCTGAGTATAATTAGAATTTTTGAGTTTATTAATAGATTAATTCTAAAGTCCGATTTCATACCTTAACTTCGATCGCAGATTTTTTTCCGATATCTTAAAATAATTTCAGTTTTTCGCTGCCCTTACTTTCTTTTCTAATAGTCTCATTAAATATTTACAAAGTTAATTTCTTTTTTTTATACTCTCCTACTACACTGGCAAGTATTTTTGTAATCATTAAAATCTGCAATACCTCAGCCACCTCCATACTTTATTATTTAACTTACAAAAACGTTTCAATTATTAACATTTATTGTCTTCAATAAACCAAACGTTTGACCTATTTTCATTTTTAATTTTCCCCTTCTTAAACTAAAGAAATACTACTTGTCGTTTTAGTTCCTTTCTTTGAATAGAATTTAATTTGGTAGAACTGAATACCCAACAACAAAAGTGCAGCAGCACCAGCACCAGCACCAGCAACAACGACAACATCGACAATTGCACTAACTAACCCTGACTTCCTATTACAAGCCTTAATTTCCTTTAATATTTCCCTTTACATATTTACGCTATTTTATATCAATGTCCTTTTTTTAGTTATTCTTTAGTCCGACGTCATACTACCACCCCTGATCCTTGTTCTTTTCTTTTTAGCAAACGCAATAATAGTTTTCCGTAATGTTGTTGTTGTTTTTATATGGTTGAGTTAAAGTTGACACCTTAAGCAAACATGTCGCATTTATAAATAATTAACTGTTGCTCACTTACGTATGTACGTCGTAGTAGTTTCGTTTCGTTTTTTTTTTTTTTAAATTTTTTTCTTTTCTGTGTACAACACATTTTTAAATTCTGCTAAAGTAGGTACCTCCATCCATATTTGCCACATTTTTCTATGAAAATTTTCTCTCACACACTGCTACAATATTTATACTTCAGAGTTTTAATAAATTAAATTGTTTAAATTTGATTTAAATGATTAAATCGATAAAGAAAAATTACAGGTTTATAAGTTCATATTAAGAAAATAATTTGGCCCCAACAAGAACAAATTATTTATAATAATTTTAACTTTATTTTATTTAAAAAATAACAAAATCCTAAAGAATGTTTCATAAATTTTTGGAAGGGAAACTCAAAACTGTTGATTTTTTAATTATTTTAATAATTTTCCCTATAAAATCACTGATAAGAGAGATTTTCTATGTCTTTGATTCCTGTTAAATCAATATTTCTCTTGAATACCATTTTTTATACGTCAAAATTTTGTGAAATCAAATAGAAAAAAAAATTATAAGAATTAAAATTCCGCTATGGAATTTCAGAGAATATAATATGCAGGTGCTTGTGCAAATTTAAATGTAACTGACACTAATAGAAAACATGATTTTCTATTGTTGATTTACTTGAATAAACGTCACTACATTGCTAGGTCTGTCAAAAAAAAAACAGAATAGTATTTGGAAGATGACAAAGCCAATTGTGATAATATTTTGTTGTTGTTTTTGTTCTTTCTTTGATATTTTAAATTTTGAATCACGCTCCTAGACGAGGACAAAAAATTCTCATTGAGTTTGTGATTCAATATAACAAATATCTTTAGAAATTCTAATAACAAAGTCCCCTGAAGATTTCCTTGGACAGGAATGAAATTCGGATAGGGCCAAGCCTACAGCAGATTGTTTTTCACAATTTGTTAAATAAGTTTTGGGACTTTAGCACATTTAATTACTATAAATGCATTTAATGATTATCCCGATGAAAATAAATTTAAAATAATTCGATATTATTATTCCTATACCGCGGAATTTTTTATAAACCCGGGCACGGTTGTAAGGTAGCTAATAACGAAAGGTAACAAAATGCTGAAATAATCACAAATTAAGTGATTAAAACAAAACTATGAGTAAGCTTTACCCCTTTTTTTATTTTATTCCCATTACAAAAATTACGATTTTGTAGATTTTTCATAAAAAAAATTAACGATTTTTAAACCAACATTGGTTGCTCTAACTTTATTTATTTTTAAATAATTTGAAATCTTTCTATCATATGCCTTTAAGTTATCACTTTGACAAGACTTGGAACAATTTTTAAATCAAATTAATTCATTCTATCATGATTCTGACAACAACTACGTCGTGGACTACACTTATAAAAAAAGTTAGTTGAAAAGTCTGTTAAACGTTTTCTAATTCAGTTGAACTAATTTCTTCTGTTGCTTACGCTTAAATCAGTAATTTAGCTAAAGTTCTTAGTTATAATAATTCACAACAAGAACAAATTTTATCCGTATTTAAACTAATTTTTCAAACTAAAATGTAGTAATTCGCCAGTTAATTGAAACCGCAATGGTTTTCAAAAAAATGTTTTTTTGTCTCCGCTGTCAGTATCACCGGTAGATGGCGTTATTTTCTCGTCATAGTTTTTTATTATCATAACATAGGCGATATCTACGAAAGTAAGCGAGATAGAGCAAAATGGACCAAAAATCGTTACTCCCTACCTATTATGTAGTCTGTATTTTAGCAGAAATTTTTGTTGATTTAGCTAAAAATTCCGTTGATTTAACTAAATTCTAAGTTAACTGAACTACAACTGTTAACCACAATTTAGATGACTTAAATTTAGCAGGCTGTGATTCTCCACTTCATTGAAAATTTTGCTGACTCAAATTCAGGTACTATTTTCTGTTGTCGTAGCTGAATTTTCAACTATTTGTACGGGCGTTTTTTATGAGTGTACAACGAATGCTTTAAAAATGTAAGGTTGTTGCCTTGACTTTATTGTTTGTTATAATACAGACGACGAGTTAACAAAAAAAAAAAAATAGAGAAAACCTATACCAAATGGGAAGAGGGCGTAAAGGGTTGAGGAGATAAGTAATACATTTAAATAGGGGTGTTAGTTTTAGTAATACCGACTACATACAGATAAAACAACAAGGCGGCAGAAGAGAAAGAGGTGTGAGTGTATTTTTGTTTTATTTATTTAGTTTTTATTCTAAAGGATATGTTGCATTTGCAACTTAAAAATGTCAACACTTTACTAAAGTTTTTCTCAGTTTTATATTTACTCTTTTACAAGTTTTATTTCTGCTTTTTTCTTTCTTCTGTATGATGTTGCATATTGTATTACAAGTACATACTACACATACTTATACTACTTATAAAATAGTATACTAGTATACAATTTTCATCGTTTACCACCATTGACGCCTATAGTTTAGTCACTTTGTATTCGTTTAACTAGAATGCATTTTTTTTCTTTTTGTAAATATATTTTTAACTTGAAGTATTTTTCGAGAGCAGCTTTACTTGTCTTATTTATTGTGTGGTTGTAGACAATATTTTAATGTGTAAAAATAACAAATCTCTTTTGAAATTATTTCAAATATATTTGTGAAGAATATGGGTTAAACTTTGAATTAGATTTCTTGCTAAACAATTGGGATTATTTTGAAACTTTTTTGAAACTATGATCAGAGTTAATTTTATTGTTTTATGCGGTCATTATTTATTGCCATTATAAAGGGGATTTGTTCCCTATAGTTTCGGGACGAAATTGCCGGGATTTAACCCTTTCACTACCAGTGAAAGGGAAAGTGAAAAATATATAAAAATTATGATAATGAAATAAAATTTTATATTTTTTTTAAATATGTTTATTAATATATTGGTCATTGAAAAAAAAAATCATTACACACAGAAAAAACTAAGAACGGGTTTCAATTAATAAAATTTATTGCATCAATTAATATTTTAATTGATTTTGCACCTATCACCGCAATGATACTAGCAATTAAACCTTTTATTAAAATTGAGAAGGAAAAAAAAAGTTATAAATAACTTCTACAAAAAAAATATGATACTCACAAAAACGTTGGTATGGGTGTTTTTTTGCAATGCTGAGTCTGTTTGTGTGTGTGCTTGTTTTGTTTGTAAACTTTAAATGTATTTGGTATTTTATACTGAAAATTTTCTATTTATGCATACAGTGTATGAAAAAATAATATGATAATTGCGTCTAAAATAAAATATCTATTTATATATTTAAAAGCCAATAAAATATTTATTGATTCAATTAAATCTTTGTTTAGAAACAAATTAAATTCAAATCAAATCTTTAATTAGATATTTTAGGTTGATAATTTTTTCTGTGTTTGCATAAACTGTTGTTAGGCCAATATAGTGGCGATATATGTTAACAAAATCCGATTTTTGTAATCAGACTTTATCTCCGAAAAAAAGGGTCGCTTGGTGCATTTCGTAAACTGACAAAGCTAAAATCTCGAAATTTGGCACGTGTTATGTGTTCCTTATTTTGTTCTGTCCCATCACATTTCTGAATTTCAATAAGATCGGATCGGATGATCAAATGTAATCAGTTATTAAGAATAGTTTTTAAATGGAAGTTTAATTTCGTTATCAAAGTTTCACAAACTCATAATTTAATTATGTGCCATTTAGCGCAATTTTTGTCTCCGACTAAAAATCATACAAATCTTTTAAATATACTCTAAAGTGGAAACTAAGTTCACAATTTTGAAATTTTGTCTGTTTTAATTCAAACTTTATATTGACAATAAAACAATTTACCTACAATATCCTGTATACATATAAAATGTTTCCTCTTTACACAGAGAGAATTTTCTTGAACGAGTTTTCTTCACAAAGCGAATGAAAAATTTGTTAAACATTACAACTATTCTTAAAGAAATTTGTTCATCAGGAGTATGAAATTTTTAATAAATAGGGGAGAAGGCCAATATGGACATTGTATATAAAATTTTTGAAAAAGGTAGCAGCACCTCAAGCTTTCTGACATTGTCGTGGTTTGTGTAGACGCAGTATTCTATGCTTACTCGAAGTTAAAATGTCTGCTAGTTTTTCTACTCCAAAGACGAAAGTTTTTTTATTCGAAAAGTTCTTGAACATAATTTTGTTGAGTAATTTAAGTTATCTAAATTTGAGACTTCGAACAGGTTTATATGGCTGTATATATATTTATTTATCGCATAATGATATTCTGAAACGATTTTATTGATATTTCGTTTTTATACCAATTTTTATTAACTCTCAAAAAATACTTCAAATGCCTAAGATGGTGTAATTTTCATGACACTAAGATGGTCATGTATTTATTTTTTCATTCATTTTTGTTGAAAGTTGAAGTAAAATTTGAATTTTATTAAAAATTAATATTAAATATGGGAACGAGACATACGCCAAAAGACAAAAACATTAACAGAGGTCAAAAGTCTATGAACAACAGCGTTATCACTTCCCCATAACATATTGTAGATTCGAAAGGTATTTATTAAAAATTAATATTAAATATGGGAACGCAAAGACAAAAATATTAACAGAGGTCAAAAGCCTATGAAAAACAGCGTTATCACTTCCCCATAACATATTGCAGATTTGAAAGGTAAAGAACGGAGTCGTGAAGAAAAGCAGGCAGTCTCAGGTCAAAAAAGTGCATCAAAGAAACAAAACAAAAAGGACAAACAATGCCGCGACAGTATTAAAAGAAACATCCAAGTCGATAGAAAATAGATAGATTTTTGTATAATTTGTCTACAAACCACATCAGAAAAGTCCAATATTAGTGCGTGCCACGTGTGTAAGAGATAAGAACACTTAAAATGAGTCGAAATCATCGGTCCCTGGTATATACGCCTTAAATGCAACTTAGATGATTCTGCATGAAATGTGTATGGTATTTATCTGTAGTGTCCGACCGAACAGTTCGGCCAGAAAATGTATTTGGTCTGTAATCGGTATTTTAAAGCATTATGCACAAATTTGGCGGATGGAAAAATGTTTATTGGGCTGATTAGATGCTATTTTGAGTGTCAAATTTGAAGAAAAGTCCGTAGTTAAGCAATGAATTCACTGTTCGGCCTCAGAAAGTTCGGCCAAATTGAAAATAGTTTGGCGGCCGAACTTTTAACTTTATAGCTAAACTTCGGCTTTTCTCTTACATTTTATACACAAAATCGAATTAAATCGGCTCAACAAACATGTTTCCAATACCAAAATTTGTCATCATTGCCTCTTGATATCAAAAAACCGACAAAATATAGGTTTTTGGCCGAACTGTTCGGTCGGACACTATTTATTTGTATAAATATAATAAGTAATAGTAATAAAATTGGATTTTTTCACATTTTAAGCGAATTTTTTAAAAGTATTCATCTTAGGGCCATTTTTTTAATCAAAATTTTGGACAATTTGAAAAAATGGGTAAAAAATGTGTTGTGTGCAAAATAAAAATGTATCTCTGTGGCCAAAAGATACCCAACCTATTGTCCTTTCATAAAACAATTTAAGATATATTATTCCGTTTGGGCTCTAGAGCATTATTTTAAACCCCCCTTCCTCTTAAAGTTAATTTTTCATAAAATTTTATAGTTTTATATCATGCAGATAATTCTTTCAGTGTATATATCTCTTCCTCTGTATATTTCTTCTCATAGGAATTTAATTCAATAAAATTTTAAATAAATTACATCAACATTTGGGGTTAAAAAAATATATTTTTTAATTGAAAATTTACACACATTAATTTATGAAGCCACAACATATAAAAAATCACTTAAAAAAGTAACTGCAATAAATATATTACACATAAAATTATGCATGTAAAATAAAATATAATATAAAATAATAGACATAGGCAGGCAGACAGACAGACAAACCGACGTACAGACAGAGAGTTGAACTAATATACCGACAAACTTAACTATTATACGGTAGACGACAATAAAAAAAGCACATCAAAACTTAAAACCAAACCAAACAGTTATTGAACATGATATTATTTTTCATGCCGTAGAGCAGAATTGAATGGATTTCGTAGTAGAGTAACGACCATACATATAGAGTATTCTTCTTTGGCAACAAAACAATGTCAACATAGAGAATATGCATAAAATTATGTCATTTTCTATGTGAAAAATGACCACATAAATAAATCAAATAAAAGAACATTTATACATATATAACACACTCATATGGCTGTAATATAGATTTACATGCATGAATATAGACAGTAACAGTGGAACAAAAAACTCGACCTGACGATAGATCAGTGCGCTAAAGCGCTCTGTGTAACGTGTAGTGCGAGTGCATGTGGCATTAGATATCAGTTTATCTATACCACGGTCAGTGATTGCACAGAAAATTTCATATAGACGCAATCGAACAAATAAAAACATAACAAATATTACATTATTCAAAAAAAAAACAGGGTCACTGACGAAGGTTCAATACCAGAAACTGCGCAGTCTGATTCAGAAAAATTGAAAATTTACAATGTATTTATGATTTTTAGAAAATACACTCATACTTCTCTACCACGCCTTTCACAAAAAAAATATTATTTTGATCCTCAAAAAAGTTTGCTAGAGTTAAAGGGTTATAGGTTTAAAATGGAAAAAAAAATTTCTTAAGTATTTTTAGAATCTAGAGTCAATTTGTTAGCGAAAATTATGATTAAATGTGGGCAACAAAATATATGAATATCTTTGATTTTTTTCCCCCTTATCTATAAATACTAATTTTTGGACATAATGGGCTATAACTTCGGATTTTTTTTAAATATACCTCATTTTCTTTGTCGCAATTTACGCGTAAAAAAAACATATTTTTAATCTATTGAAAGTTGGTATTTAAAACCTTCGAAAAGTTTGTGAGATGAATCAATTACCTTAAAAATGTTTAAGTTATTAAATTAATATGTTAAATAGTGTTTAATAATGAATTTACACTTCCACGAAATCTGATTTAAAATCGAGATAAATCCACTTACAAATCACCACACATATTTTGTAAACGAAACAAAATAAATAAAATAAACACAAACTAAAAATTTTTCCAAAAAAATTAATTTACTGGCAGAAGGCAAAATTTGCAGCGATTATGAAAGAAACAATGTTAATTTTAATGAAAAAAGTATTTTTTTATTGGGGATGACTTCTTGGAAACACGTTATTTATTTTTGTTTCGCTGGTCACCATATCCATGTTTTTTGCACAAATTATCATCGCCGGAAACAAAAATAACTAACTGGATAATGCATTGAATCTTTCTTTCAATAAATATGCCATTTTATTGGGTTTAACGCTCGTTTAGTTTAGTTTTCCTAATTTAAATAAATTTTTTTACACAAGGTGATGCCACATTTTGCAAATTTCTCTCCCAAAATATGGAAAAAAAAAAACAGTGTTGTATCGCAACAACCTAATTTTGAACTTAATTTTAAACCAGATTGTCCGACAATCTATTTACAAATTTGTATGGAAAATCTGGGTTGAAATTACTTTTCACCAAAATCCGGTTTAAACCAGACTTCAGGTATAATTTAAATTCACTATAAGGTTAAAAATATCCAAGTTTTTTTTTCCATTACACATTTATCCATATTTTCCCACCGTAGTTTAACGTATACATTTTAGTCTTTACTTAATGGTATGCTGCTAAAATATTTTTGCATGAGCTTTTGTAAACATGTGTAATTTTCATACCTTTTAAGAAAATTTATACGTTTTTTTTGTAATTCAAAAACAAAATATAAAATATAACCAAACCAAAAAAAAATGAGTAGAAAACAATTTAACTAGAGCCTTACTTGCATGTATATATGTATTACAATTAGGGAATGCATACCGGGAGTTCCCGTCCGGGATTTAAGAAAAACTTTGCATATTTCAGTTCAATATACAATTTAATGAAAAATTTTGAATATTACATATTTTTAATGCAGCAATTATGAGTTTAAACAAATTTGTAATGTAAAAATTCGGCTTACTTCATCGCAATAGATAACTTCACTGTTTAAATTAGATGTTGAGCTTAATTTCGACAAAAAAACTCACTTCAGATTGCTCCTAAAAAAATTTACCGTTATACAAATTTGTCCGAAATACCACTTTCAATTACCAGAATTCTCCAAATTCTGTTTTTGGGCGGAACTCTTCGGTCAGACTCAACTGATTTTATTATTTTTCTAGTTTTAAAATCTATTTTTTTTTTTAACTATTTTCACTATTTTCACTATTTTAACTATTTTCACTATTTTAAGCTTGCAACTTAACTTCTCTCTGACTTAAGAAGCAATTAAAATTCAGAGAAACCCCCCAGATTTATTATGGGGACTTATTTATATGAAAAATATCAGATCGTGACACATTTTGCATATAAAAAATGCGATTTAATAGGAAACAATTTTATAATATATTTTTCGAACGGGATCCTGGGAGTTTGCAAAAATTGCGGGTTTTTGCATTCCCGGGTGCGGGTTTTTGCATTCCCTAATTACAATGAATATTTACATTTATATATTTTTGCTTTTCGTTTTACATATGAATGTCCTTTAACTAAAATGTTTGTGTTGTATGATAAATTAATAAAGGGAGAGAGGCATGTTTTAACAATTTTTTTTGTGAACAAAAATAAAATCAAAGGAAGATGACTGCAAATATGTAAATCAAATCAAAGGCTTAGTACATTACTTATTGCTATAGATAGTTGTTAATAGTTTGTATCCTTTTTGAGTTTTATTTATATTTGTTAAGTTTTTTTTTGTATAACCTTGTATAAAAACAACTGTAATTTTATCAAGTATACATTTGGCTTACTTTTTTGCAATATATCCTCTTACAATTTCTCATCCACTAGTCCTAGTCCTTTTAATATATCCCCGATTTGTTTGCTTATTTAACATTGACTAACTCAATAAAACATCAATATTGTGTCATACTCATCATCATCATCAACAGCAACAGCATCAATCTAACATTTAGTTGTACACAAAAAGGAATCGTCTTCTCTCCCTCCTTTATCAGCACAGTACGAAATTCTTTAGTTCACTTTAGTCTTTATTAAATTGACAACACTACACCGATATACATGATTGTTTGTTTTGTTTGCACTTGTTACAAAAACAACTAAAAACAAACCATTGAGCATATAAATTTAACTCCTACACAAGCTACACTTTTCTCCAACTTCGATTCTTACACATCATTGTTACTACTTATTTGCCGTCCTTACTGGTTGCTTGGCTCCTCCATAAGTATATTTTTACTCATCTTTTTGGCCTTTGTTTATTTAATGTTTGCTTGTATTTTACTAGTTTCATTATTATTTTACTATATCGTTTTGTATTTGCAATACCTCCCATTTAAGCCACCCACGAAAATAACGGATGTTATGTTAAGTGTATACGGAAGGATAAAAAGGATATGCGGAAGGAAAGTTTATGTTGTTTTTTGGCTTGGCTTGTATGTCATTTTAACTATAGATTTTGTTTTATTATTTGTAGTAAATCATGTTTAAAATATATCATTAGAAAGCTTATGGATAAATAAAAAACGGGGTTTATGTCTACACTAAAAATTTATTCGACTAAAAATTTATTCGACACAATCGCTTGAACCATGAAAACGTCTTTGAAATTAATTATTTTATTTTAGAATTTAGTTTAACTGAAAAAAATGTTACCATTACACAGAAAAAATTATTGTAAATAAAATTTCAAATAAACTTTTGTTTGATTTCAATCTGACTTCCAATTAAAAGGTTAATAATAACTAATAAATGTCTAATTGAAAATTAATTTAAATTTTTGAGATTTTATTCAGCGTTTTTATAATGTTGGTGATGTTTTCTAACTGTATCGATTTTAAATTTTAGCGATTTTTTTCAATTTCGGCAATTTTGAAAATTTTGACGATTTATTTTTTAAATTTTGCAATTTATTTTAATTCTTTTTTTTTATATTCTGTAATTTTTTAATTTGGAGATTTTTTATCATATTTATTTTAATTTTATCAATTCTGACGATATTCTAAAAAATTTTAGAAATTTTTCCGGTTTTTTTTTTTAACTTTTTTTTTTTTAACTTAAACTTTAATGATTTTTAAAATTTTGACGATTTGGATTTTCTATTTTTATTTAATTTAGCAATTTTATTTCGAAATTTTTGTAGATTTTTTGCAGTTTTAATTAAAGTTTAAATAGTATCTACTAAAAATTTATTTGAAACTAAAAACAATATTCAATTAAATTTTTAATAGATATAACAAAAATCTTAATTGAAATCTTATAGTAACAAGTTATTTTAATTGATACTACAAGTTCTTTTATGGGACCGAATTCAATTAAACTTTTAATTGAATTAACAAATTGTTAATTTAAACTCGATTTTATTTTTTTTTCTGTGTAAATTTTAGTGTATGATTAATTTACAAAATTTGCTTAAAATATTAACAAAATTTATTTTAGCACATTCTGTAGAATCCTTTAAACAAAACTTTTAATTAATGTGTATTTTCTACTGTGTTTTTGAAAACTTTCTATTAATATTTTAATTAATTTAGTACAACACACAGATCTTAAGAAACTAAAAATAAAAAGATGGGTTACAAACCCTCTTTTTATAGATTTATTAGAACTTTTTAAATGAGTAATTAAAAAACTTTGTTTTAAAATTGTATTTTACAAAGATAATAGAAAGCAACAACGCAAAAATACATATAAATTGCACATTTATATATACAGAAATAAATTGCACATTTATGTACGGGGGAAAGTTACTTAGAAACCAGAATTGATAAGATTAAAATAAAAGTAAAAAATGTTTAAATATAAAAGAAAATATTAAATAGTTGAAAAAAAAAATTAGCAAATAGTTAAATTTAAACAGAAAAAATTACAGAGAACCATTGTTTATTTAAGTGTCAGAAGAGCCCAATTTTTTAATCGATAAATATATTAACAAAAAAACAGTACAATGTTATTATAAAAAATGTCTCATCTGCTAATGCAATGCAGATTTCATCTACTGACAGATCCTAACATGTCACTGGATGTCGCGTCACCGAACTTCCTCAGAGAACCAATGTTTAAGAAAAGCCAACTTTTTGAAGGAAAAAGATCAACAATTATACATATTGTTTTATTTCCTAATATAAACTTTTAATTAATTTAACCTATTGACTACCATCGTGAATAAAGAAATTGTGGAAAATGTTTATCCTGAGTTGCCAAATAATTAGTTGAAAAATCAAATTGTTTACCTTTTTGGATGTGAAGTTGATCAAAAATTATTGCAAATATAAAAAAGCCTTATCTTCAACATTTTTGATTCTTACATAGATAAGAAAATATGAAAATGTATATCTCTGCTAAAATGTTAGTCCCATACTTGGGACTAGTTTATTGAATGGAGCAATTGACGATTTAATTGGCATTGTTGGATGTCAATGGTAATTGAATTTGTTGTCATTACAATTGTTTAAATACAATGCAAATGAAACATTGTATCAATTGTCATTGATCAATGCCAGTGCCTTTAAGAGGCAATTATAATTGTTTATTACATTTGTCAGAAAAAATTTATTTTTAAATTTAAATCATGTATTTGCGTACTTTTATTTATAAATATTCGGTACTTTATAAAGTATATAATATAAAAAGCTGATCCATCATGACTTATCAGTTACCAAACAAGACTTAATAGTGTATACGTGATAAAACTTGAAAAAATAGCAAATACATTTAAGTTAGGACTTAATTTAAAATTTGTATCTTTTCTCCAAAACAAAACACATTTTATAAACAATTATCTTTTGTCAATAACAATTGTGTTTTTAGACATTGGTGCTATTTTATTACCATTGGCTCATTGATTACAATTATTATATTTTTTTTTTCTAAATAGGCATTGGTGCCATTTCTTTACCATTGGTCCAATCAATGCCAAATAAAAAACTTTCATTGGCATTAGAATGGTAAATTTGTTGGCATTGGCGTTGACAAATAAGTATTGCGAAATAATTTTTTCATTAGCATTGAAATTTATTCTGTCAACGCCAATGCCAAAAAAATTACCATTCTACCATTTCGATAACGGTATTTTAATTATTTCCGTAACGTTATTTTAGGAATACCGATCGTTAGTTAAAAGGAGTTTGAATCGATAACGGTTATTTAGCGGTATTTCCTGCCATCCCTGATCCTAACTTTAAATGTATTCGCTATTTTTTCAAGTTTTATCATGTATACACCCCTATTCAGTCTTGTTTGGCAACTGCTTCATTATAATGGATCAGCTTTATAAAATAAGTACGCAAATATAGGATTTGTATATACACTAGCAAATAATTTTTCTGTAGACAATTGTAAGAGACAATTAAAACATTCAATTATAATTGTCTGTTAAAGGCGCTGGCATTGATCAATGCCAATTGAAACAACATTTCATTTGCATTGTTTTAAAGCAATTTTAATGCCAAAAAATGTAATAACCATTGACACCAAACAATGACAATTAAATCGTCAAATAATTGGTGCATTCAATAAACTAGTCCAAACTATGGTTGGTATATTGTATATAATTTTTGATAATCTGACAGATCGGACCACGAATTTTTCGAATATACAAGTCTAAAATATTCCATAATTTATTCCGCTTTTACTCAAAACGTAAATAATGTCTTGTTTTTA
This sequence comes from Delia radicum, assembly GCA_021234595.1. Lineage (NCBI taxonomy): Eukaryota > Metazoa > Arthropoda > Insecta > Diptera > Anthomyiidae > Delia > Delia radicum. Next base: position 238,212,112 of record CM037854.1, on the reverse strand, counting down.
TTAAAATGCTACTGCCCACATAAAAATTATAATTTGGTAAAAAGATGTCCAGCGAATCTATGGGCGTATCTTTAATGACCCAGTGTAGAAAAGCATTACCATATAAGTGGCTATATATAAGTACATATTTGGTAATGACAAGTACTTATAATTGTCATGACAAATATCAATAAGTAGTTGTATATGTACTTACTAGAGTTGAAAAAATAATAAATTCAAAAATAGATTTTCAAAAATTTGGAGATCATTAGTTTATATTTAAAATAATGATAAAAATTAGTACTTATGGAAACGCATTATCGTTTGTATTAAAATAATCTGAAAATTAACTAGTTATTAGTAAGTCGTTATTATTTGTGTTAAAGTAATGCATATAGTAAACTGGTGTCATTACTGGCAGTGAGAAAAGTAATGACGTGAAATTTCCTTTTTTACACTGGAAAAAAATATATAAATTCATCTCTTTATTCAATAAATTTCCAACTAAAGTAGAATTTTTTTATCATTTGAAAACCTATTGATAGAAACACGTCAAATAAATTTCTTTGTGGGTCATGTGACAAGGTGTCCAAAATGTGACAATTTCTATTCAAAAATCCCTAATTACTTATGATTTTTTTATATGCGAATAATAACTGCAAAAAATTACGATGACTTTTTAAGGAAAGCTTTTAAATTATGGGCAAACCCCTCAAATTCTAATGACTTTCTTCTAAACAATTCACCAAGATTCTGACTTTAAAATTCATAGTAAAAAAAAACTAAGATATTAGATAGAGGGGAGAAGAAACAATTTTTTTTTTTGTTTTTTTAAGAGAAGCAACACTCAGGAAATTCTTCCTATTAATTAATGTGTTGCTTTTTTTGGAAAGGGGATAGTGGAGAGATAAAAGGTGGTGAAAGATGATAAAAGATGGTGAAAGATGATGGCGAGATGATAAGTCTTAGAACAGTTGTTGGTCGCCACCTGATGTAGAGTTGGCGAATTTATTGAAGCTTTCATAGCCCTGATTCATTATTTTACTTCGGTGGGGTTAAGTGCTATGGGAACACCGAAGGTGGGCGCAGCGATACATATAAGTGATAGAAAACTCATACATATTATTTTTCTAAATTGATGTTGTCGTCACCGGGAATCGAACCCGGGACCATCTGTGTAACAGTCCAACGCGCTAACCATTACACCGCAACGCCCACAATTATTAAGCATTGATAAGAAACATACCAGATTAATCCCATATTTAATGGGTTATAATAGGTTTCAAAGTTAATCGAAACTTTATTGTTTTATAAAATGCAAATATCGGAATTTTTTTTTTTTTTTTTTTTTAATTCAACCAATACTCAGGGGATGCCCCGTACTTATGCAGTGCATTGTATTGATCAGGAAAATAGGGTATGGGAAGGAGGAAAGAGGGTGTAGTGTTTGTGGATATTTGATTTCAATTTTTCTAAATAGTAAGTAACAGGGAAGACTTCTGCGAAAAATTTGTTCCACATACGAATCGTTCGACTAAAAACGAATTTTCTCTGTAATGCGTTGTGCGAAACTCAGGACAATCAACTACAAACGGATGTGCTCTACTAGATAAGCGAGTATTTCGAATAAAAACTCGGGCTCGTGGAATAAGTTCACTTATGTGAGATGAGCATCTCCCATGGTAATATCGATAGAAAAGTGTCACACAACCCACATTACGACGATGCTCCAATGAATCAATAGAGTTGGATAAACTACTGTCATTGATAAGCTTCACCGCCCTTCCATGAACACGATCCAGAAGCTTCAGAATAGACAGTGGAGCCCCTGCCCATATATGAGAGTTATATTCCACTTATCCATATTTTATGGCATTTTTCGAATATTTGAATCAGATTTCCTACAAACTGTATTACGTGACTTTTACGATATTAAAGGATATCTTTTTGTTTAAATTTCATTATAATTGCTATTTAATGCGAGGATACAAAAAAATAATAACTTATAATGAAACTTACCGTGGTTTTGATATTTTCTTCATATCCATGGCATTTGGTTTTAGTAAACTTTTTTACTAATATCTCGCATAACAATTAGACATGTTGTTGGTAGGTTGGCTTGGTTAGATTGGGTTGGTTTGGATTGGTATGGATGGTTTGGTAGGCTGGTTGGTTGCTTGGTGTTTATATTATATATAATTCTTGTTGTTGTTTTTGTAAATATATAAATGTATGGTTACATCGAATGCTGGGTTAGTTGCAGGATACGTTTTTTTTTTTTGTATTTTGCAAGGATTGTACCCAGACTGGCTTTCGCTTTTAAATATTTTGTAGTATGTTGAAGTGTTTTTCTTTTTTCTTGTTTAAGGATAAGAAGTTCTTATTTTCTTCTTCTTGTTGTTGTTGTTATCGTAGTTTTAATAGTTAAAAGTAGAAAAGTTATTACAGCGACAACAACGAGAGCAGACTGTTGTTGTAGATTGGTTGGTTGGTTGGTTTGTTGGTTATTATGGTAGCTTTAATTATTTTTACAAGTGTAAAAAATGTAAGAGATTTTATTTTATTTATTTTAATTTAATAATTAATTTTTTTTGTTTTATATAAAATTTAATAATTTTTATTATATTATATTTACGTTGTATAAGTAGTAATAATTTGATTTTTATTATATTTTTAAAGATATTTAAGTTTAATTATTAATTGATAGTTTTAATTTTCAATTATTAATAATATTTTAATAATCCTTTTTGATAATTTGAATAAAGTAATTGGATATTTTACTTAAATAATTGTTTAGTTAATTTAAATATTTTTGTTTAATGATTTTAATTTTTTTTATTATAATTATTTTATTATTAAATAATGCTAAAAAAGCGTTTTTAAATTAAAAATTGCTCACTGTTTGTTTAATTAATTGCGAAATTAAAACAAAGTATTTTAATTGTTTTAAATTTTGTTTTTGTTTTTGTTATAAGCACTTGGTTATTTTTTTTATTACAAATGTTTATTTTGTATATTTTGTAATCCTTTTTAAAATTCTAATTTTTTGAGACTTTTTTTATGAGGAAAAATATAATATTTTTATATTTTTTTTTAATATATATTTTCTTTTTAGTAAAGTTAAAATTTTGTGTTAAAAGTTATTTTGTTATATATTTTTGGTAATTGTTTTTTTTTTTATATTATTTACTTTTTCATTTTATTTGTTTATTATATTTTTTTATTGCTTATGTATTTAGGCAACTATTTACTGTTGTTTTGTTTTTGTTTGGAGTTTTTAAAGTTGAGTGTTTTTTTTTTTTTAGTAATTTTATGGTAATTTTGTTTTTAATTGAATTTATTCCAGCTGCAATGAAAAGTTGTTGAAAAAAGAGTAGTAGAAAAATGGATTAATAATTTTGTTTTAATGTAAAATATAAAGTTTTCATAGCAAAAAGTTTTAAGTTTTTGTAAATATAAAATCATAAAGGGCTCAGAAGGAGGTGCAAAATTTATTTTCGTCATATCCATACACAGAAAAAATTATCAAACTGAAATATCTAATAAAAGATTTGATTTGAATTAAATTTGTTTCTAAACAAATATTTAATTGAATCAATTAATATTTTAATTGACTTGTAAATCTATAAATACTTATTTTATTTTACACATAACTCTCAAATTATTTTTTAGCTTAAATGTAGCTTAAATAGAAAATTTTTAGTATAAAATACCAAATGGATTTGAAGTTTACAAACAAACAAACAGACTCAACATTAACAAAAACACACATACCAACGTATCGCTCACACAATTTTTTTTTTTAGTATCATAATTTTTTTTTGTAGATACCCAGCCAGAAAAATACGAACGGCAAAGCATTGGCCCAGTGCTTTCAACGGTGGTATGAGCCTTGGCAGAGCGTTGGATATCTGAAGATTTGAGTGCTTTGCCAACCCCAAAATGATAACACCGGGCAAGGCTTGGGCGTTGCTTTTTTAAAACGTTGGCAAGGCACTGGCAATGAACGAATTGCCAGTACCAAAACCATAATTTTAAAACGTTGGCAAAGCATTGGTAGAACAATCAATAAAGTGCTTTTTTAATAATATAATAAGTGCTTTGCCAACCCCAAAATGATAACACCGGGCAGCTCCTGGCCGTTTCTTTTTTTAAACGTTGGCAAAGCGTTTGCCAGTACCAAAACCAAAAACGACCAATAAAGTCCTACTTAGTAATTCACTTCAGTAAAGAGTTGTATTATTTCTTATTGAATGATTTCGGAAATAACAATAGGAAATAGTAAGGAAATAAGTTATCTTAAAAATTGAAAAACTGAAAAAAATGGTAAGAGTAATGTGTTCAGTTGCCGTTACAAGTATTATGAAAAATATATTTCCAGGAACGTGAAAAATCGGAGCATTTTGATCAAAAAATACACTTTTCTCGTTAATATTTCTCGTTAATATATTGTCTGTATACCCTAATTCGCGTTCCATCTTCATTAAGCACAAATAAATCTAAAATTTTGGAAGAAAAAGTGTTTCCGAATCCACATAAAAAATTCTAAGGTGAAACTTTCGATTTTTTTTGCTGTTCTGTTGGCCAGTTGAGAATATTTTTTGGCATGATTTTGTGTTGTAAAAGTGTGGTGAAAGTAAACGAAAACTTGCCTGCAACTATTAATATGTAAAAAAAAATATTTTTTTAAAAAAATTTATAAAGTCAAAAATTTTTTCCAAACACCGAATTTTTGAAATATTTAATTCCGTGTGATTTTTGGGGTGAATGATGTCTTTCACAATTTTATTCGTCTATCTCTATGGAGGACATGATAAGACTGCAAATTATATAACAAAATTTTAATGACACCTGCCTATGTTTCTATCTGTGTTGGTTTAAAATATGTAGACGGTATTTATATTTTGGATAATATGGGATACAGATTCAAGTCTTGAAATTAAAAACGATGATAAATTTGAACAAAGGTATAAACAATTTTATTTCAACAATATTAACGGCAAAATCTTATATTACAAGTCAATGCACCTTTTTAACGTCATACAAAATATAAAAAAAAAAATCACTTAAAAATATTACAATGATAAATCCCTACACACAGCAACAATTTACTTTGTTTTAATGTGTATTTTTATACGCTTTCACACATCTCAACTACACACTAGTGTTATTCTTAATTAACCGCCAAGTGAATTGATTTTCACTTTGTTTTAATTATTATTTTATAAAGTTGTTCTTAACATTTCATTATATTTCTATATACACAAAAGTTTTTTTACAGTAAAACCTCGATTATACAAAAAAAAAAAATATAGAGTGGAAAATAATATCGAATATTTTAAAAAGTTTTGTTTTAAGAAAGAGACTATGAAGTTGAAATTTCAGAAGTCTAAAACAAAATTTAAAAACGTTTTTGTGTTTGAAAATTACGTACTAAACACATGGTTCTAATAATTTCACTACCCTTGTATACTACAGTGTACACAAATTTAAAAGAAATTTTAAAAATATGATAATGAAATAAAAGCTTATATTCTTGTTTAAATGTGTTTATTATGATATTGGTCATTGTAAAAGTAAGTATCGCTCATTTACTTCAAAAACGTCACAACTCAAAAAAACATGATTTTTGAGTTAATGACGCATAATTATTCGTTATATCACGTATCGTATTGTGTAAAAATTTGTATTGCTATCTTGTATACTCACCACTTGAGAGAAATTTTGTCGTTATTTTTTTCTTCAAGGTGGGAGTAAATTGAAAACTTTAAACTCGTTTTCTACAAAATCAAATTTTTTGAGTTATGACGTTATTAAAGTAAATGAGCGATATGTATTCATAAACTGTTCAGCAGGGCTACATAGTGGATATATTCATTAACAAAGTAAGATTTTTTTAATCAGCCCTTATCTTCGAAAAAGGGGAGTTTTGTGCATCTCCTAAACTAACAAAGCTAGAATCTCGAAATTGGGCATGCCGCTTTATTTAATGATCAGAGCAAAATTAAACAAAGCATTTTTAGTTATTCTAATGTTTTAGTGATAAAAGTGGACTGAGGAGTTTCAAAAATACGATTTTCGGAACCATTTCTGTTGGATAGGAGGGGGTGGGGCCATAAATGTTAAACGTTTTCCTTCTAATTTAAGAACCCCTTACAACATATATAAAAATATATCCACAAACAAAAAGTTGGAAATGAATGCGTTAAAAGCATTGCAAACTAAAAGCCAATTTACAAGACTCTTCTTTTCATGAATGCAAATATTGTTTGTGGTCGATCGGGGTAGAGAAGCCGTCGATTATCTACCCCGTTCGCCCACAAACAAGAATTGCATGTCTTGTAAATTAGCTCTAACATTAAATTGGAAGGGAGCTAACGTGATTTCGCATAGTCCTAATTCTACTGTAATTAAATTATTGGAATTTATTATAGCTTGAAGTTCATTGAAGTTCGTATTACACATTCAATACCTCACTAACTTAGAACACACATGCTGACAAAACACCTGCTGTTATTTAAGATGAAGAAAAACCACGAACTAACGAAAAAGGCACTTCATTTTACTTAATATTTATGTAATGTTTATTTAAACAGAAATATAGAAAACTATAACGTTAATAAAGATCAGCAAAATTAAAATCTTTTTATTTTCTTCGGGCATATAACAATTTTGAGTGATTGTGTTTTATATGGATGTGGCAGCTGATCATTTTGTATGTGTAAAATATGTCACTTACAAGTGTAAATATTACATTTCCGGTGTATGTTACAGAGATTTTTGTTACAAGTACATTAACATGGGTAAAAAAAACCATAAAGTATATCAAAATATAAAATGCTAGGGTGATTAATGTAAATGACTTTACAAAATTACTCGATGGGTTATGTTTGCTAAAACTTTAATGTTTTAGAAAAAACACAACGTTTAAACTTGTAAATCTGTGGAAATTAAAAACATTTTCTGTAAAACCTTTATTATTAAACAAATTGTAATATTTTAATATTTTTTATAAAAACAACTCTCAATAAACTTCTCTCGCAAAGAATATCAGATATTTTTTTATAAAAAATCAAAAATCAAATTTATATTTTTAGTTTTGGTACAACAAATCCAATTATGGCAAATCCTTTCACTGGCCATGATAACATTATTTCAATTAAAAAATCCAAAATTTATAATATAGCCTTTTGTTGTTCACACTTAACATGGAAACAGTGTTGCCATATAGCCAGTTTTTACTGTTTTTTCCAGTTTCTTGGTATGCTTAACAGTTCTCCAGTTTTCTCATGAAAAACCCTGTTTTTTTTTAATTAATGCTGTTTTACAGTTTTCAGGTTAAATCACCTAATTTGTTCTATTTACTATTTATTTTTACTACAATTGAAGGCATCAATAAAAAAAAATAACGACAAAATTTTACTAGTTTTTCCTGGGATTGCCATATAAATATTATAAAATTTTAATCGTTACATACTTTTCACATAAACTTTGCATATACAGTGGGGAGCACTTGTGAGTACATGTAAGTACTTTTACACCTAAAGATTCAGACCGAAAAATGTTTGACACTAGAACTAAATTATACTTTTCTAAAGGTACAAGGTACGCTGAATCCAAATCTGGCCTTAGATTCTTTTCCGACATCAGGCGTTCGAGCTATATTAAGGAGAGAAGTGTATTTTTTATCAAAATGCTCCGATTTTTGACCTTCCTGGAAATACATTTTTCATAATACTTGGAACGTCACCTGAACAAGCTACTCTTACCTTTTTTTTAAGTTTTTCAATTTTTTAGATAACTTATTTCCTTACGACATTATCGTTGGTTGAAATTGATAATAAATTTTAATTTTTTTAAAATTTTGCATTGCGGGACTTTAAAATTGCTGTTAAGACCTCAATTTCAATTTACAATAATGTCGTAAGGAAATAAGTTATCTTAAAAATTGAAAAACTGAAAAAAATGTTAAGAGTAGTTTGTTCAGGTGACGTTCCAAGTATTATGAAAAATGTATTTCCAGGAAGGTCAAAAATCGGAGCATTTTGATCAAAAAATACACAAGTTCTCCCCACTGTATATAGGACTATGCTTAAAAACCGGGATAACTATGCTTCATTACAGGATTTTTTTTTGCCTCAATTATGTTTAAAGTGAAAACGAAATATATATTTTCGATTTTATTTTTCTGGAACAGCAATGTTTTTATCCGCAAGATTTTTTATTAAATATTATTCCAGAAGGCCTATTGACGAAAATATTACTTTTTCAACATCATCACTTTCGATTTGCATTAAACTTGCTATATGTAATTTAATCTCCTAAGTAGTATGACAAACAGGGATGGCAGGCAATACAGCTAAAATAACTTTATCGATTCAAAACTCTTTCAACTGAATATATTTATTAGTAAAATACCGTTTATGAAATAATTCAAATACCGTTATCCGTAAAATACCGTTAACGATATAACTAAAATATCAATATCCTTAAAATACCGTTACCGAAATGCCTAAAATACCGTTATCGCTACAATACCGTTACCGAAATATTTGTAATAGCGATATCCTTAAAATATCTTTATCGAAATAATAAAACAAGATCTGAAAAGAAAAATCGCTGTAAATAGTCATGTTTTCCCAAAGTTTGATAATAAACTAGCCAGTCTTTGGAACTCGGCTAAAAATTATGGTGTGCATTGACATTATCTGTATAACTAAAATAACATTACCCATAAAATACCGTTACCGAAATAACTGGAAAACCGTTATCCCTTAAATAACGTTACCGATATAAGTAAAATACCGTTACCGCTAAAAAATACCGTTACCCAAATAAGTAAAATGCCGTTAACAAAAAAACCGTTACCGAAATAACTGAAATATCGTTATCCCTAAATAACCGTTACCGAAATAAAAGAATATAGCGTTACAATTACCGATGCCCGCAACGAATCGGTTACCATCCATGATGACAAAGCATTTAGTTTATTTTGTTTTAATTCGTTGTCATTCGCGTTTTATCGCTGCTTAAAGTTATTTTCTTGAAAATTTATAAAAATACATACTGTTCAAATGGTCGTAATTATTGAAAATGAATAGTATCTCATTTCAAAGCTTATTTTCTTCTTCACTGAGACATGCCAAGCTTTGGTTTATAAGCTTTTGAAAAAGGCTTGCAATGGTTGTCCGTATTATAAATTAGAATTCTTTAAATATAGTCCTGTGTCTTTCTATCACAAAAAGAATTTTTTAATAAACCAATGAATCAATGAAAAATCATTGTTTAAATGTTGTTGGTTTTATTGATTTTTAAAGAGGGTAAACCCCTTAATATTGCATGGAAATCGTTTGTTTTATTTATAGATTTAAGTTCTATCCTTTCACGTATAATCAAGTCAATGAATTTTTATGAGTATTTTTAGGACACCGCTTTCATTTTGAAAATTGGATGTAAATTTCTGTTTAGGGCTCTTTCGCGTTGTTTTGGATATTAATTGGTAATCGGAAAATAATGGCAGATTTCCAATTATTAGCCGATTGTATATTTTTGGCAAAGCCGAAGCTGATAATTACACTGCATAAATTTGCTTTAGAACAATTAGGAAATATAAAACGAAAAATTCGGCAAATTGTACAACCCCATTTTCAACAATTTGATTAAAAATTTGAAAAAATACAGGTCCGTTAATTTGTTTTAGTTTATTTTTTTACTATTAATATTATTTATTAATAATAGTATTAATAATAAAAAATAAACATTTAAAATATGTTACATTACTGAATTTTAATGTATTAAAAATTTCGTTTTAATACAAAAAAAATATTTTCATTTTTGAATTCTTGTGGAATTTCATTAAATAGTTTAAGTCCGTTGTCAAATAATACAATCTGATTAAATCTTGATCTGCTAAAATGCAGTCTGAAATCGCAAGAACTTCCGTAAATTATAAGAATTCCGTTGTCTGCTCTAATCATCGAAAGCGGATTTCTTACTTAAGATGCTGACTCTCCTGGATAGAGAAAGTTATAGTAAATTTTGACAAAGACAATTTAAAAAATTAAATTCTTATAAGTAGGGCAAGGAACTTCGTGTAACTAAAAAAGTAAAATATACACTTAAGATATGCTATATACATGTTTGGTGAGAACAAGGTAGTTGCTCTAGATATTTCCAAGGCGTTCGATCGTGTGTGGCACGGCGCACTGCTATCAAAACTAATTGCCTTTGGTGTAGGTAATGATTTCTCTCGATTTATCTCGAGTTTTCTCAGAGATCGTACTATACGTGTTGTTATAGATGGGGTCTCATCCTATGAGTTTCAGTTATGTTCAGGGGTACCACAGGGCTCTGTTCTTTCTCCATCTCTTTTTCTCATCTTTCTTAATGACCTCCTTGGTCGAACTATGAATCCTATTTACTCCTTTGCAGATGACAGCAACAATTGTCATTCTTTTTCCTTCGATCGTAGGCCAAGCCTTGTGGAGGTCGGGGCCAAAAGACAGATTATGAATGACACACTCAATCATGACCTTTCGACAATCTCAGAGTGGGGTCGTGCGAACAGGGTCGATTTTAATGCTCGTAAGACCCAATGTTGTATGTTGACCCATAGGTCTGTGGACTCAACTACGTCATCTGTGTATATGGATGGGATCGTTATTGAGGATTCAGATACTCTTGATGTTCTGGGCATGAGAATACAGTGTGATGTCCGTTGGACAGATCACATTATTCAAGTATCGAAAGAAGCTTTCAAGTGTCTTGATTTTCTAAACCGGTGTAAGAAATACATCACCCCATCTGATCTCCTTACTATATATACCACCTACATCCGGCCGAAAATGGAATATAACTCCCATATATGGGCAGGTGCTTCAAAGTCTATTTTAGGGCTTCTGGATCGTGTGCAACGGAGAGCGTTGATGCTTATCAACGACAGTATGGTTTCGAACTCTACTGACTCGTTGGAGCATCGTCGGAGTGTGGGTTGTGTGACTTTGTTCTATAGATATTACCATGGGAAGTGTTCTGCTGAGATAAGCTGACTCATCCCGAGGGACCGGTCATCTGTTCGTACTACCCGCTTGTCAAGTAGATCTCATCCGTTTGTTGTCTATAGCCCGGCAAATTGCACAACGCATTACAGAGAATATTCGTTTTTCAGTCGCACTAGCCGTATGTGGAATTGTCTCCCTGCGGAAGTCTTCCCTGCAAATTACAATTTAGAAAAATTCAAGTCAAATTTCCACAAACACTACTCCCTCTTTCCTCCTCCCCATAACCTATTTTCCTGATATCAACACAATGCAATGCATTAGTAGAGGCATCCCCTAATGTTGGTTCAACGTAAAAAAAAAAAAAAAAAAAAAAAAAATATATATAAAACACTAAAAATCCAAAAATAGTCACTAAAAAATCAAAAAATATATTTTTTAAAAGTTGATTTATTACTCGAGATTGTTGGTTTAAAAATTAAATCTAATTTCAATGTCTATCTAACTAATGATAACTAGATGCTATGTTCAGGGTTACATATCTTTTCATTTGTTTATTTTTTGATAAAACTTAATTCACATTTTTACAGAATATGTAAAAATATGCAAAATATGCAACAAAAAATTACAAAATATTGCATATAATTATGCATTTATAGCAAAATATGCAAAAATATGAATTTTTAACAAATTATGCAAAACTATGCAACAACAAATCGATGACATTTTGTTGCAAATTCTTTGTTTCCGAAAAGCATTTGGTCAAAATCGATTTTGGGATACTGACTACAAACATGCATTTGCATGAAATTCCTTGCCCTACTTATAAGATAATAATTTTGTACAATAAATACAAACATTTGAGTTTTGAAAAAATATCTACCATAAATATTGATTACAAAATTTATGAATTTTTTATTGAACTTTGCACTGACATTATAACGACGTCAATAGAAACTTTAAAATTTTATGTGATAATAAAATAAAATGAAAAAGAAAAAAGTTCAAAAAGAGAATGAATATAAAACAACAAAAAAAAATTTGATACAAATTTAAAAATGTATTAAATAATTAAGTTAAATAAAGTTGAAATTAGTACCTTGTGGTTTTCTTTTTTTTTTTTCAATTGCTGATTAAAGAATTTTTTAACAAATTTTGATTATTTTTTGTATTTTATTTAGCCATAATTGGTTAAAAAGTTTTGTTGCTGAGCGCCAAATGTATTAATTTTTTTTTACTTATTTATTTGATTTTCATTATTTTTTTTATTAGAGACGACTTTGCTCACTCACAATAAAGCTGCTGCTGCTGCTGCATATACACGAATGATAACGAAGGCGTTGTTGTTGTTGTTACTATAATAATGTTTTCTAGCGTTTAAAGGGGGTTGGGGGAAGTGGTGGTAGTAGTAAGAAAAACTGAAAAAATAATTTTTGTATTGCAAAAATAGTATTTGAAGAGGGGGTAGTGGGAATAAAGAGCCCGGCACACACACGGGTGGGCAACAATAAAGACTAAAAAAGAAGAAAAAAAAAATTACAGCAACAACCGAAAAAAACCCGACACCACAGAAAAGAATTAAAAAATAAAAAACACAAACGACGACAAGCAGATGATGACGATTTTTTACTACAATTTGACCAAAAAGGGGGCCAGTAAATTAAAAGTTAAGAAATTTTATAACAAAAAAAAAAATCGCGTATATACAACAACAAAAACGAATTAAAACGATAAGTACAATTTTTATTATTTTTTTTTACACCACAAATTTTGATTTTTTTTTTTTAACTTAATGAGGCTCGCCTTTTCTTAATTATTCTTCTTTAATTTAGTATTTATCTTTTTTGTAATATTTTGTTAACTATTTCCATTCACACAATTTTATTTATTTGATTTTTTTTTCAAATTTTTGATATATTTTTTTTTTATTTTTTATATTTTATTAAATTTTATTGAACAACGCGTAAAGACGAGCAACTTCATGAGACGACAACTACTACTACTTCTTTTGACGGCTATGAAGTCTATCGGAAATTTTCTTCTGCGCTCTCTCGAACTGTCAGTGTGTAGAAACCAGTGTTGCCAATTTTTATTATTGTATATAAATTATTTACACTGCAAAAATAATTTTTGAAATCCTGATGACCCGGCTATTTAACCGAAGATAGAAAACAATTTTAATTTTTAAAAAGCAAGTGTCAAATAGGTTTTAAAGATAGTTCTTTGAAAGGGTCTTTAACAGTTATTGGTATTTAAGGGTTACTGTTTGACAATCTTTAATAGCAGTAGCCCAGTTGCAAAGTACATTAAACTAAGTTAAAAGATAATCTATCTCCTAAAAACCGGCCTAAACCGATGTACAAGTTATTAAAAATATTTTAAAAGCAGATATAGTCACGCAAATTACATGATGTAATTTGTACAAGAAAATATATGGATTCTTTTTAAACATTTATATGCAAACTTTTTTCTGTGTGTACTTAGTACACAGTTTTATGGGTAATTTCCACTAGCAGTCATATTTGCAATTCTTTTTTGCAACACTGATAAGTAGACTATAATCAAAATGTTTACAGAATTACTATAAGCAAATGCTTAACATAAAAATTTAACTCTTAAAAATTAATTATAATTAGAAAATAATTATAAAAACAATTAATAATTTAATAAATAATTTTTAAATGCAACTCTGTAATTATTGCAAAAAAAAAACACAAAACATTATTATATAATATAACGATCTCTTTCATATACATTAATGTAGAATAGTACACAAAATTACGGTATTTCTAGCTGTTTCTTTTTATTTTCGTACAGGAAAAAAAATATTTAAGCACTCTCTTTCTCTTTTCTGTTCAGCGAGTGTCAAAAATGTTTTCATGTGAATTTCCCGTTTTTTTAAGCAAAACAAAAACAACTAACTAATAATGAACAAGAAAAAAGAAATTTCGCCGTGAATATAACAGCAAAAGAAAATGATAAAAAAAAATTAATAAAAAATCAAAAAAACTAAAAAGAAATCTTTTACTTTTTTAATGAACAGGCTTTTAATAATAATTATAACGCAATTACTTACTTGTATTTACATTCAGCTTTTAATCAAATTTTCGAAGAAAATGTTTAACCATTACAAAATATAAGCAACAAATGTTCCTTTAACTTCGCACAAAGTATAATTAACTAAAAGTAATAATTTTACGCAAAGTATTAAATTATTAAAATTATTATTAATGTCCATATTTAAAGCAGTTTCTAATCTTTTCTTAAAAAGTCTTCTTTTTTACTGTATTTTGTCTTTATGTTTCTATTTTCTTTGATCTATTGCTACTCTTTTTTGAGGTTCGTTCACTTCATGACCATTTTTTCGTCTTACAATTTTTGCCAAAAATGTTTTCACTTTTTGCTTAATCAATTTTTTTCTCACATTTTTTTACACAGTCGTTGTTTTATCACTCACGGTTATTACTTTATTGTTTTTAATTCGTGTTTTTATATTTATTGTTAATATTTTTAATATTTATAGGATTTTTTTTATTTAACAAAAAAATTAACGTGAAATTCCGAAATGAAAATCAAACCGAAGTTCGCCATTTTCTATTTTTTGTATGTCTCCTTTTTGTGCTTAAAATTCGTATGGACATTGTTGCCAAAACGGTGCTTTTTACGCTAAAATAGCAGTTTTTGTTGCCCGTTATAGGGGAATATGCATTTAAAATGTGTAGCGCATTTTTAAGACATCAAATTGAATTTTTATTTAGTTGTTTTATTCGATTTTTTTGTTGTAATTATTTTTTTTGTTTGTTTTGAAAATAACAGTCCGGAAAAAGCAAGCTAATTATATCTTTCATGATATAGAATTCACTAAAATTTTTCATTTTATAAACTTTTTTTTATAAGACCATACATACTAAAAATGGATAAACTGTCCATTAAAAAGAAGTCCTCTGAATCCTAGCATTTTTAATTTCAGAACCAGGAAAAAATTGTTCGTATATATGAAAACAATTCTCAAAATCTTTAACATTTGTATATTTAAACGTATAGCGGAAGTAATTGGGATGTTAAAGTCTTTTTTAACATGGTAGTAGCAGTTGTTTTAAATAGTTATTTCCATTTTATTAAAAATAACTAATATTTTTTTGAAGAAAAAATTATTAAACTTTTCAACTAAAAATGTATATTAGTGGTTTCGAGCGATTTTTACACTTACTACGGTTTTGTGGGCAAGCGGAGTTGGCAGCAATGGCAAATAAGGTCGCTTTTACACCGATTTTAAAGTGTTGTTTTTTATCGACAGGTTTGTATTTAGAAAAGTTTATATTACAGGGTTGTATTTTTTAAATCAGCCAATTGAAAATGATGGTACACCCAAATAATAAAATGGGTACTAGTAGTTAACAAAATCCATAGATCAGCAAAATAACTTATATTATTTGAATAATTTACTACTTTAATTAAACAATGTGGTATTTGATGAATTTCACTTTTGAGCTAAATTAAGTCGTAAATAATTTGTTTTAGAAAACGCATAATTTGAAAACTATAAATTGATTTAAATTGGACCAATAAGTTTGTTCAAAATTAAAATGATTCTTATAATAGAACTAAATGTATTATTAAATTTAAAAAAAAAAGACAATTTCAAATATTAATGGTTCGTTTGATTTATACTTAGCGAATTAAATCATAAAAAAAAGTTTTTCACTTCCGAATAAAATTATTCGTTTAATCGAACAACAATATAAAAAACATGATTTTCGAATATCGATAAATTTGAATCAAATTTAACAATCAATTGAACAAATTAAAGAATATTTTTTTTTAATAAAACTTAGTTTCTAAATTTACGAGTTTCGAGAAATTTGTATAAAATTTTTTTTTAGAAAAAAAAAAAAGAGTTTAGAACATGAAGAGATTGCAATACTCTCACTTACTGAGAAAAAAATATATAACAAGTGACTGCAAATAGGTAAATAAATATTTTTCGCTATTTTAAATTGATAAATTCATCTTTTTTAATGTTCATGCTGATAGTTTTCGACATATTTGTTACGATTTGAGAAAAGAAATTTCCAATTTAGTTTTGGTTTTACTTAAAAACAGCACCTGTACCTGTTTACAGGTACAATTTGTCAACAGAGGGTGAGAGCATTGCATAGCATACCACCAAAACTTTTCTAAATCGTATTCAAAGATATTGAACAGAAAAAATAAACTTGTTTTTCTTCATTGTTTTCAATTTAGTTTTAAAACTGCTTTTTAATGAGATTTTTAAGCTTTATATTTTTTTTAGATTTAATCCTTAAAATGACTTTTACTCATAAAATATTACTTTTGTTTTTTTTTCTGCAGGAACTTTGTATTGAAAATGTGTTGTTTTACCAAAAATTTCTTGGTAAATCTAATGCAATTTGGATGTAATTTAAGTCTTACTTGACTTGACTTACTAGACACCTTAAACACGTTTTGGCCTTACATAATCAGGGGCTTCACAATAATGCCCCAAGTTTTTAGTTCTTTTTGATATATAAAAAATCGTGGACATTTTTCAAGTTTTATTTTTATCAAGTATAATTGGTAAATTAAATTGCATTAAAAGAAAAACAAATTAATATTATAAAAGTAAAATGTAAAAACAATTAAGAAGGAAAACAATTTGTAAGTTATTCGTTTATATAGTATAAGTTAATAATATTAAACATTGTTTGCTGATTCTTTTCTTGTTTGTTGGGAATATAGAGAGGGGGTAGCGGAATTGATACATATTGATACTTTTGTTGTATGGGGGTAGTTTAATATTATAACACAGTAAAGTTTAAATAATGTCACAATTTACTAAATCAAACATCTCAATATTATATTTTTTTTTTGTCAAACGAATATTCCATGCAAAATTTACAATTCATAAAATATTACAAGCCAAAAATTTCGTGTAAATTGTAAAAAAAAAAAAAAAATAATTATAAAATATATGTATTAAAATAATTTCTTCTTGATTTTTGAAGGTTTTCCATCAGGTTTTTTTTGGTAAATTTCTGGACTAACTTTTATTATATCATCAGAATCTTCATGAGCCACTACATGACCATTGGGGGTAACAATAGTAGCAGCAGTAGTAGAATTGTTAGTAGCTGTCGTCATTAAAGGGTTAAATTGATTTTGATAATTTAGTTTTGATTTTAAAATCGGGATGTTTGTTTGTTTTAATTGTGTTGCAGTTTTGTTTTGAATATTTAAATTTGATTTCTTGAATTATTCACATATAATATAGAAGAAAAAATAAAAAATAATTATTTTAAAGGTAATAAATTACTTTTTTTTTTAATAAAGTAATAAAAAATATTGTGTAAAATATATATAAACTTAATATTATAGCTTAAAATTTTCTCCTATATATGAATAAAAAAATAAAAGAAAAAAAAATAATTTAAAAATTGCCTTAAATTGTGTATATAAAGAAAGGGGGAGGGGGAAGAGATAGAGAGGGGATAGATAGGTTATGATGAAATGTGGATCAAACTTAATTAGTTTTACATATTCTTTTAAACTTCATCTTCTTCGTCATCTTTTTCTAAAAACAAACAAACTTAAAGTTTTACCATGATTTTCTGTAGTTTTTTAAAACTAAAATGATATAAATTTTGTTTTGTTGGTGTTGTTGTGTTTAAATGTTATTGTTGTCTGTTCGGGTTGTTGCTGCTGTTGTATTTGTAGTATTTGTTGTTGTTGTTAATGTTGTGTCGAATAATATCGCAGTATTCACTAATTGTTAAAATCTGGATCTTACAAATACAGCACTGGAATCATGTTCACTGTATCCCAATCGTTTGGTATGTTTAAAAACTTCATTCGTTATTGCTGTAACAGGCATAGATTGATCTAAATTTTCAGCCATACTTAAAACTAAACGTAAATCTTTTTGCATATGACTGAGTGGTTGTTGTGGGTTGAAATCACCTTTGGCCATTTCTAAAAAGAAATATAAAACAAATTTGATATGTAAAATATATTAATAGTGTCTGACCAAAACAGTTCAGCCAAAAACAATTGTTTGGTAATGTCTTACAAGCATGCGCGGCTTTAGCAATTAATATTATGGGAAATTTCATACGCCCCAGTGTACAAAAACACAACAAACCCATGCAATTGTACATCATGGTGAATCAAATTTGCTTGTATATTAATTGCTGGAGGTGCGCATGCTTACAAGACATTCGCAAAACATTGATTTATACAACAAACATTTTTATTTTGCTCTAATAATAGTAAATCTTGAAAATTATAAAAAAAATAAAGTATTCCATGAAAAAACAAAACATTTCTTAAGCAAAATAGTATAATTTTTGCTATTTTAAGTATAAAAATTGTCAAAACTGACATCAGAGCACAAAAGAGCATGTTTTGGAAAACATTCATGCCCCCCCCCCCACTCTCCCTTTAAAATTTAGTTCTTGGTAGTAGTTCTAGTAGGACTCTACCAGTAGTCTCTGGAGTACCGCAAGGTTCGGTTTTAGGGCCACTTTTGTTTGTAATGTTTCTTAATGACCTTTTTTATGTATATGATAACAGTATGTGTACTTCCTTCGCATTTGCTGATGACTTGCAGCTGATGATATCGGGTGACAAGGAATTTTTAGATGTTTTTCAGTCAAACATTAACTATTATGTTAATGAGACAGTTGATTGGATGAATCGAAATGGTTTGGCAATCAATGCAAATAAGACCAAGACTTTGTTTTTTGGAAAGCCCTCGTACAGGGATAATATATCAATTTTTGTTGGACCTACGGAAATTGAGTTTGTAGATAGGTTGTCTTGTTTGGGTGTGGTTATTGATAGCGAACTAAAGTTTGTTTACCAAATTAATTCGATATCATCTAGAGTTCACTATGTTTTAAGGCAGCTGTATTGCACTAATTTATATATTCCATTAGCAGTTAGGAGAAGAATTGCCCATGCTATGGTTATGCCTATCTTTACTTATGGTACTGAGGTATATACTGGTACCACTGGTTTTAATTTGAAAAAATTATCGTTACTTTTCAATCGTGTTGTTAGATATGTTTGTTCACTAAGAAACCGTGATCATATATCTTCTTATGTGCAAGACTTTCTGGGATGTAGTTTTAATAGTTTTATCAAGATTCGTAATCTTCTTCTCTTTTACAGAATATTTAAGAACGGTTATCCTTCCGGCTTTATAGATCGATTTAGATTTAGTAGATCTAATAGGAATAAACAGATTTTGTTACCAAAGCGAACTACGATATTAGATCGGGCATATTTTGTAAGAGTGGGTAAATTATATAACGCTCTGCCTAGAGCGCTTAAATCATTTTCTAATTCATATGCTTTACAGAGGCGTCGTCTTATTGCTTATGAACAAGCACAAATCACAGATTCATAATTAATTTCTCAATACTTTTTTTAATTAAAACATCGACTTGTAAATATTGTCTATTTAAATAGAGCACGAGGATCATATACTTCAGATATTAACAGAGTTTATAATATGAAGTAAATACTTTTATTCATTGCACATTAGCTAGTAAGTTGTCTTTGTAATTTTGCTTATTTGGCCCCATGGGCTTTAAAATTACAATAAAATAAAATAAATTAAAAAAAAAAAAAAAAAAAAAAAAAAAGCATTTTGATTGGAAAAAATTGGATTACAAAATTAATTTGACAATCTTGAATCTTTTGTAAGAACATGAGTAAGAACCTTAAAATAAGAGTTAAGAAGTTTGTTTTACAATATGTGCAAGATTTACGAATCGAGTTGGCGGGGCAATTTCGCTAAATGTCTCACTCGAATTAGTGAAAACGTTACAAAATGCAGTTATAAAAAAATTATATATCAACTAATTTTAATTTAATATTTATTCTGAAAATTTGGTTTATAAAAAAAAAAAAAAAAAAAAAAAAAAATACTTTAAATAACTTACCTCTTCCTTTAGCTAATAATAAATCTGATTTCATAGATGTCAGTTGGAATATATCCAATATATCTTTAAGGGAAATTGAAAAACGATCAGCTGCAAAAAAAAGAAACAGTTCTTAATAACATCAAATTGCCCCATCATCTTCATAGTTAAACTTACCCAATGCTAAGGCCTCAGATAAACCAACTAAACTTACGCCCAATATGGTCTGTAGAATCAAATTAACTTTGCACGCATTGCCAACATCTGCTAAAGTAGTGGACGGGCAGTAGAAGTATTTTAAAACAACAAAAAGCCCAAAGAAGAAAAATAAAAATGACAAAATTAAGCAAAAAAGAAAAATAAAAGCCAGGCATGAAGCCAGTACATAAAAATAAATTAAATTGCAGTTAAATTAATAGAGATAGAAATAAAATTAAAAGTAGAAAGCCCGCATACACACAGTAGAGAAGGCAGGAAGAGAAGAAAAATACAAAAAACAGCACGTTAAAATAAGACTTTTTTTAAAATTATCAAGTGTTTGCAATATTGAGGGTTTTAATAAAACAAGTTTTGGAAAACAAAAAAAAAAAAAAACATCTTGAAATATATAAAATTTTTATAATTTATCCAAACCTCGTTTATTATTAAACCTTTATTACATACAAACAATAAACTTACCTCCCAAAAAGAATGTATTTTTGGCAATTGTTTTAAAGCAGGAATGACATTCTTCGAAAACAGTTCGATCACCGCCAGCCAATATGATAAGCATGCCATCTTCAGCTTCTTGGCGGGTGCCATGTATTTGTACCTCCAAATAACGACCATTACTTTGAGTTATACCCTCAGCAATGTCTTGTGAAGTTTCAGGATCTATTGTAGACATTTCAACATACGCTTTATTACACAAATCGGTAGCACGCAATACACCACAATTACCAAACACCAGCTATAATAAATAAATATACAAATGAATAAGTTAAACATCGGGATTGACATTCAATACCTAATCCATAATAACGGTGGTATAGCCAACAACAGTTAAAACAAGACCGACATGAAAATTTTAAAAAAGCGATTCCATTAAAGATATATGACTTCTTGTATAACCGGTTTTATTTCGCTATTTTAACGGTTTGATTTTGTAATATCTTGAACTACAGTTAAAATAACGATATTTTGTGGATCTAACAATATTCAATGGGTAAAATTTTGAAATAATTACTGTGCTTTAAGAAGACAGATGACAGTATTGGACTCGTAGTCTTAAAAGTTTTATATCGGTATTGATGTGGACAACTACTGTTATAATGAAATGTTATTATTTGCCAACCATGTTAATAATGGAAGGACATTTCAAGGAATGTTATTGTAAAACCTACATCTTTGGAAGCTTTAGGATCTGAAACACAACAGAATATTATATCTGCAGCATCCACTACATCCATTGGGGTTTCTTTAACTATAGCGCCGGCCTCTCTGAAGGGTTCACATTTTGACATTGTACGATTCCATACCACCACCTTATGACCCGTACATATTAAATCCTTAACAATAGTGGAACCCATAATGCCCAAACCCAAAAAACCAAATGTCAAATCAGATGGTGCTATATCACGTTCAGCCAGTGTCTGTGAACGTGTATTCATATCAATAGCCTGCGTTTCAGGCACTTTAACGGCAGGACGTTCAAGCAGTGCAATTGAATTATTATTACGTCTTGGTGGACTAGAATGTCCTACTATGTGTGCCAAAGCTACTGTATTAATTTTACGTCTAGGTGTTGGACTTTCATTAACTAAATCATTTTCCAAGTGTGCAGAATCTTTACGTTTGCGTTTCGATGTGGCTGACGCTGTTGCCGGTGTTTGAGCAGAAACACGACGTTTTGAGCCAGCTTTCGAAGTGGTCGATTTGGCCTTTGTACTGGATGCAGTAGTACTTTTAGCTTTTGGTGTACGCTTGGGGGTTTTCATAACAACTGCTGGTATTTCTTCATCCTCTATAGCTGAGGCTTCACCATTATTGTCTAAATTATTGACATTTGTATCAATGGTATTGTCCTCCTCTACCGAGAAGCCATCACGTATTTTATCAAAATCTGCTTCTGTGGGCTGTGAACGTATGCCAGTACTTTTACTAATGATACCATCGATTTCTGTTGGATCATCCATATGATTTTTAATATCATCCATAGCTTGTCGAAATGCGGCTGGTTTATTTAATTTTGATAATGTATCCTTCCAGGGTCCTTCATATGGTTTAATATTATTAAATTCAATCCAAGCGCTAGAAATTCGTGGAATGTTATTATTTAAGTCAGACAATTTAATCTTTAAATATTACTACTTACAAATTTCTTGATCCAAAAAGAAAACACATTTCGAATTGCTTTTGTGGGTATTATTTAATAATTCTATGGGTGGCTCCACTACCTGTTAATAAAAAAAAAACAAATGTATTTAAAGATTAGTAAGAATTTTGGATTTTTATTTTATTATAAAGAAAGAATTATTGAACGTTTTGACTGTTATTTAGATAATAAAAATAATAGTAAAAATAGTAAACTTTTATATCGCATATACACTTGGTCTTTAAAATCTATCAGCTAATGTAATATCAGATTATGTTATAATCTATCAGATTATGTTATAATCTATCAGATTATGTTATAATCTATCAGATTATGTTATAATCTATCAGATTATGTTATAATCTATCAGATTATGTTATAATCTATCAGATTATGTTATAATCTATCAGATTATGTTATAATCTATCAGATTATGTTATAATCTATCAGATTATGTTATAATCTATCAGATTATGTTATAATCTATCAGATTATGTTATAATCTATCAGATTATGTTATAATCTATTAGATTATGTTATAATCTATTAGATTATGTTATAATCTATTAGATTATGTTATAATCTATTAGATTATGTTATACTCTATCAGATTATGTTATAATCTATCAGATTATGTTATAATATATGAGATTATGTTATAATATATCAGATTATGTTATAATCTATCAGATTATTAGATTATGTTGTAATCTATCCCATCAGAACACGTTTTCAAAGAAGTGACAATCCGATACAACCATCAAACATTCATATAACCTAGTTATCCCACTAAATGAGAACTAATATATGAGCTCGAAGTTAAAATAATTTTAATTTTTATTGTACAATTAAAGGTCGAAAAAACATAATTTTTATTTTTAATAAAAATTATATCAAACTTATAAATTATTTTTTATTCAAAAATTAATTAGACTCATAAATATAAAAATTAAAATTGAATTTTTGTACTATACAAATTAACGTTTTTATTTAAATAATCCAAGTCAGTTAAAAAAAAAATATATTTTATATGTTTACATTAAGCTCGAAGTCTATTTCCAACAAGAACGAGTGATATGTAAACGCAGCCTACCCAAAAGCATTTTAAAAGCCATCTATGATAAACTTAATCAGGAAGAACATTACAACGGAAATACTGATTTTTGCAGAAGTACTGGAATTAGAGCGGTCACATTTTTTAGAATCATTATTATATTTAAAACCAGGATTACATTCACATTTATTTATCTCCACACATTTGCCATTATCGCAAGGGTTTTCACAAAGAGGTTTACATACATTGGTTACATTATGATAACCTTCACAACAATAATTTTCTGTTTTTGTAATAGTTTTATTCTAAAAATATAAAAAAAATCATTACATTTGCTTAATTTACCAACAATTTTAATTTTTATATAAATTATACCTCTTCTCCCTCATTTCCTGGTATAACATGAGTTGTAATTTTTGTACACGTTTTTTGAGTAGATTGTGTTAGAGCTACTAGAGTTAATGCTTGTAGCAAGAATAATATTTTAAATAATTCCATTTTATTGTTTTGTAAATTAAATCAATGGTTTGCTATTGCTGCTTGTAATTTTGAAAATAAACTGATATATTCTGTATTAAATTGTTTGTATTTATTTGTTTTCAAATGACCACAAATCTACTAATTTTAAATTATTGTGCAATGATAGAAAATAGACATGGTTATTTTTCCAATTGCAAAAACTTTTATTAATATTCAGATAAAATTCCATTTGAATTAGGAAAATTCCAAATGAAAAAGTAATTTCCCTTTGAAATATTTAGAATAAATCATATATTGCTAGGCTTAATCACATCACTGAACGATAAGTCAGTGAATACTGTTGTGTATTAAAAAAACGCTCTAAAAAACAGTCACCCCTATCGTGAATAAAAAGGGAAATTTTTGTTCCCATGTGATTTTCATTCCCCATCAAGTGAAAATTGGTATCGTGAATTTCCCCTGAAATTGTATTATGCTATTCACGAGTGAATGATTAGACAAAGTGAACAAATTTCGAGGGAACTTTTATTCACAATTGGAATTGAGTGAAAAAGAGAAAAAAATTCGAGGGAAAAAATGTTCACGATAGGGATGAGTAATAAAATTTTTGAAAACTTATTGAAAAGTTATGTAAACCATTTTCTGAAATTACAATTTACATATATTTTTCTGGTTTTATTGTGTCTTTGAAAATCGCAACATAAAGTATTATATTTCGTTAACATTATAATTTGGTAAAAAAATATAAGTTTTTAAGAATTTTCGAAGTCGGATTTTTGCAAACGGTAAGAATTTTATTTATAATTCGGGTGGCCTGTTTGCTAAAGTGAACTTTTCGTTTTTTTTTTTTTGTTCGTGTTGTTGAACGAATATTCCAAAACTGTCATCAAGTGTAATTTCCGATCTATCTATTTAAAAAAAATTTTGACAGGAATGTACACGGTTTTCCTGGTTTTATTGTGTCGTTGCAAAAACGCAACATAAAGAGTTATTTTTCGTTAACATAAAAACTGAATAACAAACGAGTTTTAGAACGAGAATCCAAGTCGGATTTTTGCAAACGGTAAGAATTTTATTCACATTTTTAATACAACTTATTGATTACATAAAAAAAAATATTAAATAAGATAAATTTTAGAAAAGTAATTAATACTGCCGACCGAACTCACTTGTTTCGGCCGAAACCGAACGTTGGCCAAATTTTCAATGTTCGGACGAAGCCGAACTTTTTAATTTGAATAAAACTTATTATTAAAAAAAAACTGTGAAAAGTATTTTTGGTAAGCATAAATATTGGTGTACTCGCTTGAGTACAATGGGATAATGTATGTAATATATTTCGTTTAGATTTTAGTTTTTTGCGATGGATGTTAGAACGTGTAATGGTAAGCGATTTGAAAGCATTGTCGCTGCTACTGACTATGCTATTCATGAAAATCACACATACTTTGATTTTGCTATCATTCCTCCAAATACTGGTCATGAAACAGATGAGGAAGACATTGATGAAATCAATTTATTGCTTGATGATCTACCACACGATATTCCAGGTAAATTGGAATTACTTTGCAGTAGCGACAGTGAAGATGATGTCCCACTTGCAGATTTAAGAAAATCTATATTAGCACCATCAGCAATAAGATGGAGTAAAAGGGCAATGAATATGGATATGCCTAGTGCCAATATCTTTGAAACTTTTAAGCATGAAATGAATATTGCACTGGAAGCAAAACACCTGTAGAAGTACACAACATAAAGTTCAGAGGCAAGAAATGATGGTAGCCTCTTTTTACGTCAATGATTAATTCGTGTGTGGTAAACGCCTGGAAGCTTTATAAGAGTGCCAACAATAGCAACATAGATCTTTTGAATTTTCAACGAGAAATAGTACGCTTCTACCTACGAAACCATACTATTCGCACAATACAACCAAGACGGTCCACTACATTATCTATAGCAACATCAGCAGGTAACCACTTCCCGAAACGTATCCAAAATTAGCTAAAATGCAAAGTATGTCACAAAAGAATTCGATGGATTTGCGAGCTTTGCAACGTCACACTTTGCGTAGAAAAAGAATGTTTTAAAAAATTTCATACGGAATATATAAATACGCCTAATGATAATAAATTTAATTTTGTTTTATTTTATTTATGTAATATCCAAAAATGTCTCAAAATGTGAATAAAATTTAATTTCAACTAAAATGCATATTCATTTAAAGTAAGCTTTTTGTAGCAACATTTGCACCCGTATTGTCCCATTGTACTCGTATGGGTACAGCCCAAAAAACCCTTTTCCATTTTTTTTTTTTATTTTATTTTTTATTTTATTATCAATTGAGTCCTTATAAGATAGAAATTATAACAAGAAACCCAATATTTTTGTTTTAAAGGTGGTTGGGCTCATATGGGTTAAAGTAAAAAAAAAAAAAAAATATTTCAACATTAGTACATCTCAAAAAAGATAATTTAGATTTTTTTCTTCAAAAATATGAAATCATGAGTTCAATTATTTTAATGACGTCGTTTAAATAAACTGGAAATGCTGAAACTATTTTATTTTTACTACAATATATAACGAATGTAATACAAATTATTTTGTTGGTAATTGAAATTAAAGAATTTAATCTGAAAATATACTCGATTTCTTCAAATACTCGGTGTTTCAGTATGTTCTACCAAATATTGAAACATAATTTTTGGCTGAACTCCAAGGACACTAAAAATTAAAGTTTTGTAAAGTTTACTAATATGGTACCTTAATTGTTCGCTGAAGTGGACCGTTGATATATTTTTTATTTTTTAAATGTTTCACTAAAAAAAAATCGTCTTAAATGCAACATTCTGTTGCTATTACAAATATAAATCCCTAAATCTGCTTTAAACGATACATAAAACGTTTTAATACATGCATTGAAATTGGTTTTGCCAATTTTTTTCATACCCTCCACCGTGTATATGTTACAAATGAAACAAACTAAAAAATAATGAAAAATACATTAAAGAGGTGAACAAATTTTTTTGTACAATAAATATATGGTAAAAAATATATATATATACACCTATATATCGATGCTTTACAGAAGGACTGAACAACTGATATATACCCTAATCACAGTAAATGTAGGGTATACAATTTCAACAAAAAAAAAAGCTTATGTACACTTAAGCGCCATCAATTGTAAAAACAAATTTTGATAATTTTGCTTTAAGCAATTCTGTAAAAACATTTTCTGCTTTAAAAAACATAAGCTATTACATTTTTGTTTATACATTTTTAAGCATACGGAATTTCTAAATCTGGGTTGGACGCATATATGCGTCCTATTGAAGATATTTGTAATTAACAATAAAAACGAGTTTCGCTTAAGTCGACTTAAGCGATTTTGTGAAAATGTTACAGCTATATCATTTATCGATTTTACATAACTTTATAAAAATTTAATATGCTTTTAGAAAGACTTTTTAATTTTGAGTTGTTTTGAAAATTGCCACAAGAAAATGAAAAATATAGTCAAAAAATGCCCAACAAGCTGTCCTATATGCTGAAGTATTTGAATCTGGAATACAGTGCACTCGCGATAATGTGAACACTGCATTACGTAAACACAGCTTAATGTGAACACATTTTATTTTACAATGACTACTCTAAAAGGTGAACAAAGTACTAAAGCCCTATAATGTGAACAGAAAAAAGTCAATGTGTTAGTTGGAAATGCGTAAATACGTTAAGAATTCAATTTTTTCTAAGTTTTCGGATACCCCTTTTTTAACTGTTTCACTGCATTACGGACAGAAGATACATAGAAACTATTTTAGTTGCTATTGTTACTTATTGCTGAAAGGTTGTTTTTTCGTATTTACATATGTAGTATTTTTACATAAATCTTCTAACAAATGTATGTAAATAATTTTCTTAATAAATTATTTACTTCTTTTATTCCAATAAAATGTCAATTATTATTTTAATACGTATAATTAGTCTAAACTTATGGCATTATTGATACATTTAGCCTTAAATTTTTGGCATTCGGAAAGGTGAACAGCTCACAAGCGTGAACACTCCCGGTTTTAATTAGTTCACATTATCGCGAGTGCACTGTATTCCACTTACAAGGAAGGTATCCCAATCCAGGCAGGCTGATCTTTATGAACTTCAGATATGTTGTAGAGAATAAAAATTTAAGGAGTGCGCCCCTGTAGGCTAGTTGGTAGCGTGCTGGCTTATCAGTGCGGGGGTCGGGAGTTCGACTCCCACCAGAGGCATTGGTCTGTTTTCGCTACAACGCGCCGAAGGCCATAGTATCTAGTGCTTGGTTAGGATAATAGGATATAATTTGTAATTATATGATTATTAATAAATAAAATAAAAATTTAAGGAACCCGTGTTTTCTTTTTAGCTGTCCAATCTCATGTTTAAACGTTACTAAGTGGGGTCGAAAATTATCCCATTTTACGTTTTTTTCGGTTTATTTCGTTGTATTAGAAGTAAATATAGACAAATTTAGTATCAAATGAAAGGTTTTGTGAAGGCATATTCACTGGTATACAAATTATACCCAAAGACTTAAGTTATTTTGATATTAAAGAAAATGTGTTTGAGTAACATTAAATCTGGCGTTTTATTAAAAAAAAAATTAGTTGCCTTAAGCTAAAAATAATGCATAGAAATGCCTATTTAATGTGGCATCTCTGGGTTCACTATATAGGCAATATGGGTATCAAAATTTTCGTTTTCTTGAGTACTTTAACTCTGCGTACAAATAATAAATAGTTTTCGTAAACTAAAGACAAGTTTTCATACAAAAACAAATGAATTTGTAACCCACGGGATACATCTTTCTTTTACGTAGCCCACATTACATAGTGAACAATACCTTATTATATTCTCTAAATGATACATTTCAAAAGATGTTTTTTTATTAATAATATTATGTGTTAATAATCATTATTTATTAATAATTATTTTTTATTAATAATTATTATTTATAATTATTTTTCTTTATAAAATATATGACTAAAATATTAGTAAGTAAGAATGGACAAAATTTGTTATCGTTAAAAGTCATTATAAGTCTTTCATTTACATATGTAGCCCACATTATATAGCGAACAAATACCTTATTATCATCTCTAAATGATACATTTCTAAATATATATTTTTATATTAATAATATGTGTTATGTATTAATAATCATTATTTATTAATAATTATTATTTATAAAATATATAACTAAAAAATTAGTAAGTAAGAATGGACAATATTTGTTATTGTTAAAAGTCATTATTTTTCTTGTTGTACATTTCCAGTCTTATTTTTAAATCTATATATGCCCTTTTCTACAGCAAGTAAAAATAATAGAAAAATTAAAATTCCCAGAATCACGATACCAACTAAAACACAAGCTAAAATTTTAATTACGTATAAATATAGTCTTTCACAATGAGAAGGACCAAAAGTGATTATAGATCTTATGTAGCCAGAATTACAAGCACATTCGTCAGTGGTCAGACAATAGCCATTTGTACATGGTAACCGACAATGATTTTTAACACATGTTCCATTTGTGACTTCCAGGGAGTATCCATTATTACAGGAGCACATATTGGGAGCAGTACAGTTGCCATTGAGGCAACCTTTATTGCAGATTGGTTGACATATTTTGGATGATTCGTTATATTTAAAACCATCCACACAAAGTAATGTATTAATAAATTTATTGGTTGAAAACGGCTTCGAAATTACTTTCGGATTTTTGTAATCAACACGTACGCATGTTTTTAATATTGTATCAAATTTATATCCGGCATTGCAATTACATTTTTCAGGTGCTATACATGTACCATGACCACATCTTATTCTACAAATAGCTTCACATATCTTTGTGGAATTATTCAATTTATAACCCGAATTACATTCGCATTTTCCAGAAGTCATACATTTACCATTTTCACATTTTGTTGAACAATTGTTTTGAGACTCGTTAGACAATATAGCAACAAAGAGTTTAGAATTATTATCGGTTAATAAATTTACTTCACATTTCTTTGTGGAATTATTAAATTTATAACCCAAATTACATTCACATTTCCCAGAAGTCGTACATTTTCCATTTTCACATTTAGTCAAACAATTGTTTTGTAACTCGCTAGATAAATTTGCAACAAAGTGTTTAGAATTATTATGGTTTAATGAATTTAATTCGCATTTCTTTGTGGAATTATTTAATTTATAATCTGAATTACATTCACATTTTCCAGAAGCTAAACATTTGCCATTTTCACATTTTGTTGAACAATTGTTACGTAACTCGCTTGATAAATTTGCAACAAAGTGTTTAGAATTATTATCGTTTAATGATTTTAGTTCACATTTCATTATAGAATTATTAAATTTATATCCCGAATTACATTCACATTTCCCAGAAGTCGTACATTTTCCATTTTCACATTTAGTCAAACAATTGTTTTGTAACTCGCTAGATAAATTTGCAACAAAATGTTTAGAATTATTAACGGTCAATGATTTTAATTCACATTTCTTTGTAGAATTATTAAATTTATATCCCGAATTGCATTCACATTTTCCTGAAGCTAAACATTTGCCATTTTCACATTTACTCGAACAATTGTTTTGTAGCTTGCCAGATAAATTTGCATCAAAATGTTTAGAATTATTATCGGTTAATGAATTTAATTCGCATTTCTTTGTGGAATTATTAAATTTATAACCCAAATTACATTCACATTTTCCTGAAGCTAAACATTTGCCATTTTCACATTTTGTTGAACAATTGTGTTGTAACTTGCCAGATAAATTTGCATCAAAGTGTTTAGAATTACTATCGGTTAATGAATTTAATTCGCATTTCTTTGTAGAATTATTAAATTTATATCCCAAATTGCATTCACATTTTCCTGAAGCTAAACATTTGCCATTTTCACATTTTGTTGAACAATTGTTTTGTAACTTGCTAGATAAGTTTGCAACTAAATGTTTAGCATTATTATCGGTTAATGATTTTAATTCACATTTCATTATAGAATTATTAAATTTATATCCCGAATTGCATTCACATTTTCCTGAAGCTAAACATTTGCCATTTTCACATTTAGTTGAACATTTGTGTTGTAACTTGCCAGATAAATTTGCGTCAAAATGTTTAGAATTATTAATGGTCAATGATTTTAATTCACATTTCTTTGTATAATTATTAAATTTATATCCCGAATTGCATTCACATTTTCCTGAAGCTAAACATTTGCCATTTTCACATTTAGTTGAACATTTGTGTTGTAACTTGCCAGATAAATTTGCATCAAAATGTTTAGAATTATTATCGGTTAATGATTTTAATTCACATTTCTTTGTAGAATTATTAAATTTATATCCCGAATTGCATTCACATTTTCCTGAAGCTAAACATTTGCCATTTTCACATTTTGTTGAACAATTGTTTTGTAACTTGCCAGATATATTTGCATCAAAATGTTTAGAATTATTATCGGTTAATGATTTTAATTCACATTTCATTATAGAATTATTAAATTTATATCCCGAATTGCATTCACATTTTCCTGAAGCTAAACATTTGCCATTTTCACATTTACTCGAACAATTGTTTTGTAACTTGCTAGATAAGTTTGCATCAAAATGTTTAGAATTATTAACAGTCAATGAATTTAATTCACATTTCTTTGTAGAATTATTAAATTTATATCCCGAATTGCATTCACATTTTCCTGAAGCTAAACATTTGCCATTTTCACATTTAGTTGAACATTTGTGTTGTAACTTGCCAGATAAATTTGCATCAAAATGTTTAGAATTATTAATGGTCAATGATTTTAATTCACATTTCTTTGTATAATTATTAAATTTATATCCCGAATTGCATTCACATTTTCCTGAAGCTAAACATTTGCCATTTTCACATTTTGTTGAACAATTGTTTTGTAACTTGCCAGATATATTTGCATCAAAATGTTTAGAATTATTATCGGTTAATGATTTTAATTCACATTTCATTATAGAATTATTAAATTTATATCCCGAATTGCATTCACATTTTCCTGAAGCTAAACATTTGCCATTTTCACATTTACTCGAACAATTGTTTTGTAACTTGCTAGATAAGTTTGCATCAAAATGTTTAGAATTATTAACAGTCAATGAATTTAATTCACATTTCTTTGTAGAATTATTAAATTTATATCCCGAATTGCATTCACATTTTCCTGAAGCTAAACATTTGCCATTTTCACATTTAGTTGAACATTTGTGTTGTAACTTGCCAGATAAATTTGCCTCAAAATGTTTAGAATTATTAATGGTCAATGATTTTAATTCACATTTCTTTGTATAATTATTAAATTTATATCCCGAATTGCATTCACATTTTCCTGAAGCTAAACATTTGCCATTTTCACATTTTGTTGAACAATTGTTTTGTAACTTGCTAGATAAGTTTGCAACTAAATGTTTATCATTACTATCGGTTAATGATTTTAATTCACATTTCATTATAGAATTATTAAATTTATATCCCGAATTGCATTCACATTTTCCTGAAGCTAAACATTTGCCATTTTCACATTTTGTTGAACAATTGTTTTGTAACTTGCTAGATAAGTTTGCAACTAAATGTTTATCATTACTATCGGTTAATGATTTTAATTCACATTTCATTATAGAATTATTAAATTTATATCCCGAATTGCATTCACATTTTCCTGAAGCTAAACATTTGACATTTTCACATAAAGTTGAACATTTGTGTTGTAACTTGCCAGATAAATTTGCGTCAACATGTTTAGAATTATTATCGGTTAATGATTTTAATTCACATTTCATTATAGAATTATTAAATTTATATCCCGAATTGCATTCACATTTTCCTGAAGCTAAACATTTGACATTTTCACATAAAGTTGAACATTTGTGTTGTAACTTGCCAGATAAATTTGCGTCAACATGTTTAGAATTATTATCGGTTAATGATTTTAATTCACATTTCATTATAGAATTATTAAATTTATATCCCGAATTGCATTCACATTTTCCTGAAGCTAAACATTTGACATTTTCACATAAAGTTGAACATTTGTGTTGTAACTTGCCAGATAAATTTGCGTCAACATGTTTAGAATTATTATCGGTTAATGATTTTAATTCACATTTCATTATAGAATTATTAAATTTATATCCCGAATTGCATTCACATTTTCCTGAAGCTAAACATTTGCCATTTTCACATTTAGTTGAACATTTGTGTTGTAACTTGCCAGATAAATTTGCGTCAACATGTTTAGAATTATTATCGGTTAATGATTTTAATTCACATTTCATTATAGAATTATTAAATTTATATCCCGAATTGCATTCACATTTTCCTGAAGCTAAACATTTGCCATTTTCACATTTAGTTGAACATTTGTGTTGTAACTTGCCAGATAAATTTGCATCAAAATGTTTAGAATTATTAATGGTCAATGATTTTAATTCGCATTTCTTTTTAGAATTGTTAAATTTATAACCCGAATTACATTCACATTTTCCAGAAGCTAAACATTTTCCATTTTCACATTTAGTCAAACA
Source organism: Delia radicum (assembly GCA_021234595.1). Taxonomy (NCBI): domain Eukaryota; kingdom Metazoa; phylum Arthropoda; class Insecta; order Diptera; family Anthomyiidae; genus Delia; species Delia radicum. The sequence continues at coordinate 238,178,725 of CM037854.1, read as the reverse complement.
ATTGTTTCGTAACTCGCTAGATAAGTTTGCAACAAAGTGTTTAGAATAATTATCGTTTAATGAATTTAATTCACATTTCTTTGTAGAATTATTAAATTTATATCCCGAATTGCATTCACATTTTCCAGAAGCTAAACATTTACCATTTTTACATTTTGTTAAACAATTGTTTTGTAACTTGCTAGATAAATTTGCATCAAAATGTTTAGAATTATTAACAGTCAATGATTTTAATTCACATTTCTTTGTGAAATCATTAAATTTATATCCCGAATGGCATTCACATTTTCCTGGAGCTAAACATTTGCCATTTTCACATAAAGTTGAACATTTGTTTCGTAACTCGCTGGATAAGTTTGCAACAAAGTGTTTAGAGTTATTATCGTCTAATGAATTTAGTTCACATTTCTTTGTGAAATCATTAAATTTATATCCCGAATTACATTCACATTTTCCTGGAGCTAAACATTTGCCATTTTCACAGTTATTCACACAAACTGGTTCACACTTTTCGGTAAAAGGATTTAGTGTATATCCATGATTACATTTGCAATTATATGGCTCCACACAGATACCATTAGCACAAAAATGTTTACAAAAAGGTACACATTCATTGTTTTCTCCTTTATAATATTTTTCACAACAATAATTTTCGATTTTTGTAGTAGTTTTATTCTATAAATATAAATTTAATAAAATGAATTGTAAAGATTTTTTCCAACTTAAAATTTATTTTAAATTTACCTTTTCTAGCCATGTATTATTGGAGAGAAGAATCTTTTCTGGTACTATATGAAGTGTAATTTTTGTACATATTTTAGCTGTTGTAAGATTTACAATTACCCCTAATTGCAGAAGGATTAATATTTTAATTAATTCCATTTAATGTTTCCAAGTCCTTGAATAAATTGACCTGATATTCCAGTTGAAGTTGTTAAAATCAACTGATGTATTCCGTATTATATTGTTTGTATTTAAATGCTAATTAAATATATAAATATATTATATATAACCAGGGAAGCGACTTTCATGCACTAACAAATAGAAAATATGAGATTAAAATAGGCAATAAAAATCCAAAATATTCGCTTAAATCGAAATATGCTATAAAAATATGCACAAAAAATATAAAAAATATGCACTTTCATTTTTTTGATTTTTTAAAATTCGATTTATTACTCGAGAGCGTTGGTTTAAAAATTAAATCCAATACAAATGTCTAAGAAATGTCAGCTAGGTACAATTTCAAGGGTTAAAAATTCTTTCTTTCGTTAATTTTTAATTAAACCTTAATTTTAATTTCTACAAAATATGCAACTTAATAAAAAATATGCAACAAAAATGACAAAATATGCACTTTTAGAAAAATATGCATTTATAACAAAATATGCAATAACAAATCGATGCCATTTTGTAGCAAATATTTTGATTCGGAAAAGTATTTGGTCAAAATTGATTTTGGGCTACTGACTACAATCATGTATTCGAATGAAAGTCGCTGCTCTGTATATCACCATTTAAAAGTGACCACAATTCCACTTACTTACAATGAAATATAAAGGAATTAATAGCATTCATATCCCGTTTCAAAGAAATACCAATTATAGATATTTTTCCAAAGAATTCAAAAATAAATAGAATAATTACAATATTGAGTCATTATTTTTCTAAAGAAAAAACTTTAATATCCTAATAATGTTGTTTTAGTTTTGTTTAAATTTCAATTGAAAACATTTGGTTATACCACTGCAAGTTTTTTATTTTTTGATTTCCAATAATTTTGTCAAAATGCATTTTTTTTTTACCAAAAATCAAAACATTTTTGTGATATTTTTTAGACCTTGTGTTAAAAACTGATATAAAATAAGGTCAAAGCTCAACTTTTGTACATTCCCAGTTAGAAATTACCCACGGTACAAATAAAATAGTACTGGGACAACACTGTTTTTCTCAATATGCCAACGGTACAAATAAAATAGTACTGCACCACTCAAAAAGTACCATTACCAGTACGACTTTGTTTAAATTAGCAATTTAATTCAAATTTGGCTATTTAATATGTAGTGGAATTGTGGTTTAACGAATAATCGATTTAACAAACTCCGATTTAACGAACACCAAAGTTTTTATACTGAATTCAATAAATCGGGATAAAAAAAAATATATAAACTAAGTTCCAGCATTTCAAATACATTTTAGTTAAAATACAAATTTTAGCCTTGAAACTGTATTTATTAACGAATATTAACACAGGGGTGTAAATAAAAAATAGCTAATATTCATTAATGAATACAGTTTTAAGGTTTAAAATGTGTTTTAACTAAAATGTATTTCAAATCTGAATCAAAATTTTTTATGAATGCAGACGGAAAAATACATCGGAGATGCGACTTATCAATTCGGATATATTTTAGGTCGTAGATCACGAATGTGAATCCCAATTTTTGATATTAGCTCTACTTTACAAAATATTCGAGATTTTAGATTTTTACCAAAAATCAAGTTTTTTCTTCAAAATTTTTCATTTTTTCGTATACCTGTATAAAGTACGATTAATTTTTAATATGGTTTCAAAGCATGGATTTTGTTGTTTAAGAACCATATCAGTTTATTGCTATTGGGTAAAGGATTTAGGATATTCTTGCAATTAAAGTAAAATCTTCACTTATTTTTCTATTTTGTGAATATTATAAACCCCCACATTATGTTAATTTATATTCCACTTAATTCATTTTAGCGAAAAAAACCATCGCTTTCATATCAAAATTGTCCGAAAGTTCAATCTGAAGTTAAAAATTTTTGACATTTTTTTAAAATTAATTTTGTATGTATTTACTATGGGGAAAATAAAAAAAGTACATTTTTTAGCACGCATCCTTTCGAAGCGTGTAATATATTAAATTAAAAAGCATAGTTCATTCTATTTAAATGTTATAAAAAAGAAGAGGGTTTGTATTTAATTTTGTACATTTTGCAAAAAGTTTATCAAAAAATTAAATTTTTGCAAAATATTTCTTCAACTATAGCTAAGTTTAAAATTCTAAGGCCATATTTGTGATCTGCCAAAGTCATTTAAAAATGATAGGTCACAACCCTGATGCATAAACTTTTTCTGATTTTGTTGAACTGTTATTATTATGATTTTTTAGATAACATTTTTGTTTTACTCGCCAGACAGGTGATAATTATTTTATGTAATATACAATTCTTTAAAAAATATGTAGTTTTTTTATAATCACCCAACCCCACTTTTATTTTTACAGGGCAAACAAATAAACGTGAAAAATTTAAAAAATGTTATTCTTAAAACCTCGATTTTTACCGCAGAAGTCCTAAATTTGTCGGCTGTAATAACGTGGAAACGCCAGTTCGGAAGTTGAGATAAATCTATATTAATAAATTCAAATTTAGATATTTTCCTAAACATTTTTTATTTAGGACTTCTGCGGTAAAAATCGCAGCTTTTATATAAGCTAAGGCTTGTAAAAATATAATTATTGGTTATTTATTTTAACTTTTGCAAAAAAAAAAAAAATTTTAAGTACTGGCTACATACTAAATTATCTTATTTAAAGTACTGGCAAACTGCTGAATTACATTGCTGTGCAAACGTTGAAAACCGCGCCGAAACGTCGACACCGCCCGCGCAAGTACTGTAAAAGTTAAAAATCCGACACTTGCCAGTACATGTACTACCGTCTCTAAGACCGCGCCAGCACTGGCCCGTTCGTATTTTTCTATAAAAATATTTTATTTAACGTTTTCAAAAATTAAATTCGAAAATATTTTTTTTCTCACCAAATTTATATTTCACCGATTATGGCCAAAAGGCTAGGTCATTGAAAATGAAGAAAATAAAATAAAATAAATAAATAAATAAAAATAGTTTTTCACCTAAAAAATGTTTTTTCACCATATAATTTTTTTTTTAAACTCAAAAAGGTTTTCACCTCAAACACATGTTTTCACCTCTAACATATTTTTTTAAAATATTATTTTGTTGTTTCATTTGTAAGTGTTCATTGTGGCTGGTATAAAGAAAAAATTTGGTAAATTAAGATTAAAAAAATCTAATTTGTGTATTTGGTTTAATAAAGGATTTTAAGGTTGTTGCTTAATAATTTTATTTTGTAATGATTGTGTGGTTGGGGAGCTACTTTTGCAGGACTTATTTATTTGAATTAAATAGTTTTAAGTTACATTGTATCCCCTCTTATTGCCACTATTTTATAGCCAAAGTGTTTGGATATTATCTACAATACATGTATAATTGGCATTAAAGGCTTCCAATGTATTGAAATAGAAAATAAATAAAAAATGAAATAAAAATCAATTCGTATTTTTTAATTTTTTGGGATACACATGCGTGCCATTTATATCTTTTTGTGCAATTTCGCTTTTTTTTAAAAACGTTTTGCGTGGCAATTTTATTTTTTGTGCCATTGTTTTTGTGCATTTGTTGCCCTGATTATGAACAACTGTTTTGAACATAAATCTTCATACTCGGAGGCTTTTTGTAATACAAATATTTTGCAATTAATAAATCTTTGAAATTCAATAATAAAAATATAATAAATTTTAAGAATTAAAAATCCAAACACCTCGATAAGATCAACTTGAGGAAATAATAAATCAGAATAATTTACAGTTTTATTAGTTTTTGGTTTTTATATACATCGAGATTATTTTTATGTTATTTTTAATTTGTACGAGCTTCATTTATATTTTTTTAAAATTACTAACTCAAAAGAGACTAAAAATTACAACCAAATAAAATAACATAGATATAAAAAAAAAACTTATCTGGCATGTGATGAAAACCGATCAATTTTGATTTCGATCGATATGGTTAAAAATCAAAATTTAAAAAGTTAATAAAGAGGAAAATTGCATTGTAATTATTTGTAATCGCTTTAATTGAATCAGAAATATCGGTTTACATCGTTTTATCTGTGAAATGTGAAGTATGAAATTTCAAAAAACGATCGATTTAAAAACGATCGTTTTTCATCACATGCCAGTATAACACAAAATATATATAAAAAAACTGAAATGATTAATAATAACACTTTTAAATCAGTATCATTTGAAAATTTCTCTCAATAACAACTAAAAGAATTAATAAATAGCCAAAGGAATACTAATCCACAACAATGATTTTAAAATTTATTTTAATATTAAGTGTATTGATAAAAATATCGCTATCAAATGAAGATACGAAATTTCTTTGTAAAAATCATTGTCATCACGGTGTTTGTATAGCAAACAATTATTGTCGTTGTGGCGAAAAACATATGTTCAATATAAAAACATTTGACTGTGAAACATTAATTCTAACAAATGAGGATAAAATAAAAAAAATTATTTTAGAATCAATAACCTCTTATATGTTTTGTCCATTTATAATAGCAGCATTTGTTTTAATTATGATTATTTGCACACACAGAAATAACAAACGTTTAGCAAAACAACAAGGTAAGAAAAAATCTAAGAAAAGAAATTATTCATGATATCATAATAATATAAAATAATTCATTTCAGAGCAAGAAAATAATTTAAAAGGAATAACTTCATAGATACAAATTTAAAAGGAATCATTTTAGTCTGAACAATTATCGAAAACTTATCTTTTTACCAATGCTTTGTAGCAGTATGGACTTATGATATACAATTTTTTTTTTTTTTTTTATTTATTTATTTTATTTATTTATCTGTATTTCCATACAACAAGACATACATCTTTTAATTATAGTATGGAACTAGAAGAAGTTATAGTAATACAATATAATACAATTTAAAAAAAAAAAAAAAAAATATAATGACAAATTTTAAAAATAAAAAATTAAAAACAGTTTTAAAAAATTACAAAGTTTAACAATATTTAACAATAGTGCAAATTAATTATTAATTTTAATTTAAAGTGTGTAGTTACGTTGTATTATTGTTCAAATGTTTTGTTATTTCGGTTTTAAAAGTGTTTACGTTGCTGCTGGTTTGTGCCCTATTCGAAAGTCTGTTCCATAGATAGATCGCGTTATAGTATAATTGCCATTCCGTTATCTTACTTCTGTGTGCAATAGGTATAACCTTATTCCCCCTGTCGGACCTTGCAAAAGTTATCCGATTATATAAATATGACGGTACTTTTGTATACACGATTTTGTGCAGAAGCGTAAGAGTCCTGATGTTGACCAGATTATTAAAAGTCAAGTTGTAAAGTTTTTTACCTAAGGTTGCAATTCTATCAATAGTGTGAAGACCAAATACATATCTAGCAATGTTATTGAAAAGAGTATTTAACTTTTGCTTACTAGTGGAATCACAATTAGCATAAACTTCGCATCCATAAAGAAGTACTGGCATTAAATAAGTTTTAGCAATTTGCATTCTAATATTAACTGGAGTGCAAAAGTGTGTTGCCCACAGAGTACGCATTGAGTACGTTTTACCTACTACAATATTAACGTGATTATCCCAACTGAGCGTGTTGTTAAATGTAATGCCCAAATTCTTTGCTGAAGTTACGATTTCAATTATTTCATTGTTAATACGAATGTCAACGTTAATATTTTGTTTTAAAGATTTTTTACGGATTATTAAACATTTAGATTTTTGTGGGTTCAGGCATAGACCATTTCGTGATGCCCAGCAATAAATACTGTCAAGATCAGAATTAAGCTTGCATACATTTTCATTTATAGTTTTAAGCGATGTGTTGATGTATAGCTGCACGTCATCGGCATATAAATGAATTTTACTATGGGATACATTATCAGGTAAGTCATTAACGTACAAAGAAAATAAAAGTGGGCCCAGAATTGAACCTTGTGGTACTCCCCGGGTAACAGATAAAGCTCTAGAATAAGAATCAATTAAGAACACAGATTGAGAACGATTATCAAGGTACGATTTAATTAATGATACTGATGTGTCACAGAATGAGAATTGATAATAGAGCTTTGAACAAAGTAATGAATGGTCAACAGAATCAAAAGCTTTTGAGTGATCTAAATGAACCAAAAGTGTTAAATTCCCACCATCAATAGAACAACGTATATCTTCAGTAACGTCAATTAAAGCTGTGATGCAACTGTGTTTCTGTCGAAATCCGGATTGCTTGCTGGTGAGCAGATTATATTGTGCTAAGTGGTCACTTATCTGTTTATGTATTATTTTCTCAAAGACTTTGGACAGAAATGGTAAAATTGCTATCGGCCTGAACTCAGAATTAGACTTAGAAACTGGTATTATTTGTGCATGTTTCCAATTAGTTGGAAAGACACTAGTCATGAGGATGGTGTTAAATAATAGAGTGATGAATGGTAACAGCTGAGGAAGTAGGATTATAAGAAATTTTGGGTTGATGTTATCATAGCCAATAGCATTAGACTTAATCGAAATAATATTTGTAAAACCTCAGATTCATTTACACAGCAAAATTCAAAAATGTCACTGCGGTTATGGTTATTATCAAAATTATAGTTGTGCTGTCCAAAAGCAGGAAAAGGTATTCTTGTAAAAACATCATTAAGTTCATCTGCACTATATTTGCAGATAATGTTATTATTTTTGATCTTCCCAATACCAATTTCACGTATGGTTTTCCATTTACTTTTTCCATCAATTGCGTTACTAAATTTTTTGCCACTGTTATTTCTATCGATTTATTGCTGTTTTTGACCGAATTATATACAATTCAACTTTAAATTCTCCAAAAGGATTATTTTTTAAATTTGTTTTTAATTTTTTTTTGGTTATTATGTATACTATTTTTGAGTATAATTTTGCTAGTAAAATTACATTACTGGCAAAATTTATTAAAAATATCTTATAATAAGAAAAAAATTTAATATTGTATATATGATCTTTTAGGTCAAATCTAGTTTGAATAAGATTTGAAATATTCATTTCAGGATTTAAATATTAAAAAAAAACTTATTTGTTAAAATAAGTTTTTAAAAATGCAATATTTTTATTGTAATCTAAAGATTTTCATAAATGAAAGACTTTCCATGATATGTAAAGCGACCCCCTAACATTTTTACGATATGCTAATTCTGTAGTTAAGACCTGCTAACTTATATTGTATGTAAATGTCTGTATTTAAAGTAAAGCTCTGGTTATTTGTAGATAAGTTACTCGCCCTAAGACCTGCTGAGGTCAAATTAATAAAAGTTTAGGTCATAACCATAGTTATAAATGTCAAATTTGTATGTAAATGTCTGTGGTTAAAGTAAAGCTCTGGTTATTTTTAGATAAGTTACTCGCCCTAAGACCAGCTGAGGTCAAATTAACCAAAGTTTAGGTCTTAACCATAGTTATGAATATCAAAACATGTGGAAATATCTATGGTTAAAGTACAACTCTGATTAGTTTTAGAAACGTTATTAGCCCTAAGTTGTTAAAATTCGATGGCTAACTTTTTTATCATTAATTTATTGAAAGAAAATTCTTTGAAGTTCAAGATAATAAAATTGGGAAAGTGTAAAACTTTTCTCAAACACAACAGCAAACACATTGGAATAATTTTAACCCAATTTGAAAATTTCGAAATACCCAAACCAAGTATAAAATTTTAGTTTTGCAAAAGTCTAACTTTTAAGTGTTGCCAAAATTAAAAATGTCTGAAAATCTATGTAAAAAGTACTAACAGTGGCAACACTACATTAATATTAAACTTGAAAATAAAATTATTTTATAAGAAAATTAATTTTCTTTTAAAAGAAAAACATTTTTTTCATGCTACATATTTTGTGGCGCCCTCTGTATCCATTTAAAATATGTTTTAGGTACAAAAATGGGGAAGGAGTAGAAAATTGTAGCAAATTTTTCGATTTTTGTTTTATTCCGTATTTTTTGTCAAAATTACTGTAAAACTCATGATTTTTTCAACGTGAGTTTCTTTTTGCCTTTAACAGTTGAAATCACACAATTTTTATAAAAAAAAAGGAATACTTGATAGTGCTTTCGACGTTAGCGCCACTGGCATATAATTTTATAGAAAGCGCAGTGGTTTCGGACTTAAATTTGTCAAAGATTTGGTTTCTCCCAAAAAAAACCAAGCATTAAGTATATGTGATGTTGTTACAGTTTTTACTCATATCTAGGGCTCGGAAGTTTATGTAAATATTACTCTTTCGTGCTTTGTGTCCTGCAAAGGATAAGAGAATTACTGGGCTGGAAAAAGCAATTACCAAAGGATAAGCAATTATTCAGGATACTTATCCGGTTATAGCTTATATTTTATAAACTGCCGGAAATCAGTTATAGCTAATACAAATTTAATTTTTGGAAAAATCAAATGTGTTGTTGTAACGAGTTAACACATTATACTTGGGACCTTTGCTGTTTATATTTGGAACATCGCGAAAACATATGCGAGTCATCTTCAATTGCATCACATGTGAAAAATGTGTATACACCAATAGCCTCCATTTGGGATAGGGAATGTGAACTTAAAGTCTTGGTTGTCATAATTCCATTGATCCGTTTGATTTGAATAAGGTTTAAGTCGGTGATGCTTACAATATTAATGTTTTTTTTTTTTTACCAAGTTTTGTTGTTGAAATAGAAACAACTTCAGCCTTTGTTTTGATTTTGTTTAAAGAATTGATTTTTTATATAAGCCAACACTATCGATGTCTCTCCATCACAAAATTGTGATTTCCATGCTCGTACGTTTGCTATTTTCTAACCAAGTTTCTAATAGGGTTGCAATATTAATATTATGTATATGTTTTTTTAAATAAAATTCCAAAGATTTTTTATATCAAACGTGTTTTTAGCTTTGAATGTTATATTGTAATAGCTTCATTTTGTTTTACAAAAAATTCTCAGTATCATTCCCTGATAATGCTAGTATATCATATCTGTCCTTGTTAGTTAAAACTTTTTCTATCAATATGCCAACTTCTTTCAAAAATAATAACGCCATAAAGAGTTTCATGGTCAATTTCAATTTCTCTGGGTATTTGCAAACCTTTGGCCATTCTAATCAATTTCACAATGGGCACAGGGACACAGATCCATTCGGAGAGTTCATTCATAGAGATCTTCTTTCTTTGTGTATCCTGCTTTCTTCAATTCTAAGTTTTAGGGAAAATTATTGGCAGCAATACGATTTTTAAAGAAAACTTTACAACTATGTCCTTGTTTTTGGGATGTCATTTAAACTTGGTTTAGTTATTTTTTATCATCTGGTTTAGAATTTTTGTTATTATTATAATAAAACAAAATAAACCACATTTCAAAAGCAGCATTCCATTTAAAAAAAATAATCTAGATCTTAAAAACTCGGCCTATCAATATTTTCCACTTTGAGATCAATCAGTTTCTTTGTTAGTTTAAATTGGTTTATTGGTATTCTGGTTTATGCGAATTTTGTGTTTACATATATCACAAATGGTCCCTTGTGTTCCACATCATATTCCATAGGCATATCAATCGATGTTTATTGTGTTACATTTTCGGTGTCATCCGTTAATATTACTTCTGTACTATTACCACCATTGTTGTTGTTGTTTTGTTAGCATCCAGCTGGCTACTGGCAAATCGCTCAAAATATTCTACATTCATCGCAAATTTGTTAGCATTGAGATTCACATTTTGCTTATTAGTTGGTTTAAACATCTTAGGTGGGGGTCCAGATCTCCCTGGATCATGATTGCTAAGATAATGCTGTACCCCATCTGAGCCGGCACTCAGCTTTGCTTCACATCGGTACCAAGTATTTGTGTACACTCGTATCACCCACTAATTTATTCAGAAAGGAAAGCTAAATAATTTAAATGATTGGATGCTATTAAATGAGATGATTTAAAAGATTTATTTTCAATGAAGACCAAAACGAATTTCCAAACCACGCGCTAGGGCAACCGTTGGCAGATCCAGAAAAAGAAACAGATCCAGAAAAGAACAATCTGCGCTTTTACAAAATTTACATACAAAATTCTTCAAATTTATAAATATTTTTTTATCACGAAGACAAAAATAACAGAAATATACAACCACTAACTTACGATGATTAACGCCAATTTTTAAAAAATTAATTAAATTCAGATAATTGAGTTGAAAACGTTGATAAACCAAAAAATGAATATTTTTAAAATTTCGAGTTCATATTTTACAATTTATGAAGCATATTTGTTATGTATATAAAACACAATTATAAATACATTAACTTCCGAGCCCTGCTCATAACTTTTGAACCGCTTGACCAAATCGTTTCGTCAAATAAGTTTCAAGTAAGTCCTGCAAAATCTTCTTATATTTGGAATTGCTTGATTCATAATTTAATTTTCTTCAATTAAAAGTTTTGCAAATTATTTATAAAATAATAATTTTTAAATCTTATAAAAACTATTATTAATAAGAATTGCGTATTAACCACACATAATTTATTTTATTAAAAATAGATTGAATATACTTGATATTATCTCTGAAGTATGTTGGAAAAGAGTTTCATAGCGTTTTATAAAACAGTTTAAGACTTGAGCACAAACGGAGAACAACTGCAACGATTTAAGGTCAAAAAAAATATAATAGAGAAAAATAAAATATGACCGTTTTGAAATTTGTTATAATTTTGTTAATAATTAAAACAACGATAGCATTACAAAGCGAAGAAAAAGAACTGAATAATCATTGGTGTATAGAACCTGTGACAGAAGAGCACAATAACGTAAGTTCTGAAATTATTTGAATCTTCGAAATCAGTTTTAAACTCTGAAATGTGATGAAAACCGAACGATTTTGATTTCAATCGATTTGGTTAGAATTTCTAACTTAGAAATCAAATTTGTGAAAAAAAAGAAAAGGATAATTAAAATACTTTTTAATCGCTTTAATTAAATTTGAAATACAAATTTACATCTTTTTTAAATTTAAAACAATACAAAATATTTGAGATTAAAATTTTGAAAACGATTGATTTGAAAACCATCATTTAACATAACATGCCAGATTAGATATATGTATGTAATTCCAAAATTTCAGACAATTTGAAAATATATAATTCTCAAATAAATAAATTTTTTGCTTATCATTTATATTTTATCAATTTTAGCAAACAACGGTGTATTATGAAAAAACTTGCTGTAAAGGTTATATTGAAATAGAAGAAAGATGTATACCATATTGTAATCCACCATGTTTAAATGGTTTTTGTGCTAAGCCAAATGTTTGCGAATGTAAAAAGGGTTATAAAATGATTAGAAACCAATGCAAAGCCATATGCAAAAACAAATGTAATAATGGGATTTGTAGTGGACCAGATAGATGTACTTGTGCAGTAGGCTATGAATTAGATACTAAAAATTCCACTAATTGTATTCCTACCTGTCAACCAAAATGTCGAGAATTTGAGTTTTGCAAATCCCCTAATCAATGCCAATGTCTTCCGGGCTATATAGAAAACAAAGTTAAAAATATATCAACTTGTTTGCCTGTATGCAAAAAAAAATGTTCAGCATTTTCGAAATGTGTAAAACCCAACAAATGTGAGTGTATTCATGGATATGAAGAAGATAAAAACTCTAAAAAATGTGTTCCCAAATGCGAACCTAAATGTTCACAATTTTCCACTTGTAAAATGCCTAATCAATGCCATTGTGATCCTGGATATATAGAAAATAAGTTAACTGAACAATGTGAACCACACTGTGAAGAATTGCCAAAATATGCAATATGTATTGAAGCACCAAATACCTGGGAGTGTATAAATGATACTTTTCTACATGATCAAAAAATTAACAAATGTATATTAAAAGATTGTGTATGCAAAGAGAATGGTTATTGTTTGGAGCATACAGATGAATACGAATGCTATGAGGAGTTTACGAAAAATGTCACCAATAATGAATGTGTCGCTGTTTGTAAGCCAGAATGTGAAAATTCAGATTGTGTGGCCAATAATGTATGCCATTGCAATGAAGGTTATCACGTGATGTTGGATACAAAACATGTATGTGAACCAAATACTTTGTGCAATAGTAAACAATGTGAAAATGGTGAATGTTTAAGTACGGGAGAATGTAATTGTAAAACGGGATTTGTAAAATCAATAACATATGAAGGTCATGTAGTATGTGATCCCGTCTCAATATTTATTGGTAAACTAATGACCGTGATTTTAGGAGTGCCTTTAATATTGGCTTGCTGTGTTTTATTTGCTGTTTTTGTAATATCACGCAAACGGTCCTATTATACTGAAGAATATGAACAAGGTTAGCTTAAAAAAAAAATAGAATTTTAAGTTACTTTCTTTGAAATTAATATAAATAAATCTCTTTAATGTTGTTTGTTGCAGATAGAGAATTACAACTTTTATCTGAAATGCATTAGAAAACAATCATGTGGCATATAAAATAGTTTTAAACATTTTAGTATTAGAAAAATTATTTATTTTATGGAAAATAGTTTGCTATTGTAAGTATCTATGATACATTTTATAAATACTTATTATTCAGATTTAATTTTAATTAATAATTTTTATTGTTAACCACACATAATATTAAAATAACTTCATTAAAACATTTCTCATACAAAAAAATAAAGAGACAATTCTGATAAAAGAAAAAAAAAAAACAATATTGTAGTAGTAACAATCTCTTTTAACTAAACAACAAGGGTATTCATGTTAGATATGTTGTTCTTGGAAAAAATGGGAAAATGCAAAAAATGGAGCAATAATGAATTACTGTTAATACTTAATTTTTTGTCTGATGATCGAGATTTTGAGGTATGAAAAAATATGGATTTTCTTTTAAAACTAATATTGAATTGCGTGTTTTTCTAAGTATCCCTTCAGCTTTATTCTATTATAACTTTTTTTAATAAACAAATGTAAATCGTACCTGGGTTGCGTTATCTAAAAATTCAGAAAAATTGTGATCTAACACAATTATGTCGTAATTTTTTTTCAAGATGGGAGTAAATTGTAAACTTTAAACTCGTTTTCTACAAAATCAAAATTTTTGAGTTATGACGTTATTGGAGCAAATGAGCGATATATACCTGATCAAACCTTGAGTTTCTTGTGGGTGTTGTATTAGAATTAGACAGAAGATGACCTTGTGCCTAAGGTCGGAAGTGCTGATCCTCAAAAGATTTTTTTTTTTTGTCTTTCTCTTACATTTATTAACAATTAGTGTTTTCTATTTATAATAGTAACATTTTAATTATGATCTCAAACTTGAAAAATCAAAATGAAATATTATTTTAATTATTAAGTTTAATTTACTCAATGAAGAAGGTTCATTTACTCAATGAAGAAGTTTCATTGAAAAACTAGATTCATCGAAATATTGAAGCTTTATGTTAGGAAAATTTTTTTTTCACATTGTGAAGAAAATTTTCATTAGTTTAGTGAACATTTTCATTATTTTTTGTTTACTAAAATTATCTCTGTGTTTGGTTTCTATTTCAGATTTTTTATTAAAAATTAAATGCAATCCTAAATTTTTTTTATATAAATAGAACATTTTTAGTCTTCAAAGTTTCGTAACGTCATGATGCGTGTTAGGAAAAGACCCTAGCCACGTGTTTGATTACTTAGAATATAAGAATGGAGCAAACTTATTTAACAATATGATTTTTGTTAAACTTCTAGCTTTTCTAAAACTACGGGTTCTAGTGAGATCTTAAGCCAGATCGAAATACTAGTGTCAAACTTGCTAATATGTTTGAAACCTAGTTATAATTTAAAAATAACATTAAAATAATTTCGACGTATATAAAAACAAAAAATTAATTAAACTGTAAAAAAATATTACTTGAGCCAGAGTAAAAACTAAAACTTTTTTTTTTTATATAAATAAAAAATTTTAGGACTTCAAAGTTTAGTAACGTCATGATGCTTGTTGGGAAAATACCATAGCCACGTGTTTGATTTCTGAGAAGACAAGAATTGAGCAAAATTGATGGTTAATAGGTTTTTTGTTAAGTTTTGCTTTCCTAAAATTTCGGGTTCTGATGAGATCTTAAGCCAGATCGAAATACTAGTATCAACCTAGTTAATATGTTTGATTTGCTTTATTTTTGTAAATATACGGAGGTTGAAATGGGTTCCTTCCCACATTGGAATTCGTGGTAATGAAAATGCTGATAATCGCCCTAAATATGCCTCAAATTACGGAAACACCACGCTTTCCTAAGACTATAACTAATCCCTTTAAAATTATATAAAGGGAACAAAATCCAGCGCCTGAGAGACCAAAATATAGCATTAATTTAACGAGGACCCAGTGTGTAAAGCTACCATGTCTAAGAGTGGGTAAAATAATCTTTAATTCCAAGCATTACTACGAGAAAACAGATCCGCCAAAATGCAATCATTGTGATGTAACTCTAACCGTTGCCTATATTTTAACTGTTTTCCCATACTCGAAAATAGACGAACCACTCAAGAAGATTCTCGACTGTGCAGTTGATAGTATTTTGCCTAAAATCCAAACATGTCTAAAGAAACATAATATCCGAAATGTTTAGTTCCAAGGCCTATGTTATTACATGTAAAATATTTATTTTTGTAGAAATCTTAAATTTAATCTATTTTATATTTTTTTTTTTTTTAAATTCGGTACTTGCTCTTTAATTAACCCTTTGTATATAGAAATTACAACTTTTAATTTATATACGTGCGCATATGGTCTAGTTACCCGGCGCCTTTATTCTATATTTTATAAATTAAGCTTTATAAAATATATTCTGAATAAATAAATACGGAGGTTGAAGCTCGTTATATAATAAAAATAACATAATCTCGATCTACATATCGCTCATTTACTTCAAAACTGTCATAAATCAAAAAATGCGATTTTTGAGTTAATGATACAGAATTATTAGTTATATCATGCTTTATATTGTGTACAAATTTCATATTAATATCATGTATACTTTTCGAGATAGAGGATAATATAATTAATCTTTTCTTTAAAGTGGGTGCAAAGAGTATATACTACATAGAGAAACTGTGCTACTCACGAGTCTTTCGATAAATAGCGAATTCTCATACAACGCTCACTAAGAGAAAAATACATTAGCACCCCAATTAAAAAAAAAAAAAAACGTGACCAAATAAATAGAGAAAGGATCGAGCGAGGCAGAGATGGATTGTAAACTTCAAACTCGTTTTCTGCAAAATTGTGTTTTTTAAGTTATGCCAGTCTTACAGTAAATGAGCGATATATAAAAACAAAAAACTTATAAAACTGCAGTCCTAATTATTTTCCCTCCAAACTTAGTGGACAACACCACAAAAGTTTGAGCTGAGGTACAAACGCCTTTTTAAAAGTGTAGACATCGTCTTTTTATAAAACGTAGAAAATGTTTAAAATTGATATCGACACTTATCATAACTTTCTTTAATAGATTGAACAAAATGAATTTAAATTTGTTATATTAGCTTAAAAATTATATTTTGTAGAAAACCCGAAAAACTAAAGTTAACTAAAAATAGCTTAATCCAACATTTTCTGTCTGTGTTCAAAAATGCCGAAATGTCTTTTAATTGCAGAGGGGGTCATATTTTTTTTTTAGGAACGCCCGACAAAGTGCACCTTTGCTTTAAGCTTTAATAAAACATTAATTAATTTTTATAGTTTTTGTGATGTCAGGCAATTTTAAATAAATTTTTGAAGATTATGTTCAAAATAACAGATAATGAAAATTCCATTTGGCATAAGAATTTTGTACAAAAAAATTATCAAAAATTACTTTTAACAGAAATTGTACATTAAGAAAAACTCATTCCTACCATGCACAAAATCCGTACTCAAAAGTACAGTCAATGAAGAACAATAACATAACGACACACACAATCCAAACAATCATTGACAACAAGCGAAGAAAAAGTAAAAAACTGAAAACGTCGACGACAACATTACGCTGACGTATACAACAACAACGCTATATTCTTGTAATAGTAAATAATAATAAAAAAAAATATATATTATATTAAAAAAACTTACCATAGCGGGCCAGGGTGCAAAACCTTTCATTTTAGCCCTAGAAAAAATAAAATAATTAGAAATTTTCACTTGAATTATAAAAAATTACAAAAGTTTGAAAAAAATAATTTGTACAAAAAAAAAAAAAAAACGCGCGTTTTTTTTTGTGTTAACAAAGCAGCAACATTAGCGTTGTTTAGATACCAAAGCAGAGAAAAGTCTTGAATAATTATGAACACACTAGTGAAGAAAAAACAAAAAATGGTAAAAACACAATTTGTTAAAAACTTAACACTATTTATATTTTTTTTACATATGAATGTTTGCAATCACTAGTGTTTTGATTAAGAATTTACAGATTTTCTAAACTGTTCAACAATATTAGTGAGGTTATGTTTAAGCGCCATTTTTTTCTTTGCAATACTTTTCCGATAGTTACTAGAAATCGGCTTGCGTTTTTATCAAACTTTTGTTATGTTCTTTTATGGAATTTGATGTCCAAACCTACCATACTAAATCTTTTGGTTTGTAAACCAACACCTCTTGGACATCACCAACACTACTAGCAGCTCCACCGCCCGGAGAGCTATTTGTTCCTGGCAGTGATTGTTTTTTAGCTTTCGACATTATGTTATCAATACGAAATTGGAATTTTTTTTTGTTTGCCGCCGCAATTTTTCCAACAATTTTTGTTTTTTTTTTCGTTATTCTCAAGCACACACTGTAGTTTTGATATTAATTTTATTAAGTTACCACTAATTGGTATACAAATATTATAAATTTATTGTTATTAATTAACTATTTTGTAACAAAAACTTAGTTTTTCTTATTTTTCAGACGTTTTTGATATTTTTTCTGCTGTTGCAGTCAAATGGTTTATAAGAAAAAAACAAAAATGGCGTCTTGGGGGTAATAACGAGTATTTGTCAAATAATAACGAATAACGAGGCAGCAGAGGCAAGGTTGTATTTAAAAAATAATGCAGAGTTGTATTTGTGTGAATAAAGGTACTGCCAGCTTTAAAAAATATATAAGACGAATTTTAATTACACTCAACAAATTTTTAGTATCAATTAGTCCATTAAGATGAACGAGATAACTAAATCTTCTAAATTTTTCTTTATTCTATTACAATTCAACGCAATTTTGAAGCATTGTATAGTAATATAATAAAGAAAGCATTGTATAGTAATATAATTGTATTTATATGTTCAATTATGTTTAATTTAATAAAAAATATTAAAAATCATGATTTTATCAATTTATTGAATTGTCTTTACAATTTCTTTTTATAACTTTGTAATTTTAACAAATAATCTGAATGTTTTATTAAATGATTTAATAAAATATTCACATTCAACTGATTATTAACTGGTCCACCATATTCGGCTGGTAAATATTCATAGCCCACCATTTCCCGTAATTTATTAAAGTTTTTACCATCATGTGTGAACATCTGAAAAATTACAGAAAAATATATAAATTGTTAAAAATTTGAAATAATTAAGAAAACAAAAAAATTAACGCCAAATTAATAAAACAAAAAAATTTACTGTCAATAATATTGATCGCGTGCACTAGCCTTAAGATTTTTTTCTTAGAAGGAATGTATTCCAACTAAGGTACTCTTCTCTTTACAAAATTTGGAAGTGATGTAAAAACAAAAAATAAAGTGTAATCATTAAAGTTAATTGCTAAATTTTTTTTTTTTTAGTAAACTGAAGAAAATAATGTCGCTTAAAAAATTTTGAGCAAAAAAAATATTGCGTAAAAAAATTTGGCGAAAGTTACAGCTGAGCCCATTTTTCTATACTCTTCATCAATTGAGCTAAAAAAATGTTAAAACAAAAAAAATCAAAGAAAAAAATTTTGCTGAAAAATTCGTGAAATTGTATTTTGTTGAAATTTTTTTTGCGATTTTTTCAATTAAAATCACTTTTAAAATAGAAAACTGTCGTTACACGAGAAGACAAATTTGCTATTTTCTGGCATTTGAGCTCAGTTACTAAAAGTAATAAAACTATAATAAAAATAGTTTTAAATAAATCTTAAAACTATAAAAAATAAAATGTTAGAGCTCGAGGCCTGGATTTTTCTTTAATTAAAATGCAACATATGATGCCGAGTTATGAACAACGTTAATTTTTATGTGTTTTATTTAATTTTGTGTGTTTTATTTAAAATCCATTATACTCCCTGAGGATGAAACTCGAAGGGTTTCGAAATATTGGAAATTAATAAAGAAGAATTTTAATTAAAGAAAAATCCAGGCCTCGAGCTCAAACATTTTATTTTTTATAAATAAATTGGAAAGGTCGAATAAAAAACAACTATAATTTAAATCTTGAAACAAAAATATTATTTCAAACTTTTTTTTTTTGTTATTATAATAATTTTTCACAAGTTTGATATAATTTTTATTAAAAATAAAAATTATGTTTTTTCGACCTTTAATTGTGCAATGAAAAAAAAAAAATAATAAAAAATAATCTCGATGTATATAAAAACAAAAAACTAATATAACCGTAAAAAATATTACTTGAGCCAGAGTAAACACTAGAATTTTTTTATATAAGAGGCAATTTACACTAGGCATTTTTGCATGCAATGTTGTTTATGGTTGTTTGTAGGCAAACGGGGTAGCAAAAATTGCACGGTTTTCGTTTTTCAAGATATTTTTTGACATTTCTTTTTGCTATCGTTCGTATTCTTGTTAATTTGTTTTATTCGTATTCGGCTTCTAAAGTGTTGTGTATCGAAAATATTTCGTAAAATAAAAAATAAATAATGTGGAATAAAGAACTAGTGGAACTTTTACTTATAAAGTACCAGGAAAATGAGAATCTTTATAATGTCAAAGATCCTGTTTATTTGGACCGGGTAAAACGTTCCAATTCTTAATTGGATAATTAATTAAAGTAATTGCTTAAACACCTTGTTTATTTTAAATTATTACGAATAAATTAAATTTCAACGAATGAACAATTAAAGAAGATTGGCAAAATAAACGTCAAAAAAATTGCATGCAAAAACTCCTCGTGTAAATGTTCATGATTTTTAGAAGTAACTTTAAAAGAGAATTCCAAAATTGCCTGCAATTAATTTCTTCGTGTAAATTGCCTCTTAATAGAACATTTTTGGCCTTCAAAGTTTAGTAACGTCATGATGCTTGTTAGGAAAAGACCCTAACCACGTGCTTGATTACTAAGAAGACAATAATGGAGCAAATTTGATGATTAATAGGTTTTTTGTTAAAGTTCTGCCTATTATGGAGGCTCTAGCTTTTCTTAAATTTCGGGTTCTGATGAGATCTTTAGCCAGATCGAAATACTAGTATCAACCTAGCTAATATGTTTGATTTGCTTTATTTTTGTAAATGTACGAAGGTTGAAGGCTCGTTATAAATTGAAAATTATTCAAGTTCGAGACCATATTCTATATTTCTTTATTAGGATATTGTCCTAACAAATAATCTATAGAGTTTCTGTTTTCAAATTTATTAATTGACCACTTTCAGGAATGTGTTGATAGATCTATTTCGGAAATTTTCTAGGTTCCCATTATCAGAACACGTTTTGAAAGAAGTGACAATCCGATGCAAACATCAAACATTCATATAAGTTATCCCACTAAATGAGAACTAATATATGAGTTCGAAGTTAAAGATTATCACTGTTGATCAAAAATAATTTTTTCGATGATTTTATTTGTTTTGAAGTTTTTATTTTGCGATTTTTTGTCTTCTCTGGTCATTACTTATACAATGATGTGATAATTTAAATAACTGAATTAAAAATACTCATGTGTATGTGGTGCATAATACCAACTTCAATAATAACTTTAGAACTCCTGCAAAAATTTTGCTCATTTTCAATGCCAAACTTAGTCAACAAATAACAAATTACTGGCGAACTATTTCGCGATTTAACAGACAGACTAAAATCGCTAGTAAAAATATATGCTTATCAAAAATATATGTACTTAGGGGTTCCGAAATTTTTTTCTAATGAATTACAAATGGAATAGCAAACTAATAAATTAACTCCTGCACAGTTTGAAGAATTATCGGCAAAATCAAATTTAATTTTTGAACGAAAACTTTTTTTTAGTTTGCCCAAAAGGATATTAACTTATTTAATCACCCTTATTGTGTATGTCGTATTTAAAATACGCCTACGAAAGGATAATAGATTAAAGAGAACGTAAACTTGTTTTCTTTAATCTATTACAAAACAGTCGTAGGCGTATTTTAAATACGACATACACAATAAGGGTGAATATGTTTATTAATAATTTTAACAAAAACTTACATGATCTTTTAAATCTTGACTTAAAAACGGCATTATCATTGAGTAGGCGGCATTCATTAAAAATCCGCTTTGTATGATATGGACATAGCGTTGAGATATTGGTAGAATTTTATTTTTCTTATTTACTAAACGGCCCAAACGGGGAGATAACATGGGTAAAAAATTCCGTGTAATGCTGGGAAAAAATCAAATAACTTATTTAGCAACTTTATCAAACTACACAGAAAAAACTAAAATTAAGTTTCAATTAAAATATTTGTTGATTAAATTAAAAGTTTAATTGAATTCAGTCCTATTAAAGAAAATGTAATATCAATTAAAAAAATTTGTAATTAATTGATTTTGTTTTCAATTAAGGTTTTAATCATATGTATTAAAAATTTAATTGAATACTGTTTTTAATTTCAAACAAATTTTTAGTAAAAATTTAATTAAAAATTGGAAAAAATCGTCAAAAATTAAGGGGGGAAATATCCAAAATTAAAAAAATCGCCAAATTGGAAAAAATCGACAAAATTTGAAAAAAACTAACATTCATAAAATTTTTAAAAATCTGTAAAAAAAAAAAAATTGCCAAAACTAAAAAAAAAAATTCTTCAAAATTGCCGTAATTGAAAAAAATTATAAAAGTAAAGGCCAAAATTGGAAGAAAAAAATTTAAAAATTAGAAAACAATTGTCAAAATTAAAAAATCTATATAATTTAAAAATCTCTCATATTGAAAAAAATCGCCAAAATTAAAAAAAAAATCAACAAAAATTGTCAAAATTGAAAAAAATGCAAAAACTTGAAAAAATCATCTAAATAAAATTTAAAATGTCTTTACGACGAAAATATTTTTTTTTTTCCTTGGGCAGGAATGAAATCCGGATAGGGACACGCCTACATCAGATTGCTTTTCACAATTTGTTAAATAAGTTTTGGGACTTTAGCACATTTAATTACTATAAAATATTTTTAATTTTTGAAATTTTTTATTTAATTTCGGACTATTTTTTTGTTAATATTGGTGATTTTTTTTAATATTCACATAATTTTTTTAATAGTTTGGCTATTTTTTTTTTTTTTTTTGAGTTTGGCGATATTTTTCCATTTTTTGGCAATTTTTTTTAATTGTAATTGTAACTGTCATGTAGCAACAGCAGAACTTTTCCGGAAGTGTGTATGAATGTTAGTAAAAAGTGAGCTTGCATACAATTTTTAGGAGAATTAATTCAATTTTATTATATTTGTTGATTAAATTAAAAGTTTAATTGAATTCGGTCCTATTAAAGAAAATGTGGCATTAATTAAAAAAATCTGTAATTAATTAATTGATTATATTTTCAATTAAGGTTTAAATCGTAACCTTGGTAAAGTTGCTGCAAAAAAGCAGAGCTGAACCAGCAAGCTTGTTACGCTTGAAATATTGCTTTTCTCACAAAAATTTTGTATGTGTGTGATACACATACTTTGTTAAAAAAACGAAGCAACTGTATATAATAAATGTTACCAAAATGCGGTAGTTTTGGTAAGTTGTTAAAAAAAAAATAACTGTCAGAAACATTGAAAATTACAATTGCAGTTAAAACTATTGCAATCACATTGCTACACAAATAACTGTAATGTAGCAACTGCCGAACTTTTCCGGAAATGTGTATGAATGTTAATAAAAAGTGAGCTTGCATACAATTTTTAGAAGAATTAATTCAATTTTATTAAATTAACTTCTTTGAACTTACCCACTTAAATCAAAAATGATAGTTATACCACTTTCCTGTACTTGTGGTATTAATAACAGAGATTCAAATATTAAATCATCCATTTCGATAAGATCTTGCATAAAATTGGGATATTTATGAAAATAATCCACTAGAATGAAACAAAAAAAAAAAAAATACGTGGTAGCTTTAGTCAAGTAAAATGTTATAATCTTACCAGATTTAAAAACGACTATCGGTCTACCCTCCTTATCGGGCAAAGGCATTAGAAATTTTGCATTAATAGCCAGAAATTCTTCACGAAAATATTCCACTGAATGATGAGCAATCCAATCTGGATGTTCTGCTTTAAAATCATAAAAACGTTTTATGCAATCCAAAGCTTTTGTTACATCCCAATTTGAAAAAAATAAGAACTTTGATAAAAATTCATTCTCAAGGCCAACATTTAAATCACTGGATTCTTTAAAGTACAAAAAAAAAAATATATATATTTTGTTTTAATGAAATTTTTTAAAACAGATTTATGCTGTATTCACACTTTAGGAAAACTAATTAGTTTTGCTAGAAAGAAAAAAATTAATTAAAAAATCCAAACCTTGTTTTTGATTGTCATATTTTTTAAAAAGAAAACACTAAAATTAACAACAAACAGAAGCAACACAAAATCATAAATTTAAACATAATTATTAAAAAAAAAAATGTTGACACTTTTCATTATTTCAAGTCGATTTGTTTTTGGCTTTTAATCATAGATTACATAGATCTCAAACTCCACTTCACCTAAAAAAAACACTAAAATTAACAAAAAAAAAACACAAAATCATAAATTTAAACATAATTTTTGTCTTTTGTTTTATTGAGCTAAAGATCCTTTATTTTATAATTATAATTATTTATTTCCAATATTTCGTCTTCGCATTGGAAGACTTCTTCAAGGAAAATTTTTTATTATTATTTATTAACTTTAATTATAAAAAATTTTCCCTGAAGAAGTCTTCCAATGCGAAGACGAAATATTGGAAATAAATAATTATAATTATAAAATAAAGGATCTTTAGCTCAATAAGACAAAAATTTATTCAAAAAGATCGAAGAAAAATAAGAAAATTTAAACATAATTATTAAAAAAAAATGTTGACACTTTTCTCTTCCACTTCTTTTAACAATAAACACATTTTTTCATATACATTCAAATATTTTTTGTATAGGACATTTGTCCAACACTTTCTTTTAGGTAACGTCCTCTGACAGCCAATGTTAAAGACTTTTTCGAGATCTATGTAATCTTTGCTTTTAGTTTTCAATCTGAACTAAATCGATTAATGGCAGCTTTCGACTCTTTGTGAGTTACTCAGGAAAAGAAAATCACGAGTTTTCCATTAGTGTGAATAGAGTATTACAATATGTTCAAATCCATTTTACATACTTTCCACTAGATTACGCAAATATTGAATTTGTTGTTCTTGTTCAAAAGAATATTTATAAGGTGTATTTAACATTGACATAATTATAGGAATTAATTTTTAATTTTTGTCACTTTTCGTTTAAAAAACAATATAAAATAAATATATTTTGTTACAAAACTGCAACTGTCAACCGCTCAACTTGTTATAGCGTTGTTAAATTTGTTTGTAAAAATTTGTATATGGACACAGCATTTTAATAGCCTATTTAACTGTTGCCGGCCTATGGTAGACAATTTTTTATATTTTTTAATTGTTTTTTTTTAAAGCGTTTTAATTATAATTGTTTTTTGTTGTTGTTTTAATTTTAGGTGTTAATGTTTTTATTATAAATTGTTTAATACTTTTATAAAGTTAAATTTTTGTCATCATAATTTAAAAGGTTAAGTGATGTTAGGTGTTGAAATGAGCAAAATGTAAGTAATTAAAAAAATATTAACTTCCCGGTTCAGAAATATAAAATTGAAAATGTTTTCACTGAATGTAAAAATGTTTGAAAAAATAATGCGAAAAGGTAACAGGTTTGGGTCACTCATAAAATCACTAACAAAATTTTTAAAAAAAAGATCGTGAGATCACAATTTTTTGAAATGCCTACACTCATACACTTAGAATAGTATGTAGGTAAAGACTACTGCAAATGTAGTTAAAAACAAATGAAATTTCAATTGAAAAAATGACAACTTACATTTCAGTAAATTCAACTAACATTGTCATTTGTTTTTAATGTTGAAAAAAAAAAATGATACACAATTGTAGTAAAATTGATCAGGGACCGTAAATAATGATTATTGTTCGTTTTTAAAATAAAAAAATTAATGACTTAGAACAGACACAAAGAAAAATTTATTGCACCATTATTATTATTTTTTGACAATCTTTGCATATCCGTCATGATTTTTAAATTTTTGATTTTTAAAGTTTTCTTCAACGGTAATGATTATTATATATACTATATATAGAGTACTAATAAAAAAAATCAGCCATAATGATTATTTTTGAGCAAAAAAAAAAAATAAAACTCAAAAATAATCATTATTTATGATTTTTATTTTTTTTTTCGCTCAAAATAAAACTCACTTTCAATTTACGACTTTATATATGATGTACTTACATATTTTTATGCATATGTATATATATTTACACCTACAAAAAAGTGAGTTTTATTTTGAGCGAAAAAAATAAAAATCATAAATAATGATTATTTTTGAGTTGTAATTTTTTTTTTGCTCAAAAATAATGATTATGGCTGATTTTTATTAATATTACTCAAAAATAATCATTACCATTGAAGAAAATCCTTAAAACTCATAATATAATTATTATTGTGTAATTTTTATTATAAAACTCATAATGATTACGGTCCCTGAAATTGATTCTACATATCCCACTTGATCAACAAGAGGGTATTAACTCAAAATTTTTAAAATATCACTTTTTTCAAGAAATCAACTAACAACATCAATAACTATCTATTGTAAAAATTTCAACGTATTCCGATTACTCTTTCATCTCGAAAACTACTTTTGAGACCATTTTAATGATAATGTAGTGATTACCTTTATTTCAACAAAAAGGTATTATTTCGAGTTAATACAAAAGTTCAAATAGAAATGAATCGTATATTTTCATAAAAAAGGTATTATTTTGATTTGAGCCTTTATTTATGTTAAAAATAATCAAACTGTTTTATTTATATTTGGTTGTATATTGAGTTGATACTGTTTTTTTGATAAAATTTGTTTTATTCTATAAATTTAAATCGATAAAATTTCAAAAAAATGCTATTAACTCAAAAAATTGATTTGTTTTGCTATGAGTGGTAAAATTTAAAACAAAAACAATGTATATATATTTTCAAATGGAATTTGCTTATTATGATATGTTTGAATTTTTAAATTCTGTTAAAATGTGGCCATAAACAGTTTTTTTACTCTACTGAAAATTTTAAAATTTTGAGTTAATACCCTCTTGTTGATCAAGTGCAATATGTTAGTTAAAAATAAACAAACATTTATTTTTTTTATTTTTTTAAATTTTTAAATCAATGTAAAACCATAAAACAGTCATTTGATGTGGTTTGTTTTTTTTTTTAAATGAACTACAGGGTTTAGTAAAAAAACTTAATTTGTTCTACAAATGACTACATTTACATTAAAAATAAAGAAACTGTAACACTAACAACCCAAACAAGTACATTTTTTTTAAAGCTGAAGTTTCCTGAGTGTAGAAATAAATAAAATAGCAGAAAAAGTTACTAACCACTACGTTTTGGATGTGTTAAAAAGAATCAAAAACAAAGAGACACATTTAGGTGTTTGCTAGAAAATTGTACACAAAAAAAAAAATAAAAATAAGATTTTATTACGAAACCATGGATGGTAACCGATTCGATGCGGTTATTGGTGCCGTCCTTTTATTTCGGTAACGGTAATTTAGGGGTACCGATATTTTAGTTATTTCGGTAACTGGTATTTTCGATAACGGCATTTTTCTTGTTTCAGTAATTGTGTCTTAGCGGTAACGGTATTTCAGTTAACGGTATTTTAATGAATAAATGAAATGAAAAATTATATATTTCAAAATTTTGAATTTTGGAAATTTTTAATAAAAATACACTTTTTCACAAATGGGTAATTTTTGGCTGAAATTACGGCTTTCCCAAAAAAATTCGCCGTCTTCCATTTGGAACTATTTGCCTTAATGCAATGACAAATCAATTTTTAAGGGTCACCCTAGTATATACTCAAAAAATAAGTTTGTAAAAAAATCTTCGTATACTTAATCGTAATAGAATTTTATTATTAGAGTTTTAAAAAGTTTAATCTTTAAGACTTCAATTTCTTTAAAAGTAAAAGTATTTATGTGCGTATGATTAATTTTTGCCATACAATAATTACACATTACTCATACGCTACAATTTTTTAGGAAATTCATTCCATATGTTATTGTTTTTTTTTTAAGTTTACACATTTTCTCTAAAATACCACCATTAAATTTTAATTATAGCAAACAAATTAATTTCTTAGCTTTCATTAGTGGCATTTTTATTTTTATTTTCGTTTCATACTTTGATCTCTATTGTAGTTTCTTAATAACAATTTCGTAACTAATAATAAACACTACAAAATAGAAATAAAGAAACAAAAACTAAACTCCACAATTACAGTGTATAAAGATGAAAATAAAGTGTCAACCAATTTTAACTTTTGTAAACATTTTATAGCAAAAAGATATTAAACAATAAAGACGTGACTTAATATTAAGTTTCCAAGAGTTGTTATGTTTATAGTTTTTATTTTCATTTAAGCTTTTCTAAAAAAAAACTGATTAAAAGACACTACATTATAGTTAATGAAATTTTAAGTAAAAAAAAAAACAAAAATACTAATTCCACAGAAAAGTTTTTATTTAAATAAAAAACAAAAATTATAAAAAGGGAAGTAAGAATAAAGTTTAACTAATTCCATAATTTGTTTATTTTAGATTAAAACTGATAAATTATAAAGTTAAGTTAAAAAAGTAATTGATCATGAAATTTCATTAGTTTTTCTTCACTAAGAGAAGTTTTGTAATGATTTCCTTTCAATTGTTCGTGTGTTAATAACAATAAAATACATAAAATGCTAATTTTATAAACCACTATATTTTTCACTACATTTGTCTGTTTTTTCCCAAACAAATTACCAGATATTACTACATTTATCAATTATTTTTACTGCATTTGTCAGTTATTTTTCGCATAGTTAGAAATAGCTGCATTTTACAGTTTAATTAATAAATGGTAATATATGAGTGATTTCAAAAATTTTCGACACCTGTTGAAACTTTGTTTAGATGCCTATTATTTTTCAAGGTTGTTTTTAAATTTATAGAAACGATGAACGGAGTTAGCTAGACTATACTTAATCACTATGACATTCAAAGTTTCACGTTAAAAATTCTTCACCTAAAGAATTGATGGCAATTTAAAAGTCTAAAAATTATATAATATAAAGGGTCCGCCAAATAACTTTTTTTTGAACTCCTGAACCAATTGGACTTTATATGGCGTCATACCAAGGTCTTTATGCAAAATTCGTCTCAATGATGTCTCCGAAATGTTCAATTGTTGAGAACGACGGTGAATTGATGTTTATGGCGCTTCACGCACACTTTCTGCCACAGCAGCAATATTCTCGGGTGTACGCACTGTTTTTGGCTTTTCACGCTTTGGTTTATCGATGAGGATGCCAGTTTCTTTCACTTTTTTCACAAGATAACGAACATACGGACCATATTCGTTCAGCGGAAGGATAAAACTAATTATCTGTCAAATCAGACATGAGCTAAGTGTTACCATTCACGAAATAAGCACTAGTGGAAAAAAAAGTTAGATGGCGGACCCTTTACTTAAACATTAAATAGTTCTTTCATTAATTTTATTTGAAAATTCTATGTTAGTGTACAAGTGATTCCAACATTTTTAAATTTTTAGTGGAAAAAAAGTTAGATGGCGGACCCTTTACTTAAACATTAAATAGTTCCTTTATTAATTTTATTTGAAAATTCTATGTTAGTGTACAAGTGATTCCAACATTTTTCAATTTTTAGTGGAAAAAAAGTTAGATGGCGGACCCTTTACTTAAACATTAAATAGTTCTTTCATTAATTTTATTTGAAAATTCTATGTTAGTGTACAAGTGATTCCAATATTTTTCAATTTTTAAACTTTCGTAGTTTTTTCCATAGGGTTTTTGCTGCATTTAATGGAATTGAGTTATGAGAATAGTATTTAAAAAACTGCAGTTATGCAGTTTGACAAAATTTTAACAATATTTTTTTTTTTTTAACTCTTAAACCTACACTCATAATTCTCCATGCTAAAAATACGAAAAAAAAAATGTGAAAACAACGAAATCTTTTGTAAAATTAACAAAATTTTGTCTATTTTACGAAAGTTTTAGTTACTAAAGTTGTTGTTGCTAAAAATACGAAAAAAATGTCAAAACAATGAAATATTTGTAAAATAAACAAAATTTTGTTTATTTTACGAAAGTTTTAGTTACTAAAGTTTTTGTTGCTAAAAATACGAAAAAATGTCAAAACAACGAAATCTTTTGTAAAATAACAAAAATTTGTCTATTTTACGAAAGTTTTAGTTACTAAAGTTTTTGTTGCTAAAAATACGAAAAAAAATGTCAAAACAACGAAATCTTTTGTAAAATTAACAAAATTTTGTCTATTTTACGAAAGTTTTTGTTACTTTGACATTTTTTTCATATTTTTATGCATGTATTATTATCAGTGTATACTGCATAAAACTCACTCAAATGTTGAATAGAATTTTAGTACAGAAAAAATACAGAAATTAAAATATTCACTTAAAAATCTTTAATTTATTTCTCACACTCTATTAATTTTACGTACTATTGTCAATTGCCAAAAAATTACTTTTAAAAATGTAAATTAAAAAATTTGGCTACCGTATTAAAGGTAATAAATTTGATATCTTTTCCTAATTTACCTTTATTCAAATTATTGGCAGGTATGTTTAAATGACTTGAAAAAAAAACTCTAAAGGTAATTAAAATGAATTTTTTTTGGAAACTTTTTTGCATTGTAAAAATATAATTAAATTACAAAAATATAACGTGATGGCTTTAGGCCAACATGAATAATTTGTTGTATATACATAGCTTTGCAGGAAAAAAGTAAATTTTTTAGTTAAAAAATCTCAACGATTGTATTTTGCGTTTACATTCCTATTGTTGCAGAGATTTATTAAGAGGAATTTTGGCTGTAAAAAGAAAGCAAAGTAAGAATTGACAAAAATTTATATGGGCTTATGTCAAGAATTGTTAAATCTTTTGATATTATTAATCATATAATTAGTTATATCCCTATGGGAAATGAGGAGTCAATTGACCTAAAAGTGACTGGTTAAAGAAGGACTTATCACAGGACTGGTATTATTTAATACTGAAGTGGGTTAAGCAGTGTCAATTGTCCCAAAATTACCAATCCTGTGACTGGTAGAGGGAGGACATACCACTTAACCAGAATGCTTATTAACAAGAAAAAGCCAGTTGGCCAAAATTTTACCCATTGGATGCTGTTTAGTTTTCGTTTATTTTTATGCCCATCTTTGGTTAGTCCTGTGCCGTGCCACTATGTGGTTTAAAGCAGGACAATGACTCCCTCCTATGACAAGCCCATGTTAAAGTTGCCAGTTGTTTACATAGGGTATGGTTTAGCAGAGGACCGGCCTCTGGCACGACGGGACCGATCCTGTGGCACACGCAGGACCGGTCCCATTCCCCATAGGAATACTAATACACCAACTGAGCACTAGAGCGACGAAGACTGTTAGCTCTAATAGCGACGTCTGACCAGAGCCTCTGGTGGGAATCGAACTCACGCAAATTTTTATATATTAAAAAATTGAGTTATATGACACTTTAACTCGTAAAAGTGAAAAGTGGACTATTTCTATTTCTAATTGTTATCGTTACGCAAAGTGGAAAAATTTGTAAAAATTATTTGGCACAAGCTCACTTTTTTGTTATTTTAATTTTTTTGTTTGCGGTTTTCAAGTTTTGGATTCCATTTGGTATTATACAATCTTAAAGTACTTAAGAGATAAATTCAACACGTACTTAATTGGCGAGCCATCACCTAACAAATATAAACTTGGTCGAAAATTAAAACCAATTTTTTTTAGTTTTCAAATAACAACAATTATGCGGCATTATGCACAGTTGGAGGTATGTGCCGCTGATGTGCCCTTAGCAGATAAAGTGTACAACCGTCAGAAAAGTTTAAAAACCTGAGCGTGAATTTTGTTAAAAAAGCAGTTGTTTGCATGACGCATTCGCTGTTTAGTCTTAAATAGGCTAGTTTGCTGCATGAACTGAGTTTTTTTTTGTTATTTTACAACATAAAAAGAAAGTAGCATAAAAAACTGAAATCGCGGTTAAAAATCAACATATCCATTTATGAACACGTATTGTTTACCTATGAACACATTCTAGTTCGCCATATTCCTTCATATGTGATTCATATATGCTTATAGGTGTTCATGTGTGATCATACAAGTAAATATTTCCTCAATTTTCGTTAATGTACACATATGACCATGGATGGAAATGTATGATCATACATGTAAATATTACCTCAATTTTCTTTAATGTTTTAACACAAAACCGGGGAGCATTAATACATTTTAAGAAACATGGAATTTATGGACCAAATGAAATTTTGTAAGCATTAAAAAGCATCGCGTTAAAAAACTGCACATATTAGGAATTATCGTACAGAATATAGATTTTTTTTCAACTGATTACGTTATATTCAAATATAATCTCCAAAACAAATTATCATTTTTAAATATCGCGTAAACAGCGATTTTAAGTCAAAAATGATTTTTTTTGAAATACTACAGAATTTGACAATGATTTTTTTTGGAAAGCCAAAATATGGGAGTAAATTTTTATGAAAATGCCAAAAAATATGGTATATTTTCAATCAAAAAATTTAATTTAGAAAATTTTTTTATATTTGAAAATTTAAACCGCCATAACTTTTGCAGCCCTCACAGCAAGTGATTCACGCAAACGCATTTGAAGTCAATAAATAGTG
This sequence comes from Delia radicum, assembly GCA_021234595.1. Lineage (NCBI taxonomy): Eukaryota > Metazoa > Arthropoda > Insecta > Diptera > Anthomyiidae > Delia > Delia radicum. Next base: position 238,146,683 of record CM037854.1, on the reverse strand, counting down.
GTTTATTTTAGTGCTGGTAATTTCGGTTACTTTTCAATACTCAATACTACTTAATATTTTTAATTTGGATACTCGATACTTTTAAAATTCACTTTAATCTTTTACGAAAATTTTATTAAAATTTTTACTTTTATAGAAAATTCAAATGAAAAAAAAAAAAATATTTTCAAACTTTTTTTTACAAATTATTCAGTGTTTTTTTATAATTTTTTATAATTTTTTAACTTTTTTCTTTAAACTTTTCAGCTTTGATTTTTTCTTCTAGCAGAGTTGAATTTTAATGATAATTATTTAAGCGGAGTAGAATTTATTTTTTTTTCTGTCCAAAATACAATTCTCAAAAAAACGAGTAGTTACTTTTAAGTATAGAGTATCCATAAAAAAAGACTCGATACCCACTACTCATTCTTTTACCAGCTTTAGTTTATTATCGTGTAAAATCATATTAATGTGCAACAATGTAAAAATAAAAATAAAATCCAATTTGAAATATTTTTGAGAATAGCTCATATGTAAATATTTAATAAAGAATGTATGATTTCGCCTGAATTTAAATTGAAAGTAAGAGAACTTACCAGATTTGATTGTTTTTTTTAATTAAATATAAATGATTACAAATATTGCTATTTTGACTCCAAAATCTAAAAAGCCAAATTTCAATAATTTAAAGTCCCTCTTTGACTTTATTTGCAACATAATTTTGCAAAAATATTTTATTTAAATTAAATTAAAAATTTAGATTATTATTATTTTTTTTTTCCTTAAACATAAATGTATGTTTGAAATGTTCCTAATTTTCTTCATGATTACTTTACACATTTTTACCCTCCCAAAAAACAAAATTGCTACATATTATTGTAATAGTCATATCCTCTGCAGTACTCTTCTCCACGGTGTTAATTGTGTCACAATGATTAATAGTGGGAAACTAGAAAACATTGTATGTCGTACAAACAGAACACACATTCCGAAAAGTACAAAAAAAAAGAAAGAAAAAAAAAAAAAGAACAAACAGCACAAAATATTAGAGAAAAGACACCAAATGTCAGCAAATTTGTAAGGGAATGTTACATATATATCTGTGAGCAAAAGCTGCAAGAGTAAATTCGTACACTGATAGAATTATCTTAAGGATTTTATATATTGTTTGCACTCAAAAAAGTATTACAGTGGACTCTACAGAAAATACAAGTTAAAACAACTATATATACAGTCAAAAATGCAACAAAGGGAACTACCGTTAAAATTACTAAAAATATTGTTATTTTTAAAGATTGAAAAACAACTAACAAATGCAGTAAAAATAACTAACAAAGTCATAAAAATAATATTTCATTATAAAAATTTTAAAACAACTGCAAAAATTGGTAAAAATTACTGTTTTTAACAGTTATTTTTTCGTTATTTTAAAAATATTTTTACTCAAGTTATGAAATTTTCTAATTATTATTTGCAACCTATGAATAATAACATACAAACTTAACGAGAATTTTAAAAATTCGTCATAATCTTTTATTTTTAAATAACTAACAAAAATGTAATGTTTGGTGTAAAATTACTGTTTTGGTAATTGCTATAAAAATACTAAAATAACTGCTTCAAACAACTGTTACAAATATACAGTATTTTTTTTCAGTTGTTTTTTTTGAAAACAACTGCCATACTAGTTGTTTTGTATTATTACAAAGAAAAAATATCTTTAATTGCAGTTAAAAGCAACAACTACTGATTACTACACAAAACAACTGTCATGTAGTAACAATTGTCTTTTGAGTGTGCCCAAAGTTTGGGTGGTATTCAGACAACTAACGCTTTCGTTAAATAAATGTTCATTAAAAAAGTTTTGAAACAAGATTTGATTTGAGTTATGATGCTTTTCATTAAAGCTCCGAATTTTTTATATATACATGTACCTTGTGAAATAAGATTTATAATTTTGGAAAAAATGTCACTACTTTTAATATTCGAAAATTCTCTCTGTGTAGTTGATAGGGAGTGAACAAAATTGGAATGTATGGGAGTTAAAGAAGTAGTTATAAAAAATTCGCAACAAATGTGTTTCAATATAATATAACAAAATTTACAACAATATAATAAAATCATATGTTTGTATGTTCAAAAAAAGGAAGTCAAACTCCTACTCTCTTCAAATTTGTAAAACACTCAAAAAAAAATACATATTTTTATACTAACCTTATAAGACCCTTTCAAAATGTTAACCCTCTAAAGATGCAAGTAAGAAAAAGGATTTATAAATATAAAATTTTAATGAGAATCACTACACAGAAGAAACTAAAAACGGATTTCAATTAAAAAATTTATTGAATCAATTAATATTTTAATTGATTTTGCACCTATCACGGCAATGATACTATCAATTAAACCTTTTATTAAAATTAAGAAGGAAAAAAAGTTATAAATAACTTCTACAAAAAAAAATATGATGCTCACAAAAAAAGTGTGTGGTCTATACGTTGGTATGTGTGTTTTTTGCAATGCTGAGTCTATTTGTGTGTGTGCTTGTTTTGTTTGTTAACTTGTATTTGGTATTTTATACTGAAAATTTTCTATTTACTGAAAATTTTCTATTTCAAATCTTTAATTAGATAATTTTTTCTGTGTACTTCTTCTGTAATTTTGAAAGAAAAAGATTGAAAACTAATGTTCGCCCATATATTTCCTCACAAACTAAAAGATGAATAATAATCAAAATTTTGCAGTATCCAATGAAACTTTTCTTCACAAATTAAACGAAAACTTTGTTTGAATAAAAAAAAAAGCTTAATAAATTTTATGAAACTTATTTTTCAATTACACCTCTTCAATGAGTGAAGGAAAGTTTTAATAAATAAATGAAATTATATTTTTCATTAAATTTAATGAAAACTTACATTAACTTAATGAAAAGATTCAATGAACGAGTTCCAGGAAACCTGTTTTCTTTAATGCAAAAATTCATTATTTCAGTGCACTAAGTTTCAATAAAATATTTGTATAAAACTATGGAATGGGTCTGTACACGGGGTTTCTACCAATCTGAATTTTTACAAAAAATCCAATTAAATTGAAAATATGCAACAAAAAAAAAAAAATGACAAAATGACAAAAAATATGATAAATATGCATTTATAACAAAATATGCAAAAACAAATCAATGCCATTTTGTGGCATACTCTTTGATTCGGAAGAGTGTTTAATAATGATTTTGAGCTATTGACTACAAACATGTATTTGCATGAAAGGTGCTGCCCTGATGATTACAACTTATATTTTTCATTAAATTAAAAGACAAGAATGGAGCAAAATTGATGATTAATAGGTTTTTTTTGTTAAAGTTCTGCCTATTATGGAGGCTCTAGCTTTTCTAAAACTTCGGGTTCTGATGAGATCTTTAGCCAGATTGAAATACTAGTATCAACCTAGCTAATATGTTTGATTTGCTTTATTTTTGTAAATATACGAAGGTTGAAAGCTCGTTATAAATTGAAAATAAAATGCTATAAATTTGTATTTTTTTAACCATATTTGCGTTTGACAATCATTTCCCTAAAATATTTGGTTGTATTCACATTCAAACACCAAATTGGGACATTAGAGGGTTAATGTGAGTAAATGTGTGTAAATGTGTCTCTCTATACATTCATACATGAGAGTATGCCGGCATGAGTGTGTGTAAATGTGCCTGTGTGTAGTATATATCACAACTTAAAATACTATAAACCAAAATGTAAAACTGAAATTGAACAAATTCCTTGACAAATTGGAAATTTTTTTATATAAATTTTTTTAGCGTATTGTTGTTGATGTTATTTTAGATGTTAGAGTGGCAAGCCAACAAAAATAAAAACGATATCCCTACAAAAAACCCCAGCCATTTAAAAGAAGATTTCTGTTTTTTTTCCAGCAGTTTTTTTTTGTGTGCGTGTGTATACAGTATGTGTGCGTTTGTGGAAAAATTGAAAAATGTTAGTTTACAACAAGTGCAATTTGTAAATTTTCCAATTTTTATACATATTTTTTTTGTTGTTGTTCGTTTATTTTTAGTTTGTAACATTCTTCTATTCAAGAGTCAAATCATCATACCCTCTATATATAATAGAACAAAAAAAAAAAAAAAAAAAAAGAACACCCCGGTAACTCCTTTGCTTCCTCTTACCAATTCATTGGTTTATAACAAAACTTTTGTTTTACTGATTTTTAGATTGTTTAATATTCTAGGAGTTGGTTAAAATTAAAGGCGGGAGGGAGAGGAGTTTGTTGTGAAAAATCTGTAATGTAAATTTTTTTTTTGGTTTAGAAAAAAATGTATAAAAAAGGGTTTGTGTTTGGTATATGATCAGTTTTGTTGGTCTTTTTTTTATATTTTGTAACCGGAATGGGTGTGTTAATTTATCTTAAATTGTAGGGGGTTACGAATTGTTAGCAAAAGTTTAGTTTTGTGGTAAATCTTAGAAGAAAAAAAAAAAACAATATCGAAAAATATTGATGACTGTTTTTTTTTCTTATTTTGTGGTATTGGTAAAATTAATTTTCTATTTGTTGACCTTGGTGCTGTAACAGATGAAGAAAGTTTTATATAACAGAATTTTTTTATTAACAAAAGTAAGGGTCGAAATATGGTTTATTGAGTTTATTTTTATTAAAACAATATTTAAGGAAAAAGTTTGAAAACATGCAATGTAGTTTTAAAAAGAAAAAAGAGTTTTAAAATATGATACGTACTTAATTAAAAACAGTAGTTGAATACCCCAGCAAAACTTCTGTAATAGGTTGTTATTACGGAACATGTTAACTGGTAATAAGTTAAAATCCTAACCTTTGAATTACTTTTGGTATTACTTACTGCCCATTAGTAATACCAAATTCACATGTTTAAATGTTTTTTTTAATATAATCAGTTCGTTTCTACATAAAATTTAATACAATTAAATTTTTACCACAAATTTGACAATTTTAAAATAATTTTCGATTTAAAAATTATATTCATATTATTTTTTCATACACTGTATGCATAAATAGAAAATTTTCAATATAAAATACCAAATACATTTGAAGTTAACAAACAAAGCAAGCACACACACAAACAGACTCAGAATTGCAAAAAACACACATACCAACGTATAGATCACACACTTTTTTGTGATTATCATATTTTTTATTTTGTAGAAGTTATTTATAACTTTTTTTACTTCTTAATTTTAATAAAAGGTTTAATTGATAGTATCATTGCCGTGATATGTGCAAAATCAATTAAAATATTAATTGATTCAATAAATTTTTTAATTGGAAACCGTTTTTAGTTTTTTCTGTGTATATTTTTCCATCTAAAACTTATAAAAAATTTCATTTATAAAGTTTTTAGTTAAAATATTTTAAATTTTAATTTAAACTTATTACATTTATTCTAGAGATAATATGTGGTTTGTAAGGCGTTGCCAGAATTGACATGTCCTTGTTAAAATAATGGGGTTTGTAATAGAAAAGTAACTAGTTACCGACTTTAATTTCCCAACCTATTACCGGGAAATAGAAAGTTTTGCTGGGACGTTAAAGTTATAGCAATTTTGCCATATGTGGCGTATGAGTGATATTAATTTCTGCTGAGTTAAACAAATTCCGCATTAACTTTTTTATTATAACAAGATTTCGTATAATTTATGACTGAAACAATTTCCATCAAATTTATGTCTAACTTAACATATAATCTTATAAAAGTTTTTTTTATTTATTTGAAAATTATTTCTTTCATCAATTTCTGTTAACAATATTTATTCTTAAGATTTCAACAAAAAAAAAAAAAAAAAACATAATCATAAAAAAAATCTTATATTCCAAATGTTGCATATGAGGAATTTCAAAAATTTGTGACACTTTGAGGCTAGTTAATTTTCCAAAACATTTTTTTATTACATAAATAAACTTTTTAGTCTGTTTTTGCTTGCTAAATCCATAAGCGTGCTCAGGGAACTTCTGCTGTAAATATTTGTAGTTGTTTGAGTTGTAATACAATATCTTCATTAATAGGAAGAATTTTCTGAGTGTTGCTTCTCTTTTTAAAAAAAAAAAAAAAAAAAAAGTAAAAAAAAACGTCATTTAAAGAAGAAATTTAATTTTTGACTACATATGTAGTTAATTAAAAAAAAACAAACCACAACAAATGACTGTTTTATGATTTTTTACAGTAGGTTTTTGTTATTGAAAAAAAATAAAACAAATAAATGTTTGTTTATTTTTTACTACATTTGTGGTTCATTTTTACTACAATTGTGGTTAATTTTTTGAACAGTAAAAAACAAATGACAATGTTAGTTGAATTGACTGAAATGTAAGTCGTTATTAGTTGAAGTGAAATTTCATTTGTTTTGAACTACATTTGCAGTGGTCTTTTCCTACATAGTATTCTAAGTGCGTTATTTTTTCTTAACGGAACATATGGCGGTTTTAAGTTTAAATCAAATTAAATATATTAAAATTGCAATTTTTGCATGAATTAGCTCATTGGACATTTTTCATCCAAACTTGCCAAACATGCTTCATTAAGATATTTTTGTAACTTTTTCTGCCTTAAAGCGAATTCTAGTGAAAATATTACCAACCAAAGTGGAAACTTTGAAAGGATATAAATCCTAAACGGTTGAATTTATTTTAAAAAATTTAAGTTTTTAATAATTCTGCGAACAAATCTTTTTTGAAAAATATATAAAAAAATATTTTTTTAGTGAAATGAAAATGAAAATTATTCAAGTTCGAGGCCATATACTCTATATTTCTTCATTAGGATATTGTCCTAACAAATAATCTATAGAGTTTTTGTTTTCAAATTTATTATTTGACCCTTTCAGGAATGTGTTGATAGATCTATTTCGGGAATTTTCTAGGTTCCCATCATCAGAACACGTTTTGAAAGCGGTAACAATCCCATGCCAAACCTCAAGCATTCATATGAACTAGTTTACTCACTACATGAGAACTAATATACATATGAGTTTGAAATTAAAGATTATAACCATTGATCAAAAAATAAATTGAAAACTTGTTTTGATGTGCAAGATCCACCTCTGGTGGATATTCAATACACGTTTTTTTTGTTTCTCTCTCATTTTGTTAAGTTAGTTAACAAAACAGGGAAAGTAAACTAGGCGGTACTCTGCCTTTTTTCACAAGTTTGTTATAATTTTTATTAAAAATAAAAATTATGTTTTTTCGACCTTTAATTGTGCAATGAAAATGAAAATTATTCAAGTTCGAGGCCATATACTCTATATTTCTTCATTAGGATATTGTCCTAACAAATAATCTATAGAGTTTTTGTTTTCAAATTTATTATTTGACCCTTTCAGGAATGTGTTGATAGATCTATTTCGGGAATTTTCTAGGTTCCCATCATCAGAACACGTTTTGAAAGCGGTAACAATCCCATGCCAAACCTCAAGCATTCATATGAACTAGTTTACTCACTACATGAGAACTAATATACATATGAGTTTGAAATTAAAGATTATAACCATTGATCAAAAAATAAATTGAAAACTTGTTTTGATGTGCAAGATCCACCTCTGGTGGATATTCAATACACGTTTTTTTTGTTTCTCTCTCATTTTGTTAAGTTAGTTAACAAAACAGGGAAAGTAAACTAGGCGGTACTCTGCCTTTTTTCACAAGTTTGTTATAATTTTTATTAAAAATAAAAATTATGTTTTTTCGACCTTTAATTGTGCAATGAAAATGAAAATTATTCAAGTTCGAGGCCATATACTCTATATTTCTTCATTAGGATATTGTCCTAACAAATAATCTATAGAGTGGATCTTGCACATCAAAACAAGTTTTCAATTTATTTTTTGATCAATGGTTATAATCTTTAATTTCAAACTCATATGTATATTAGTTCTCATGTAGTGAGTAAACTAGTTCATATGAATGCTTGAGGTTTGGCATGGGATTGTTACCGCTTTCAAAACGTGTTCTGATGATGGGAACCTAGAAAATTCCCGAAATAGATCTATCAACACATTCCTGAAAGGGTCAAATAATAAATTTGAAAACAAAAACTCTATAGATTATTTGTTAGGACAATATCCTAATGAAGAAATATAGAGTATATGGCCTCGAACTTGAATAATTTTCATTTTCATTGCACAATTAAAGGTCGAAAAAACATAATTTTTATTTTTAATAAAAATTATAACAAACTTGTAATATTTTTTTAGGTTAACCGATTTTAAGTTTTGAAAAATATCGTCGGTTTTGACAATTTTTTAAAATTGTCATATGGCAACACTGACATTATAATTTTTATAAGTGTGGTAATATTTAAATAAAAACCATTCATTATTTATGTTTTGATTGAAAACGGAATAAACTTTGGAAAATTTTAGACTTTGCGTATTTGCAAAATTTCATGGTCCGATAGATCACATTTTCAAAAACTTTTTGCAAAGACTTTATGAAAAAAAAACTTTAAAAGTTTAAAAATCGGCAAATTTTGGTTTCACTTGTAAACCACCATACAAATGTTATATGAAAATTATTTTTTAGTGGTTGTATCTCCCAAGCCTAGTGACTCCATTTTGTATAAGTTAAAAGCTGAAAGCTAAAAACTATGAGCAAAAAAAAAAAAAATTAAATGAAAGAAAAGAAAAAACTTGTAAGTTTCAAATTACTTTTTTCATACTTCGACTTTTAAATGCACGCAGAAAAAAGAGCATCATGTTATGATAGTTTAAGAGCATCATGTTACGCTTTATACACGTCACAATCATAATATGATCTTCGTAATCATATATTAAAATCGTCCTCATTGATCATAATATGATCAGTCAGAATCATGTTTATGATTCTTACAATCATATTATGATAATTTTTTGTCCCCAATCATGTCCAATCATATTTTTTCTCTGCGTGTGGCCATAAATTCTTTAGGTGAATACTTTTCAATGTAAAACTTTGCATGTCATAGGTTTTATGTATAGTCTACCTAACAATGTCTATCGTTTCTCTCAATTTACAAAATCTTGAGAATTAAAAGAGGCATCTAAAGTCAGTTTCAACAGGTATCGAAAATTTTTGAAATTCCTCATATTAATATTGTTATGACAACAATAACACCTAACACAATCAAATAAAGTTTTCGATTTAAAGTTTTAATAAGAAAACAAATGTTCGATACTAACACAATCGACAAAAATATATATAAAATATGCTATGTAATTGTTTTCCTTTCTACTCTTCATACTTTTAACAAACTTTAATAATAAAATAAATCATAAACAATATAAGAACTTATAAAGTGTATAACGGAAAATTGATGCTGATCAAAAAAAAAAAAAAAAAAATAAATAAACAAAATTAATAAAGTGAATAATAAAAGAAAATTAGTTGCTGGTGGTTGTGTGTGTGTAAAATATATATCATGTCAAAATCAAAGCATATTTTATAATTATAAAACATGCATGCTTGATAAGAATCTCATTAATATATTAAAGGATGGGATTTGCTCATGTTTAACCCATAACAATTGAAATAATTGAAAATTCAAATTTGAAAATTGTTTAATATTGAAAATTATAATATTTTAAGGTTTTTTTTTGTAAAGTGAAAAAAGTTAAATTTTCTTTAAACTAAAATAATCTATAAATACCGATTTATCGATATTGATTCTACCGATTTTTTTTTTCCTGATAATATCGATTTTATCGATATTAAATTCGATGTCAGCTGTTTCATATTGTTTTAGTGATTTTACTTGTATTGATGTCTTGGTGTTTAGTAATTACTCGTATTGAACGATATTTATCGATTTCACAGTTTTTAACGATAATTTTCTAATTGATCGATTTCTATATTTATCGTTTTGATAAATATATTTTTTTTTGGTTTTCCATTTCAACGCTAACGCTTTTATAACGGGTCTGGGCTTCTGTGACGCTGACTTTAATGTACGCAAATGCTTCCGTCTTACTGACCATTATACCGTGCTACAGGCGGAGGTCACCGCGATTATGGAATGCATTAAAAGCAGGTGAATATCATGGGCTTGACCGGTGATATTGTGATCTTCACGGATAGCCAAGCGGCTATCCGGGCTCTATCTACGGACTCTGTGGGATCAATGACGATACTCAGATGCAAAGGGGAAATTAACGATTTCTCTGCACGGGGACGCATTGAGATTATATGGGTGCCGGGACACTGTGGTATAGCGGGGAACGAAATGGCTAATGAATTGGCTAGGGGAGGATCTTCCCTGGAGTTAGTCACTTTGGGGAACGCTAAACCTTTTCGAGCTCTAAAGGCGGAGCTGGTGGATTGGGCTGACACCATGCATAGGACCATCTGGGAGAATGCGGGTGTTGGCAGGACCACGGGGATTCTCTGGGAAAACCCGGACAGGGACAGGACGAGGGAAATTCTGAATCTTAGTAGGAAGGAACTGAGTCTTTTGATGGAAATCCTCACGCGACACTCGACACTGAGGACCCATCACCACCGTATTGGTAGAGCGGACTCGGGAGTGTGTAGGACCTGTGGGGAGGACGAAGAGACCTTGGAACACTATCTCTGTGAATGCCCGGCATTTGCCGGGATCCGGGTCGAAATACTATCCAGTGACCCAATATCCACATTTTGGGATCTTAGGGGCATAGGATGGAAGAGGTTGAGGAATTTCGTCAGTGCGACGGAGATCTAGGGATAGGAAATAGACATGGGACCGATTTTTTAGAGCGTACAACAAGCCGACATTCTGGTTGAAGTGTAAGTCCTCAGGGACTTCAGTCGGATTAGGGAAGCATTTTCGCTTCTCCGAATCCTCTTTTCAACCTAACCTAACACTTTTATTTAATATTTGACTCATTTAAAACCAACCTGTGTCGCCGGTATTTTTGCTCAGTTTCTATCTCTGGCTGCAAGAGTTTCCTGAGTTTATGCCATTTAATGCTTCTATATTGAAGAGTTTAGATATTTTATAATTAAAGTTCGGTGGCGTATGATTGTTATTAATTTCAAGGCTTATTCGTATATTATTTAATAACTTTTTAAGTTTTTAACTGATTTTTAAATTGTAAACTTTTTTAAAGAAAAGTAAACTCCTGGTATAACATTTTCTTGTCAACATTTACTCAAATACTTAAAAGCATTTTCTCTTATTTTAGTGACTTCATAGATTAATTTTCAAACTTTATTAATTTTTATTTACTTTGTTTGTATCTCTAAATATAAGTACATTATATTAGCGTCAAATGTAGCATGTTTAAGAACATATAAAAACATTGAAAGCTGACAAAACATGCATGTAAAATTGTTGCCTTTTTGTAATAAAACTAACAACAAAATTTCATTATAATAAATTAGCGTGAGTATGGTTAGATATAATTAATTTTCACTTTGTTTAACAAAAAATAAATATTTCGAAATTGTTTATAAAGTTTTCTTGTTATAAGAAAATAACAATATTTTTGGGAAAATTATAAATTTTAGTTTTAGTTTTAACACAAATTTACATAAAACTTGCAAATATGAAAAATATGAACATTTTTAACATTTACAACAATATGTTGCTTAGTTACGTAAGTATACATACATATGACTGCAGTCATTATTTAGATAAGGTCTAAAAAATTTCATAAAAATTATGTTCTAAATATGTTTTTTTTTTCTTTATTACGGTATTTTTTTTTTTTTAACTCGAAACGCATTATTTGCTATATTTATTACTAGTTAAAAAAATATAACAAAAAAATTGATATTAAGCCAATTTTTTATTAAAAAAAAAGTTTAAATTTTTATAAATTTTAGAGCATTTCTATATTGTCTCCTTACTTCCATTAGTTGAGGTCATAGCTGTTTGAGGATGATTACATATTTCTTTTTTTTTTGTTCTCTTATCTATTGCTGTCATTTTTAATATGACACCAAATGTTATTAACTGCCATTTTTATCTATGCAGTTTTATTTGCTCCGTATTTTGAACTCCATGTTAAAGTTGCTGTTAGCCTTGGCTTTTACTTCCGTTTATGTCGATTTAGTTTAGCTTTGGTTGTTGATGTTATTGCTCTACTCTTTTTCTTTTTCAGTGGCTAGTGATAAATATACTTTGATAGTAGCATATGTTCAAATGACCATATTTGAATGGTATATGCTACTAACAAGGGAAGCCCCCCAACAACTAAAACAGAATAAAACTACTGTCGTTTGAAATATCATTCTATTGATACCACTCTTTCATATATTTCCTTTGGAACAAATTTTTAATAATTAAAAAACAAAAGATACAATTTTTTTTGGCATTATTTTTACCTCCTAAACATCGGAGATGGCATATTAAAAAAAAGCTGGTGAAACTAAGACATGTACGAGCGTTATCGGTACTTTTATATATCGGAATATTTTTATTTTTTTATTTATTAATAATCATATAATTACAAATTATATCCTATTACCCTAACCGAGCTCTAGCTACTATGGGTTTCGGCATGTTGTAGCGAAAACAGACCAGTGCCTCTGGTAGGAATCGAACCCACGACCCCCGCAGTGATAAGCCAGCACGTAACCAACTAGCCTACCGGGGTGCACATATCGGAATATATTAGGATGGGAAATGAATTATTTTTTAAGGAATTTGTGTCAATAAAGTAGTTTGTCCTTTTTACTTAAGTGGAAATTTTTGTAATTTTATGTTTCAGATTTCTACCTTAATGGAAATCCATAGGCCTTTAAATTTGAAATATATTTCTTTTAAACCCCATTTATACCAAGATTTTACAAAAACCCAAAAGATATATTCAATAAATATTTTAAACTTCAAACTTTTTGCCTAAATCATTTCGCTTTTGTACCAACATTTTTATTACGCTACTTGTGAAAATTCTAAAAGAAACTTAAGAGTTAATTTAGGACATATTCCAAGGAATATATGGTTAAATTTTAGCCATTAAAGACCCGCATCCCGAAATTCAAGTACGTCGCTTAAGCGGGATCAGGCACACATGTACCATATTTCAAGATCCTCAATTAAGCGGTTAAAGAAGGGATACATTTACATATATATTTTCAAAACGATTTTGGACATAACATTTAAATTCCAAATTTCTGGTCAAAGGGGGATGGGCATGCAGCCAAAGTGCTCACATACAGAATTTCAAAAAAAAACCACTCTACACAGATATCTACTCCTGCTTAAGCATAAAGGTGATACTTCCCTTTTTGCCCCCTCCTCGTGGGAAGTTTCGAAAATCCCCTCAATACAGATGTCCACTCTATACAGATGTCTACTAATGACAAATTTTATGTTCCTAGCTTCGGCGGTTTGGCTTTCAGCCCTACTTATCGTGATAAGGAACCCGCATAGCAAATTGTAAGTTCCTCGCTTTGGTGGTTTGGCATGGTCGCCAAGGCAAGAGTTTTCCACACGTTAACTCCTATTTTTAATACGTTTCGAAATCCAAAAAGTATCACAAAAGTGAGCTAGATCATATTCGAAGAAACATATTTTAATTATCACATTTCTGACCAAAGGGGTTTTGGGCAGGGATTTCCAAATGTCTACGTTTTAGTGGTGTGGCCAGGCCGCCAAGAAGGAAACTTTTCGCCTTTTAGCCCCTCGCCTTAGTTTCTTTAAATTTTGGTAATTTTTTTAAAATATTTTCCAATTGAAAGTGAGTTTGAAGTCAAACAAAAGTTTAACTAAAACTTTATTGGCAATCATTCTTTTTGTGTATCCGAGTTTCATCCAAATCGTCTTAGAAGCGTTGGGGGTGATTCCCTTTAAGGCACTTATCATTTGAGGTAGGTTATGTGAAATGGCGAAAAGACTATGAAATGAATATGGTTATAGTACTTGGTGGTCATTTATGACATCTGTTGTATATGATCACAAACTATAAATTTGTGAGATGATGTTAAAGGCAATTTTTATATAAAAATCTTATTTGTTTTGCACAAAGGCAACAAATTATTTATAGTAAGGGATAGAGCAAAAATTGAACTTAGATTTTTTAAAGGAATTTAAGCTAAAAGCATTCGCAATAAATTTTTCATAGAATTTTGTTTATTTAATATGGATTAATCATAGATTATTCTGACAAATATCTTATATTTTCTTATAAGTTTATAGCGAATTTTTATATTCCCTACATTGCCATTAGGGTGCTTCAAAATTCTTGACGTCGGAATTTTCCACCTCTTTAGGGCCCAATCATTGTGACTATATATTAAAGTTTAAATAATCAAAAACAGCTGAACAGAAGCTTTTATCTTAAGGTCGTTAAATAGCGATAAAATTTTGACTTAATGTTAGGAAAAATTAAATATTTTTAAAAACGATTAATATTAAATTTAATACCATAGAACATGATATATAAAATCTATATAATATTTTGGCGATAATAACAATTATGAAGTCAAATTTTTAATGCGGACTAAAAATTTAATTCTTTTTGAAAATGTGTGCAGTTTGTCGTCTTATATTATAAAACTTTTACTCCTTAGAATTTCCAATCTGCCAAATAACGTTATGTGTATAAAGTCTTTTTTCTGAAACGTATTTCAATTAAAAAATTCGTAAATTATCTAAAAAGTTGTTAAGTAAAAGGTAAAATAATAACGTTATACTTCCTGCAATGTGTATGTCATTAATATTTTTTAAGGCTTTCAGGAAGAAGCTTAAATTAGTATGTTGAATATACAATTTTTTCGCACATACTGACTCTTAAAAAAAAAATAATAATTTTTTTTCTCAAAATCACAAAAAAAGCGAATATCTTGGAAACCGTTAAAAATTTATTAAAGGTTTGTTCTACAATCTTAACCGTATTGAAATTTTGTTTCAGAATTCATGGAGAAGTCCTAAAGACGGTAGTTATAAGTCATTAAAACTAAACTTTTTTTTTTTATTTGTACACATATAATAAATAAAGTGACAACCGAATAGAAAAGTGTATTTTAATGGTAAGAACTTATAACTTCAGTTAGATTTGCATCAGTTAGTTTTGCAACTGAAATTCAGTTGAATTAACCGAACTTTGTAGTGGAAACTGATGTTCAATTGTACCAACCGACCAGTGTAACCATATTGCCAGTTTTAACTGTTTTTTCGAGTTTTTTAGGATGCGTAACAGTTTTCCAGTTTTTCATGAAAAAAAACAGTTTTTGTTCAATTTCAGCCTTTTTTTTCAGTTTTTCCAGTTTTCAGCAGTTTACCTGCTCGATTTACTTTCTTTTACTTGAATTTGTAAATTTAATACAAAAGTTGCACAAAATGTTTCAATAAAAAATAATACTACGCATTGAATGCAACTGTGTAGTAAGTTTTAATTCCCTTTTTAGCATTTGTTTGTGTTAAAATTTTGTGGAATCAAACGAAATGAAAATCAAAGTTAATCAAAAAGTGTATAACTGATATTTTTATGTAATTAAGTAAGATCTCAAAATGTGATGAATTATTTTGTTTTTTTTTATGGTTTTGTAGCTATTTTTGCTATATGTTAAATAATTAATATAAATATGTTTTTTTATATTATATTTTTTTTTTACTTTAAACAAGTACACAGAAAAAAAAACATATTAGGCCTATTGTTAATTAAAATGTAGTTTTATAACAGAGCACAACTTGTGATCTGTAATAACATAAATTTGAAAATATTTTTTTTTGTTAGTATAAATAAAAGTTAAGGGTGAATTAGCCAAGCGTAAACGTAAACGTATTTCGGTGTACGAAATTTAATAAGTCAAATAAGAATAGAAGACATTTTGTGTATCTTGTTGTTTCATTCATATGCATTTAACATAGAGAAAACGTAAACGGACAACAAAATTCTATTTTGATTAGATTTTCTTGTGTTTTTACGTATTGTATATGTTTAATGAATATGAATGAAACAACAAGATACACAAAATGTGTTCTACTCTTATTTTACTTATTAAATTTCGTACACCGAGATACATTTACGTTTACGCTTGGCTAATTCACCCTTTAGTCTACGACAAAAAATATTTTTTGTCTGTATATATTAAATGCTTTATGTTATGTGTTTAATGTTTTTTATGTTGTTTTATGTTTAAATAAAATGCAATTGAATTTAAAATGCTCATATTAACTGTTTTTTCTACTGTTTTTTATTAAAAAAAAAAACAGTTTTTTCTTAAAAAAAACAGTTTTTTTTACAGTTTTTTGAAAAAAATACATGGCAACACTGCAACCGACTTAAATCCTTAATAACCGAATTTGAGTCGTAGTAACCGAATTTCAGTTGGCAAATAGCTCAATTTTTCTCTGTGTGTATGTAAATTTCCATACATAATATAAAAAAAAAATTAAATTCTTTAGCGACTTTAGCACTTCATTCGATTTCTCTGAAATTTGGAACATATGTTAGTGTTGTCAACAACGATCCAGCCATAAAGAGCACAAATCAGACTACCTATAGTTTTTTCATACGATTTTGTGGAACGTTATTAGCCATGGGTGCGTATGAGTCTTATTAATTCAGGAGTTATTTCATATTTTGTTAAACATCTTTTAAAATATTTAAAAAGTTATAAAAATTTAAATGAATTTAAATATATAGACCTTAAATGCCTATTATATCCAGTCAATGCTTATTATATCCAGTCAAAAAACATATTTTCTTAAAAAAAAACTTTAGTCTTTTTTTTAATAATTAAAATTTTAATATTTATGACCATACTAGGTATTTGTGGTTAGTACTAAAATAACAATTAACTTAAGTTTATATTTAAAATACCCCCCATAAACTCTAGCTGTGGTTGGATTCTATATTGTTACCGCTACTACCACATATAAAATATTCTAATAAAATCCCCTTAAAACAGAACTACCAATGCTACAGTACACTACACTCATAGAAATAAACCTCTAAAAATAGCTAAAAGTAGCAGATTTTTTTTTTCTAAATATTAGTAATATAAGTCTGTTATAATTTTTATTAAAAATAAAAATTATGTTCCTTTCGACCTTTAATTGTGCAATGAAAATGAAAATTATTCTCTATATTTCTTCATTAGGATATTGTCTAATATTAAATTTGAAAACAAAAAACTCTATAGATTATTTGTTAGGACAATATCCTAATGAAGAAATATAGAGTATGGCCTCGAACTTGAATAATTTTCATTTTTATTAGTAATATAAGAATAGCAAAAATAAATCTGTTTAGTTTACAAATATTAAGTTATATTTGAGCTTAATTTTAGTTAACTGAAAGTAACAAAATAATCTGCTAAAATCAGCAAAAACATTTACTAGTTATTTGCAGACAAAAAAATTACTAAAAAATGTGAAATTTTTAATGTTTTTTTTAGCTTTTTTGTTAATGCGTATAATAAAAATGCAGTTTTCAATTAACTAAAATTCACATTGAATATAACTAAAATTTTGTAAAGTTAGCAGTTCTTTCTGCTAATTTTTAACTAATTTTTAGTAGCTTTTTCTGCTATTTTTACAGGATTATTTCAATTAGTGTGGGATTATAACTTCTTACATTTTTTGCAAATATCAACTTCTTCTTTGCATTTCCGTATATACCATGAAGAAATTATGTTCTACTTTTCCGTGATTGTTGACAAAGTTCACATACCAAATGCAATGAAGTTTTAGATTTTAGTTTTTCTTTTAAGTATAAAAAAACATTTAATTTTAAAAGTATTTAGTATTTGCTTATAATTCGATTAATATAAAAAAAAATTTACCATTTGGTAAAAAAAATCTATTATGACGCTATTTCGCGGAATTTTTTAAATGAAATAAATTTTAAAAGTTTCATTCACTCTATGAAGAAATTTCATTTAAAACCCTGTTTTAAGAAATTTCTTGTTTACTTTTTACAGTAATATTTCATTAAGTTAGTGCAAAATTTCATTATTTTTCGTTCAGCAGAATTCTCTCTATGTACTTTATATACACTACACATTTGTTGTTTTATTATTTAAATATCCGTTTATAATGAAATATTTAATAATCTTTTTTTTTTAACAACAGAAAACCTCGACTATAAAATTAATTTTAAAATTGTATACATGTTTGCCAGTTTTATATGCTATCTGCCCGCAATATTTGTAGGAAAACATGTCCAAAACTTAACCATAAACTATTTTATATACCACATCATTTGGTAGGGGAGAAAATAAAGGAAAATACTAGATACGAAAACATTTTTAAGCCTAAAGCGTTTTATTCCTAGTTTTTTTAATACTCTCCAAGATAATAGAATAATATTTAATAAAAACAATATGCTGGCTGTTAGCAGCAGCATACAGTGGGATATATCAGAAAATTTCTTACTTAGTGGTCCGATTGCAATGAAATTCTATATATTTGTTATACTAAGTCTTTGTTTCCATATCTTTACATCATTGAAGTCAGGTTGAGAGTGAATACAAAGACTCAAAATCACTGAGGTAAGTTTCTAAAAACAGAACTGTTGTGTTGTTGGAGTTGTACTTCTGAGAATATGTATGCAAGAACAAAAACACCGTGTATTGAATAAAAATAGTTTTAATCACAACAAAACTCGACCTGACGATAGATCAGTGTGCTAAAGCGCTCTGTCTAACGTGTAGTGCGAGTGTATGTGCCATTAGAAATCAGTTTATCTATACCACGGTCAGTGATTGCACAGAAAATTTCATATAGACGCAATCGAACAAATAAAAACATAACAAATATTACATTATTCGAAAAAAACAGGGTCACTGACGAAGGTTCAATACCAGAAACTGCGCAGTCTGATTCAGAAAATTGAAAATTTACAATGTAGTTATGATTTTTTGAAAATACACTCATTCTTCTCTTGGAAAATACAACAGGATGTTAAAAATGGCGGTATATATTAAAATGTAAAATTTCAGCATTCAATAAAATATTTATTAATAAGACGTTAATGTCACAAATGTTAAATTGGTGACTTTAAGGTCTGAGGTAAAAAATGCCACAATTTCCAAAAATAAAATTTAAATTTTCAAAAATGTAATTTTTTTTAATTTTTACTTTAGACAAATGTATTGTGGGAGTGGAACAAGATATAGCATTAATTTTGTTTTATTTAATCAAGAATTTTTTTGGTTAAATACCCAATATTTTTATGTATAAAAATTGGTCTCGATTTGGTCCTGCTATCACAAAAGACTGGACCTCAGTCGGACCAAATTTGAAATATCACATTTTCAAATGGAAAAATCTCGGAAACTATAAGAGCTAACACACACATGTGAGCCTGATTTTTGTTGGCCTCTACTAGCAGATTCCAAATATGTTTGTATTATGAATATCGGATAAGAAACAAAAACAAACGAGTACTCAAATTTTTTTCTGCACTCAAAAAAATAAGTTATTAGAAAAGTTAGTAAAACGTCTTGTAAATCAGGTATACTATTTTTTAGCAAATTTTTTGCTAAAATCGTATTTTCAGCTAAAATTTTTGTTATACTTATTCAGCACTTAACTGTTTTATACTAATGCTTTACTAATATTATACTAATGTTTTACTAATTAATTTTGATAAAAAAAATTGTGCTGATAAGCACATTAATAGTGTGGACGACAACCAGATTGAAAGATATGCGCAGAATGAAGCAGATGTCGCGGCATGTCAAGATGTAGTAGAGAAGAGGAAAATGATACTAAAAAGTACAACTCTAATAAGACATATAAAAAAATCAACCATGGAAGATTTTTGTATCTGTTTTTCATACATAAAACAAAATTGAGGATTAAAACAACTTAAATTTTGTGTTGTCACCGGCTTGTGAAAATAATTGTCTATTAATTAAATAAAAGACAAAATAAAATATTTAAATTTAATATGTATTTCTAAACTAAATGTTTATAGATTAATAATCTAGTGTGGTCAAATTGCAAACAAACATATACAGATATGTAGAAAGAGTAAAGCGAAAGACAAAGACACACATCTTAGGTAGATTTTTATGGTTCCTTTTTCTTATTGCAAAAAAGGGTTGTTTTTTTCGTTTCGTTTGTTTTTTTTATTTTTTCGTTTCGTTTCTATAATTATCTTCGGCAGTTGCGTCCTTTAAAAGATAGCATCATTTGAGACAACCATTGATGTAAGTAGTTGAAAGAAAATTTTTGTTATGTTATATATATTTATTTCTATATATTTTCAGATATTAAATTAATTCATGTCGTCAATGTGGGAAAATGAAAATTTTTATATATCGTAATTATTGTAAATTATTTTTAAAAGAATTTCAAAAATAAATTACAATTTTTCTACAAATTTTTTGCGTTTTTTTCAGTCTACTAAAATTCAGCAAAAATTTATTAATTTTTAGCAAGGCTTTTTTATTGCTAATCCACTAAGTGTTAGCAAAACTTTTGCTAAATCTACTAATTTTGTTGCTAAAAATCAGCTCGCTGATTTTCAGCAGAAGATTTTGCTGACATTAGCAATTTTTTTGCAAGCACCCTCCTGACTAAAATTTTGATGACTCAGCAAAATTTTTTGCCGACTTTACAAACTTTTTTTTTGAGTGTGCTATTTGTTTCCAACTTTAGGAGGTTATATTGCCACCCCGGGGGGTCTTTAGAAATGAAAGTCAAAACTTAAACTCATTATTACGTCACTTATGTCTTTTCCAAATTCCATTGCAAATTTCATTGGCCGACTTATTTCCAAAAAATTTTGTAATATAACCCACTGTGCAGCAGCAACAGCAACAGCAACAGCAATGAAAACTATACAACAACATATTTATACACTTAACCATGAAAATTTTACCCATTGAAATTCAATACAATGTTTTTTAGAAAATAATAATAATAAATGTGAAAAATAAACTTAACATATAAAATTAAACTTAAGTTTATAGTTTTTCATGTTATTGCGCATAATAGTTAGGGCATATAAAATTGTTTTGTTCATGTTAACTACAATTATAATAATAATAATAACAACTACGCTTTTGTTTTTCCAAACAAAAATTGTTGAAAATTTATAATACATGTTAGTGTTCAAATTAATTTTATGTTATTGGTTAAGTTTTCGGGGGAATTTTAAAATAATTGCCATTAAGCAAAATAATTGTATAATTGGTTTCCCTTTTAGAATATTATCAATTTAGAAAATTATCTAAATTTTGTATGTTTAACAATTAAATTTTGTAATATTTTAGTTTTTTAAAGTTTTTAAAATCGGTCTAGAACTGAACAAGTTTATAGTAAATAACAGAAATTATACTTGAATTAATAATACTCATACGCAACCAGGGCCTCACAAAGGCATTTATATTCGATGTTATTACTTGAATACATAATGCTCATACGCAACCAGGGCCTTACAAAGGTGATATTAGCTTCATATTAATGAGTTCTTTGATACATAAAATTAGGAATTTGACATAGGGTCTTCAAATTTGATTACATTTCTGTCACACAAAGTAAATAAAAGTAAATTTTAATAACTTGTGTCTAAATTCATAAAAAGCCAATGATAGAATTTGCAAAGATTTTAGATTAATAAGCTTAATGAGCCACACACTTAAAATATTTTTAAAGGTGATACATCAAAAAATATATAACAAATGCGAAAACGCAATGGGTCGTACACAATTCGGATTTAAACAAGCCATGCGTAGTGAAGCCTTATTTAGTGTCCATGTTCTTGTTCAAAACTGTAAGGATGTCAGGAAGGATGTTTTCATGTGCTGTATAGATTATGAAAAAGCTTTTGATAGAGTACACCACAATAAGCTAATTGATAGTTTGAAAACATTGGGCATCGATCACAAAATAATTAGATGCATCCAAAACCTTTATTGGAATCAGACGGCAGAAGTCCGTGTAGGAGATATTGTTACTCGCAATATCCCAATACATAGAGGCGTTAGACAGGGTTGTATATTATCACCCTTATTATTTAATGTTTATTCAGAGAAAATATTTGGCGAAGCTTTTGATGACATAGAACTGGGCATCAAAGTAAATGGTCAATATATAAACAATATTAGATATGCTGATGACACGACTTTAATTGCTGATAATTTACAAGATCTACAACATCTTCTCGATCAGGTCTGTCATTACAGTAAACAATATGGTCTCGATATAAACATTTCAAAGACTAAATTTATGATCTTTAGTAGAGAAAATAATACACCCTACACAAGTTCATCTATGAATATAGATAAGCAAATAGAAGGGGTATACAGTTTTGAATACCTTGGATGTTGGCTCAATGACAGCTGGGACTGTTAAAAGGAAGTGAAATGCCTCATAGAAATGGCCAGAAGTGCTTTCTGAAGGTTCAGAAAGATTTTAAGTAGCCGCGATATCAACATCAACCTAAGATTAAGGTTTACAAAATAACATAAAATTACGTTTAATTAGTCTTGCTGTATGGTGTAGCAACATGGACAGTTGATACCATGAACAGACTCGAAGCATTAGAATCTTAAGTATAAAATGGACCGATAGAGTAAGAAACGAGGAATTATTACAGGCTTTGAACAAAGACCGTGAGCTCTTAAAAACAGCATACCTCGGTCATATAATAAGAGGACCAAAATATGAATTGCTACAGCTCATTATCGAAGGACAGATTGAAGGAAGACGTGGAATCGGTCCCAAGCTATTATCATGGCTCAGAAATATCAGAAATTGGACTGGGTTACGAACAATGAATGATCTTATAAACACTGCTAGAAATAGAGATGATTTTTTAACTATAATTAATAATATCAATTAAATGTACATTATAAAAATGTATTTAGAATACTTATGTAATATTTAAGTAATGCTCGTAAAAATATGTAACATGTAAAAAACAAAAAAAACTTAATGTATGTAATCGCTAAAATCCAGAAGTGGATATGCAAATAAAGAAGAAGAGCCAATAAAAACTTCTTTTTATATAGAATCTAACGTTATTCCCATTATTGTGAATTTTTTAATAACATAGAATTTTTTATTTTTTTTTTTTTATTAATTAATAATCATATAATTACAAATTATATACTATTACCCTAACCGAGCACTAGTTACTATGGCCTTCGGCGCGTTGTAGCGAAAACAGACCAGTGTCTCTGGTGGGAATCGAACCCACGACCCCCACACTGATAAGCCAGCACGCTACCAACTAGCCTACCGGGGCGCACAAAAAAACATAGAAATTATCTAACATTATCTTGTGTCAAATATTTATGAATTCTTGAAGTTTCTTTACGCCTAAAATAATTACATCTCTTAATATAATTGAATAACACTAATCAAACTGTTTTATTTCTAACCTTTTCTCATTTACCACACAACTCTATTTCCTTTATAATTGTCTCGGAAACGAGAAATTATAAAACTTTGTAAAAGGGCCTAACAATTGTCATCAATATTTAGGTGTTCAAAAATGTACAGTCCATTCCTGCTCGAGATATCCCAAACACCTAAATATTGGTACAACCTAAGTTTTGCCCTTTAACATGGTCCTTCGAACCGGATATGAACCAGTGACCTATGTCCACTCCTGCTCGAGATATCCCAAACACCTAAATATCGGTACAACCTAAGTTCTGCCCTTTTACAACTTGATTTTAGTTGAGCTGGAAGTTTTGGATAAACGTTAAATTTTGTGAAATTTTTTTTTGAGAGAATTGGTTGAAATTCACTTCTAAAAGCTCTCATAGTAAAAACGTTTTTAAATGAAAATTGTTATAACAACTACAACAAATTACATAATACAAAGACCATTTTTGTTTTGAAATTTTTTCTTTGCATTACAACAAAATGACCTCTAAGTAAAAACTTTATATTACTTACATTTTATTACAACAATTTTTCATTGAACACACAATACTCTTTATATTTTTACAACTTGATTAAAAAACCACAATAATAAAAATCCATTTATAGCTAGCACATTTAAATAAATCCTCAAACTATTTAACCCTTTTTTTACACTTTTATTAAAAACACAACAACAAAAGCTAGAGAAAAAAGTGTCGTCTAATAAAAAAACACTGAGTTTTAAATAACATAATTTTTTACAAAGTTTCGGTAATACAGAACAAAAAATACGCACACATACACAGAAAAGGGTTATAAAATATATAAAATACAAATGTTTCCTATGAATTGTAGGGAGAGAAAAAAATGGCATCTATTATTGAGTAGAAATCCAGCAGTGTTTTAAAATTGTTCATGCGAGTTTTTCTCTGTTAATGTTGAAAAATGGAAACAAAATAAGAATTGTATGTTGAAAAATACCACATTGACCATTTGTGACCATTGTTATGAGTAGATTAAACAAATTGGTTTTTATTTTTCATTTATTTTTTTTTTTACATAAAACAAGAATGGAGAATAAAGTATCCACAATGAAATTACTCAATTTTATAGAAATTTATTTAAACCATTTTGACCTCTTTTTTATGGTCATGAAAATTTTACTGCATTATTTCCCAAAAGTGTTAATCATGTCAAAAAGGGTTAACATTTGTTGTGATTTTGTACAACTAACATGACATTTGATAAGTTATTATATTTGTTAAAATAAAAAAACCAAACCTAAAACTTGTCAAAGTGATGTAAAACAGAAAATGTCATACAAAATTAAGGGTGGCGTATGATTAATATTAATTTTAGAGTTATTTAAGGAAAATTGTTATAACTTTGTTATATGGAGCAAAATTGATTATTAATAGGTTTTTTGTTAAAGTTCTGCCTATTATGGAGGCTCTAACTTTTCTAAAACTTGGGGTTCTGATGAGATCTTTAGCCAGATCGAAATTCTAGATTCAACCCAGCTAATATGTTTGATTTGCTTTATTTTTGTAAATATACGGAGGTTGAAAGCTCGTTATAAATTGAAAATAACATAAAAATAATCTCGATGTATATAAAAACAAAAATCTAATATAATTGTTAATTTTATTTTTACAAATTTTTATAGTTTTAAAATTTCTATATTAAAAATATTTAATTTTTAAACCTCGCCAATTTATTTAATATCTAATTTTTAGTTTTAAATTATATAAGCTTCATCAAAAATTTTGCGACACCTGTTGAAACTGTCTTAGGTTTCTCAAGGTTTTATTAATTATGAGAAACGATGGACAGGGTTAAGGTAGACTATGCTCAAAAAAAGGACATGCAAAGTTTCACAGTGAATAGTATTTTAAAATTTTTAAACGCAAAAATTTTATAACATTTTTAAAAATTTTGTGAAAATTCTGTAGTGAGTCTTCATTACAGATAAAAGTGCGAATAAAAATTTATTTTTTCATTCGCAGTGGGTAAAGAGGAAGTTGTTTTTACAACTAAAGCGCAGTATCAATTTCACTAGAACTTACATCAAATAAAAGATTTTAGTGAGCTTAATAATGAAATCAAAATTTAAGGACTTTAAATTTTATGGAGCATTAAAACTTTATAACCTCATAAAGCATCTTCATATAAAATTTTTAATTTTGCGAATTTAAAATTATTTAATATGATTTCATGGAAAAAAGTAACCCTAAACCCAATTTAATTGCGGTTTTTTTTAAGTTCTAATAAATATAAGACAAACAATTTTTTTGAGTATATTTTTATCTTTTTTGATTTTTATATATTTTGATATGTGATAAATACACTGAGATCTAAAAATTGATGTAGCTTTAATTAAACCCAAGCAAAAATAATAATTTTAATATTTTTAATTTGCTTTAAACTTAAGACCGCTATTATTTTTGCGCCGTTAAAAATAAATAATTGACGCGGATGCATTTATCATGTTTAAACATCGGCTAACACATACACAAAAGGTTATTCATGTAGAGTAAGTGCGGGTAATGTGGTATACCCATTTGTTTTTAGATTGCCAAATTTTTAGTTTTCGTCCGATTGAAATATGATTTAACCATCCACATGCTACATGTGTTAGCATGTGTATGTTAAAACCCACATTTTCAGAGATATTTAAGAAAATATTGCAAATCCCATTAAACGCGACTTTAAAAAATGTGCAGGTAATGTGGTACACCATATGCTGGTAATGTGGTCTAGTGTTGCATTTCGTTGTAAAGTTGTGTGGGGTACACCAAATGTTTTTGAAGCCAAGAGAATACCCATTTTACCATCTCAAACAGCCTGTATAGCTCTTTTTATATCCTCTGCTGTGCGCCCCGGTAGGCTAGTTGGAAGCGTGCTGGCTTATCAGTGCGGGGGTCGTGGGTTCGATTCCCACCAGAGGCACTGGTCTGTTTTCGCTACAACGCGCCGAAGGCCATAGTAGCTAGTGCTCGGTTGGGTAATAGTATATAATTTGTAATTATATGATTATTAATTAATAAAAAAAAAAAAATATATCCTCTGCTACCCATTTCCTTATTTCACATTTTTTGGGCATTCTGGTTTTTTTTTGGAAGCAATAGCTGCACTTGTGTTTTATGTAGATATTTATATATTTAAAAAAAACTACTACATATATGGGGCAATTGCATATACTCTTCGCTTATTTAGTACTTACTAATTATTTCAATCTTTAGCTTAAGAACTTTAAAATACACTTTTAAAACAAAAACTTATTTTTTAACACCAACCAAAAAAAGTCGACCACACACCACCGCAAATATTTTCAACTGACTCCCACAACGACTTGCAAAAAAGAAACAGATCGTTGCTCTCTAAATTCTCCGTTATTCTTATATTGTTAGTTTAAGAGAAAAGCTACTATACCACATTAACAGCCTATACCACATTACCTGCACTTACTCTAATACAAAACAAAATTTTTTTTTTTTTGAAAATCCTCATATAAGGTTTAGCTTAAAATTTAATTCTTTTTATTTATTGAATTAAAAAATTTCTAATTTTGCTGATACTTTTCTATTAATAAAATTTCCGATATGTATGTCAATTTTTTTTTTTATTTTATGCTCTTGTTATATTTAAATTGAAAAAGAAAACAGTAATTCAATAAATCAATCATGTTATAACATGTTTATATGTTTATTTCTTACACTTTTTTCTATTTATATTTTATTTTGAAATAAGGAAATGAATGAATTTAACTGGAAAATTTGTACCACTTTGTATATTGTATTTTTAAAATAAAATTTACTAAAAACCAACCTTATGTAAATTTAAACAAGTTAATAAAGAAAACTTGAAATTTCAACAGCTTAAAGCCACATTCACACTAGACAGCAAAACACGTGTTTTGCCAAAACACGTATTGAAGATCTTTATTCAATTCCAACGGTTCTTTATTCTTTTCCATTCGTTTTGGCAAAACACGTGTTTTGCAATGTAATATGAATGCCATACAAAAGACCAAAAATACACCAGAATACTATATTAGAAAAAAATAGCTTGAACGTTTTTTCAGAATATACAGATTTTTCTAAATTATTTAAGCCTAATCTAACAGATTTGAATTCATGAATCATTTAAAAGTATTAGTTATCTGATTAAATATTTAATTACCTTTTGATCGACCAGATTAAAATATAATTTAATCGCTTTGTTATATGCTCGGCTTAAATTAACTTTTCTGCCAAAATGCACTATAACCTTACTTTAAAAATTATCTGTTTAATTCCTTTTCAAATATTTTCGCTCTTTATATTGTTCTTTTCTGTATTTATTATCTTCAAAACAATTTTATGTCAAAAGTATTCTTTTATTTCTTAACATAATGACTGACATTGTTAACAATTGACAGTTTAAAGATGTATATACAATTGAAAGCATACTTTTGGGGGTCGGGTTTCTTACAACCATGTAAATAAATGCTATTAAATTTAACTTACAAGTTTTTCATTTATGGAAATATAGAACATTGAATAAATAGAATTCAATAAAATATTGACAGCTGGAGTTCAGATTTTAAATAAAAATTATTTAAATTGAAGTATACTTTAAGGAATGTTAAAAAAATAAATTGAAGTATACTTTTGGGAAAGTTAAAAAAAAAATATAACAAAAGTGTATTAATTATTTTGTGTTACTTCAAATGTTGTTAAATGGTTAAATGAACCAAATTAAGTTAATTCCATTAATTAAATTCCCAGCTATTTTGACAATAAACCAAAATATAAAAATCGATTAATATTATTAAAATCTAATTAAATCAATAAAATCAGAAATTACCCATAAATATCGATAAAAACGAAAAATTTTGTAAAATAGATAAATAATGGTTTAGTCGACATATGTCGCACAATATCGATTTACATAGTAAAAGAGATACATATATGAAATATTTCAAAACTATTTGACACCCGTTGAAAATCACTTAGAAGTCTCTTATTTCTTAACGATGTTTGAATTGAGAGAAACGATGAACAGGGCAATGTAGACTATAATTAAAAACAAGAACATTCCGAGTTTTACATCAAAAAGTCTTCACCTAAAGAATTTGTGGACATTTAATAGTAAAAAAACGAAAATAGTAAAAAAACGAAAATAGTTAAATAAAACCAACATATACATATGCATCTATTTATGAACATTATTCATATATGCTCATAAGAGTTAATATGTGATCATATATATATATATATGTTGCCTCAATTTGCGTTAATGTACTCATATGACTATGTATGGAAATGCATAGACATGTATGATTATATATGTAAATGTTTTCTCAATTTCCGTTAATGCACACAGACGAACATTCACAATTCCTCATATGAACTTATAAGAATGGTTTATGAACACATATGAATCATGTGTGTATGCATGTGGACATGTATGAGGCTCATGGATCCATATATGACGATTTTTAACAGCCCGGTTAAAAATCAACATATATCCTTTTATGAACATATATGAACTCATCGATGCTCACACCATATAGGACTCATATATGGTCATAAGAGTTCATATGTGATCATATATATATATAAATATTATCTCAATTTTCGTTAATGTTAATATGACCATGTATGAAAATGTATAGACATGGATGATTATATATGTAAATATTACCTCAATTTTCGTTAATGCACACAGACGAACATGTATGATTACTAATATAAACATATTAGAATGGTTTATGAACACATATAAATCATGTATGGATGCATGTGGACATGTATGAATCATTTACGTTCATGTATGGATCCAAATATGTCGCTTTTTATGTTTTAAAGATAATTTTTTATAAAAAAAAAAAAAACAAAATTATTTTTTGAAAAAAACCCTTTAAATTTTTATATAGTTTTTTTAAACACATGTTTTAAACACCCTGAAAGAGTGGAATCTCTAATTTTTTTGAGATATCTGACAAATAAAAAATCGTTTTGGAAGTATGCCAAAAATACTCAGCAATGTTATCCAAATCAGAGACCATCTAAAAATTAGACGTTGAAATAAAATGGAAATGTTCGTATTTAAAAAAATCATCGCCAAATCAGATGAACTTATTTCTAGTAGAGAAATCATTTTTTTTCATCAACATAACAATCTAAAATAAATTTAAAATTTTTAAATCATTTTTAAAAAACGTCACATCAAAAAAGGACAAATATTGATTGTTTTTTTAATCATTATTTGGGAACTCTGGATAACAATTTTCCACAATTTTTTTACTCACGATTATAGTCAAGATGTAAAGTTATTTTAAGATTTTTAAACCTTTTAATTATCTTTATCTTTTAAGCAAATATAGCCGTTTAAAACTACTGGGTTGAAAAAGGAACACTGTGTGAAAATTTGTAAAATATTTATAGATTGTTCCGACAGAAAATTTTAAAATATCAGATTAATGTAAAAAAAACATTGAAATATTTTTTAAATCCAATTAACCTTTTTGCTTTGCACTGCTTTTATACTATAATGACCTGATTTTTGTTTTGCTACAATTTTTCTTTACATCATTATGTTTATATGGAATTTTCTTTTTAATTTTCTACACTATTCATGTGGTTAGTTTTCTGTTGATTAAAATGTATGAGTTTTATGTGCTTATTTACAGTTTAATTAAATAATTCCGTTACTACTATTTCTTACTTACACACTTTTCATCTACTTTCATTTACATTTACAAAAGAAAAATGTCCCTTTACTGTAGGAAAATAAAAGATATAAAAAAAATATATAAAAAAAAATATCAAACTAAATAGAGAAATTGTTTGACATATTATATCAAACACACATACACTCATACCAACTCACGTATAACACTACTACAATAAAAGAATAATACAGAAAATACAAACGCATTCATGCTTAATATCAATTACAATTTTTGCTTTTCAGAATTAACAAAAGTAGTAGAAAATAGCTTAAAATATCGGTCTTAGATTGAACGACGAACAACTTTTTCTCTTCTTCAACTGGATAAAATAATCTTTTATCGAGTTAAATGTGGGTACACAGAAAAAAATATCAACCTAAAATATCTAATTAAAGATTTGATTTGAATTTAATTTGTTTCTAAACAAATATTTAATTGAATCAATTAATATTTTTATTGACTTTTAAATATATAAATACATATTTTATTTTAGACGCAATTATCATATTATTTTTTCATACACTGTATGCATAAATAGAAAATTTTCAGTATAAAATACCAAATACATTTGAAGTTAACAAACAAAACAAGCACACACACAAACAGACATTGCAAAAAACACACATACTAACGTATAGATCACACACTTTTTTTGTGAGTATCATATTTTTTTTTTTGTAGAAGTTATTTATAACTTTTTTTTTCTTCTTAATTTTAATAAAAGGTTTAATTGATAGTATCATTGCCGTGATAGGTGCAAAATCAATTAAAATATTAATTGATTCAAAAAATTTTTAATTGAAACCCGTTTTTAGTTTTTTCTGTGTAATACACAGTTGGAATTTTCCTTCGCACTATTAATGAATATCTTTCATTAAGTTGGATTCATTGGTTTAATGAACATAATTAAATTAATTGAAATTTTCATAAACTATATAAATTATTTTACTACAAACGTCTAAATAAGCCCATAATTTTATTTTTGTTGTTTAGGTCAATTGGTAACGCGGGTACTGTTTACATGTTGATGGTTGCGGGTTCAAGTCGCGTTCAGGGCGATGTAAAAGAACAAAAAATATTAAATAAATAAATATAATCAAAAGTGAACAAAATATAACATCAAAATAAATAAATGTGAAACAGGAAAGAAAAGAAATTATTTTTTTCCATTATAATTCATTTAATGAAAAATATTTCATTAATTCAATGAAACTTTCTTTGGAAACTTTTTAATGAAAAAATTCATTGTATTAATCATGGATTTCATTAACACTACGCAGAAAATTCTATCAGTGTACATCTTTACCACTACCCACAAAAAGTAATTGTTAACAACTCGCTTATTTCATTTTTTCTGCAATTTTCTGCAATTTTCATCAAGTTTATTTTTTAATTTGTTACAAAATAATGATACAAAAGAATAAAAATTTCAATGTTCATTCCGTTTTTCTATAACTGTTAAAAGAAACTACTGACAGGACAGAAAATGTCACAATATACAATTTGTAAATCTATCAATGTATGTATGTGTGAGCCATAAACCCATATCTTAAGCACGATATTGTAAATGTATGTGTATATCTATTACACACACTCCTGGACTTGTAAAAAAGTGGTCATCTCATGTGCGTGGATGTGTGTAATCTTTTGATTTTACGTGCATTTGACATTACTTTGATAATAGAAATATATTTGTTTTTTTCTTTTATGCGTTTTCTTTCTATATATTTTCTAAGATATTTCTTTTTGTATGTGTCTCTATAACTTATTCCTTGAAACCATTTCTGTGCATCAAGCCCTGTGTGACTTACACTGCAATTGTCTTATGAGATGTGTTGTAAATCTGCCAACAACAAAAGAGCATTGTAATGATCAGTAACAAATTGTAAGTTACATTTTGTGCAATAAGATTAAATTGTCATTGTTTTATTTTCATTTAATTTAACGATAGTTAAGATAAGCTGTCAGTTAAATGTAATATAATTTATATAAATTTTAAAGATTTTTTTCGCTGTCTATTCCACTGTACAATACACACAAAAATTATTGCCAATAAAACTTAAATTAAACTTTAATATGATTTCAAACTCACTTTCAATTATAAGTTTTAAATGTTTAATTGAAAATGAATTTGGTGCACACAAAATTTTCAGTTTATAAACCATAATCACAACAAATTGATAAAAAAAAAATTAAATAAGCTAAACCAAAAAATTGCTAAAGAGCCAAAATTTCAAAAAATCATCAAAAATAAAAAAATGTCCGACATTAAAAAAAAGCGGGAACATTTTAAAATGTTTTCGTGATATGGACGTTTTAAATTTTATGTGTTTAATATTGGGGGTTTTTCCATTCCCGTATTTTTTTTCAAATTTTGGCGATTTTTTTTTTTAGATTCTGACTATTTTTCCAATTTTGTAGTTTTTTTTTTTAATTTTGAAAAATTTTTCCAATTTTGGGAATTTTCCCAATATTTTACGTTTTTTTTTAAATTTTGTTTCACCATGTTTAAATTTTTTAAATTTTCACCATTTTTGGCGAAAACAATCTTGTGAGGGTTAGCGCTAAAGGAAGTGCCAATTTTCCCAATTTTTGTCGATTTTTTTAATTTTAATTAAAGATTTAATAGTCCCAGTCCCAGTGTAGACACGTTAATGAAATATCAGTACTTTTCTCACTACCCGCAATAACACCCGCTTACTCTCAGCATTACTTTAAAACATATTTATAATGACATACTAATAACAAGTTAATTTTCTCATTATTTCAATGAAAAAAAAAAATACTTTAGTACTTAGTCTCTTTACAGGAAGAAGAAAACATTTTTATTGAAAAATTTTACGGACACAATGGATACACCAGACTGCCGCAGTTTCGTCCCCCTGCTGGGATTCGTCAGTGGTTAATTTATCTGTCAATTGAACAAAGTATTTTATATTGTTAATTTGCTCTATATGAAAAACTTTTTATTTTTTTGGTGTCGTACTGGTATTCGAACACTGCCCTAGCATCAAGCTATGCATCGTAATCTCACCTCTTAAAATAAATACATTGCCAATAAGTAATTATTTTTATCGTTATTTTAAATATAAAGTAATGATCTAAAAATTTTTTTAAAATCCATTTTTAGACTCATTATTTTTTGACTTCCAGTAAATACATATATAACTACTTATTTTTGATTTTTTGTAAGCTGAAGAGCAATGACATTTTGTGCAAGCAAGTCATTTATGTTTTTATATTTCAAGTATGACATGTCAAAATAGCTCAGATGGTAGAGCGGTTGACTGATCTGTAGGCTGACCTGTAGGCCCGGGTTCGAATCCCGTGAGGGCAAATTTTATTAAAAAAATTTTTCTATAAAAAAAAATATTTTCTTCTTTTTAGTTTAAACGAGCTTAAGATCATTTATTTATTAATTATTTATTTCCAATATTTCGTCTCCACATTGGGTGACTTCTTCAGGGAACAAATATTAAAATTTTTTTTTTAAACTCCATACTGGTAAGCAGATATTGATAGATTTTTGATGATATTATTAAAGTGTGTAGTATTGTTTTTGCATAAAAAATTGTTCATGAAAATATACAAAATTCCAACAGTGAAATACATTTTCATATTTTCTCATTAACACAACATATTTTTAAATAATCTTTGAAAAATACCCCTGTTTGGTGATAAGATTCCCAGCGGATCATTGATGTGTATCTAATGAGTTTATGTTATGATTCTATTTATCGTTTTATATTTTTAGACAAATATTTAATCATCTGTCTGCCTGTCTGACAAATAAAAAAATTGTCTTACAAACACTTTTTTTCCCCAAATACTTTATCTGCAGTAATTTTCTTATTTGAATCACTAAAAAATTGCACATATTTTAAAATGTCAATTTAAGTCCATTAAAAAACATATTCCCTAAATTGTATAAAAAATAAATGCTCTTCTATTGATTAAAATGCTGTCAAAACTATAATTTACAATAAACCGTGTTACAAAAGCACCCGAAAACTACATACATATTTATAGTTTTGAGGGCCAGTAGCAACGAAAGTCTAATACCCTAAATTAACAATAAACAATAAATTTTGAAATCCAAAAAAGTGATTAAGGCCCGATTACTGAATATCCAGTTAAAATTTAACAAACGTTTAAATTGAAAATTTATATGGGGAAACAACAATAAATGTGTCAGTTAAAGTTCCAGTTAGTAGCTCACGGGACATTGTGGAAATAAGGCTAAGAGTTATTCAAAAACAATTTTATATTCGATTTTAATATAAATTTGTTCTTTTCAGAAAATTTCCCTAAATCAGTAATAAACTTAACATGCTACTTTGTATGGCAAAGGATACACACAATATTAAATATAAAACACATTTGCAACCCAATAATGTTCTCCATCTCCCTAAAAATCCAAAGGATGTATTAAACAAACATGTTCAATAGAGCAAAACCCAATGACTGCGGTTCTCTCTATTGACCAAAAGTCACAAATTGTGGAAATTACATTGTTGAAAATAAACTTAATGTCTTGAATGTTCACACATATAAAATTGGCTTAAATTTATAGTATTCAACTATTACAGCTATATTTATTTACCTTTTATACATACATACACAACCGCGTTTGTGTAAGTGAGCATGTGTATGAAATAGGAAAACTTAATTTTCCATTTGGTATTTTTTCTCTCTTTTTGTTGAAAAGCATCTTAAGTAAACTAACCAACAAATAAGACATGCACAAACATGCCATGAAAACCATGCATATATGTATGTATGTACGTATGCATGCATGCATGTCATTCAAAGGATTTATTAAGTTATAAAAGGTAAAATTGCACCATAAGGGTTTCAGCCACACACACATATTAGAACAGGGAAGGAATTCAAAATATTTTGGAAGGCCAGGATAGAAGTGTTTTATAAAAGGGCACACCCAGAGAAAAATTTAGCTATTCGTCAATTGAAATTCCGTTACTACGACTCAAATTCAGTTATTTCGAATTTCAAACGGTTGACGCAACTTAACATTAGTTTTCACAACAAAGTTCGGTTAATTCATCTGAATTTTAGTTGCGACACCCAAATTATTCAGAAATCTAAAGTAAATATCGTTGTACTAACTAAATTTATAAGTTATCATTAATATACACTTTTCAATTTAGTTGAAACTTTATTTCTCTATGTGCACAAATTTAGAATACATAACATAACATATTTTCGCTTATTAAACAAAAGTTTTTATTATTTTAATTTTTTAGTATTTTTATGCATGGATTACACGGCATGACATTAAACAAAATTAATCAATTCTTTATATTTCGGGCACTATGATTGTAATGGCGTACTTTGTTTCAACAAAAAGACTTTAAAGTTTGACACATCTTCATGCTGTTTTTTATATATAAAAATTTGCAAATGCAATAAATATGATTTCTTTCTGTTGCAATCCAAGGACATGACAAATAATAAAATTAATTTGCTAGCTACATTTTTTGTGGGTTTGGTCGATTGCTCACTAATGAACAAACTTCATATAATTTTCTATTAATTAAGATCATATTATGCATACGATCATATTCCGTATTGAAAATTTCGATTTTGACTATTTCCGTTTCTAATAGAAGGCTTTTTATATGGAAAGTACCTTTCTAACATATGTATATATCTTAAATTATATAGCTTATATGTCAAAATATATGTTTACATGTTTTGTTATGTTATATACGAGAATGTATTATTATGTATGACAATATAAAAATTATATCGTATTAAGGATATCCTATATGTTTAATATCTAATTTTATAAAATAATAAAACGCATAACAATATATCGTTATATATGTGATCACATAAGAAACATATAATAATATACACTCAAAAAAAAGTTTGTAAATCAGCAAAAAATTTTGCTGAGTCACTAAAATTTTAGTCATTAGGGTGCTTGCAAAAAAATTGCTAATGTCAGCAAAATCTTTTGCTGAAACAAAATAAGTAGGTTCAGCAAAAGTTTTGCTAACACTTAGTGGATTAGCAATAAAAAAGCCTTGGTAAAAATTAATAAATTTTTTGCTAAATTTTAGTGGAATGAAAAAAACGCAAAAAATTTGTAGAAAAATTGTAATTTAGTTAATTTATTTGCTGAAAATCATAAAACATATTTTTATGATTCTTTTAAAAATAATTTATAATAATTACGATATATAAAAATTTTCATTTTCCCACATTGACGACATGAATTAATTTAATATCTGAAAATATATAGAAATAAATATATATAACATAACAAAATTTTCTTTCAACTACTTACATCAATGGTTGTTTAAATGATGCTATCTTTTAAAGGACGCAACTGCCGAAGATAATTATTAAAACGAAACGAAAAAATAAACAAAAACAATCGAAACGAAAAAAACAACCCTTTTTTGCAATAAGAAAAAGGAACCATAAACATCTACCTAAGATGTGTGTCTTTGTCTTTCGCTTTACTCTGTCTACATGTCTGTATATGTTTGTTTGCAATTTGACCACACTAGATTATTAATCTATAAACATTTAGTTTAGAAATACATATTAAATTTAAATATTTTATTTTGTCTTTTATTTAATTAATAGACAATTATTTTCACAAGCCGGTGACAACTCAAAATTTAATTTGTTTTAATCCTCAATTTTGTTTTATGTATGAAAAACAGATACAAAAATCTTCCATGGTTGATTTTTTTATATGTCTTATTAGAGTTGTACTTTTTAGTATTATTTTCCTCTTCTCTACTACATATTGACATGCCGCGACATCTGCTTCATTCTGCGCATATCTTTCAATCTGGTTGTCGTCCACACTATTAATGTGCTTATCAGCACAATTTTTTTAGCAAAATTAATTAGTAAAACATTAGTATAATATTAGTAAAGCATTCGAATAAAACAATTAAGTGCTGAATAAGTATAACAAAAATTTTAGCTGAAAACACGATTTTAGCAAAAAAATTGCTAAAAAATAGTATACCTGATTTACAAGACGTTTTACTAACTTTTCTACTAGCTTATTTTTTTGAGTGTATGACTATGCATTACTCCATATTTCATCACATATTATAAGGTTTTGTATAATTTTTATACTCAGGAAATTATATTTCCTTTGCAAAGGCCCCGTCGATATCTTCTCCTAACATTCCCCATCATAACTCCTAATAATGGTTATGTATTTATGTGTGTGTACTATGTACATAAGTATTTGTGTGTGATTGTTGCAACATGACTGCAATGGTTAAGATTGTCGCAATATAATGAAAATTTATAGCAGTCACAAAAATATATAAATTCTAAGACGATAAAGAAATTATATGTAATAATTTTCTTTTTCTTCAAATAAGAAAATAATAAAGTGCAAAATATTTTATTATAATTTCGACATAAATTTGAAATTAATTTCGTAACCAAAAATTATCAAATATTATTATACAATAAGATCATAATTTAAGGTTTTGCATCCTATCCCGCACATTATT
This sequence comes from Delia radicum, assembly GCA_021234595.1. Classification (NCBI taxonomy): domain Eukaryota; kingdom Metazoa; phylum Arthropoda; class Insecta; order Diptera; family Anthomyiidae; genus Delia; species Delia radicum. The sequence goes on along the minus strand of CM037854.1, from coordinate 238,109,203 downwards.
ATTATATCCTTTCAACCAAATGTTGCCACATTGTGATAGTCAATATATGTATAAGGCTTGCTCACGAAATGACTAGTGCACGAATAAATCGCAATAGATTTTAAACTATTTGTCTTATTAAAATAAAAAATACATTTTGTTGAAAAGAATATTATATGAATTAACGCTTTATTAATAATTAAAATAAACTAGGTGTTTTGTATGGAAGTTTTAACTTTATCTGAAATACCCCCTATAGGATAACAATGCTATTTTCACATACTTTCTTGCCTGACTTATTTCGATTCTAAGAAACATTTTTGACCTCGTCGTCGACTAATTTTGTACTCTTCATTTTCCTTTTTACCAATTCCAAATATCTTTACACTGGCCTGAGTTATGGACAATTTGGCAGATTTGCCGATCTATTTTAATTTAAATTTTTATTAAAAATTCCTTGTATTTTTACATGTAATTTTTCTTGAATATCCATTTTAACGCCAACTAAATATGTAATATTGAAAATATTTGGACATCATTCACTACATTTTTCAAGTATAACGCGATTACAATATTTTATATATTTTTTGCTTAGGTAAGAATTCACAATAGAAAATATGTGCACTAGTTATTTCGTGAGCAATCCTTACAAACCCACGCACACATACATAACAAATAATAAACCAATATTCAATAAAATGGGAAAACAAAAACCGAACTTATAACAAAAACAAAAAAAAAAAATAAGTTGTAAAAATAACCCTGGTTAAGGCTGCCTTTATATAACACACATGGGCAAATGTGGCCCTAAGCCCTAAGACCAAAGCCAAAAAAACCTCCCAAAAGAAAAAAATAAAACAAGTAAATGAGCCTCATTTCACTATGTCCTGTTAGCTACTAACTGGGACTTTAACTGACACATTTGTTCTTGTTTCCCATATAAATTTTCAAATTAACTGTTTGTTAAATTTTAACTGGACATTCAGAATAAAATAAATTTTTAAATAAAAAATACTAAATAACTAATAAAGATCAGAATTTGAACTTATAATTAAAAATGGAGCCTCAAAAGGAATTTACACTGATCCTCAAAGAAATACAATGAATCGGAAGTCAGAAAAGTAAAAATTGTTTTCAAGTTGCTGGCTTTTCTCCATTCAAACTTAAATACATATTTTATGTGACAATATTTTTAAGCAAATTGATGTCCTTTTAAAAGGACAAATCCAAAAAGTTTAATTTGAAAGATCCAAACAGGGTCTTTTAAACACGCTTGTATATTTTCTGATATGGTAATTTTATGTGGAATTTCATAGAAATAAAAATATAATAGTTGTTGATGTGCTTCGTCAAAAAAATGAACCATACAATATTATTTTAAAAAAATGTCACCTTGTGTGGCCCTCCGTACACACAAAGAAATTAAGTGCCAAACAAATTGAAAAGTGTATTTTAAGGGTAACAACTTAGAAATTCAGTTAGTGCAACGATATTTACATTTGATTTCTCAATCAGCCCAATTCTCAATAACAATTCCGTGAGAATTGTTTCCCTATTCCTTGTTCCCCTATTCTTAATAAAATCTGCCCGGGGATTTTTCCACTTTTCCCTTTTCCCTTATTCTAAACGAATTTTGAAAATGGGAAACTCTTCCCCTGGAGAAAAGGAGGTATTATGAATGTCAATAATAGGGATGATTGTGATAGTATTTGTATGAATTATTCAATTAATATTATTCAATTCTCTCTCCCTTATTATTCTTTTCCCCGCCTGTTTAGAATAGAAGGATTTTTTTCTCGAGAAAATAAAATCCGCAGAGGAAAAAATCTGAGGGAATATTCATAATCGGGCTGAATATTACGGGTGTACAAATAAACTTCAGTAGAAATAACCAAACTTTGCTGTGAAAACTAATGTTAAGTTGTGCCCACCGTCTGAAATTCGTACACTCATAATAATCAATGCTTAAAATACGAAAACAAAGTCGAAAACTGCGAAATATTTTGTAAAATGAACAAATATTCGTGTATTTCACGAAAGCTCTTGTTATTTTGACATTTTTTCATATTTTTATGCATGGATTATTATCAGTGTAATAACCGAATTTGACTCTCAGTAACCGAATTTCAGTTGGCAAATAGCTAAACTTTTCTCTGTTTGTAAGATTGTGAAATCACAAATTTGGCCCAACAAGCCATTTACGTGCCCACCCCTGTTATGTAGTAACTACACTTATAATAATCTTAGCGTAAAAATACAAACTTATTGTCAAGACCACAAAAAATTGCAGTGAAATGAACAAATTTTCGTTAATTTTACGAAAGTTTTGGTGATTTTGAAATTTTACGAAATTATTGTTAAAACAACAAAATTTTTTCGTAAATTGAAAAAATGTTTGTTTATTTTATGAAAATTTTGGTTATTTTGAAATTTTTTTATTCACGGATTATTATCAGTGTAGTAACTTGCCACATGTGTGTGATTGCAATATCTCTGTTTTGTTTTTAAACGTTTATTTGTATTGGAGTGTTATTTTTTCGATACTGCTGCTGTTATTGCACTTGTTGTTTATTAAATTACCGCTGCATTGGTTTTCTCATTTCCGTCTCCTTTTGCAATACGTTTTATTTGTTTATTATGAGTTGCTTCATAAACGTACTATATAAACTTTATATATTTAATAATTTGAAAATATTGGTGAGCCCAATGGAATTTCGAACATTGCATTTTTAATTTTGTAATTCTGTAATTTTGTTATTAGTTTTTTTTTAGAAAGACTAAAGAATATGGTATTTTTTAAGAGCCACATGTATTGTGGTATTCTGTATACACTCATATACATGTAGAAAAATACGGAAGAAAGGTCAACACAACGAAAACTTTCGTAAAATGTACAAAATTTTGTTTATTTTACGAAAGTTTTTGTTATTTTAACATATTTGCTGTATTTCATACATGGATTTTTATGAGTGTAATAATTTCACTCTCTCCCAATTAATCTTTAGTCAAATTTAATAATCATTATTTGTTTAGTCTATTAATTAAAACTATTTTTTTTAATGCGAAATACAGCTAAAAATATGAAGACAGATATCTGTTAGCCAATAATTCTTAAAATTTTTAAAATCTAACTTAAAGCTAATAAAGCGAATTATAATTTCCTGTCCTTCATTTTTAAAAAATATAAGAAAAAAAAAATTCAAAACAATGAGCTTCTAATAAATCTGGTTCTTTGGTTCTTGTTGTTTTCTTATTATATATTGTAACCTAAAATGCAAAAGGCCGTAATTAACAAAGTTCTCAAAAACCGTGTTTTTTTATGATTATGATTCGTTTGGCTAAACTACATGCCGACACAACATTTTTAGACTTCTACATTTAGAAAATTAAGAATTTAGAAATGACTACAAATGACAGTTAAAATTACTACAAATGTAGTCAAAAATGTGATGACTGTAGTTGTCATAAAAATTACTAAGCATGTAGTAATTTTTAAACATTGCTAAAACAACTGCAATGGCGGTAAAAACGACTATCGAAGAGGTCAAAAACAACTAACCTTAAATGAATGCACAAACCATAAAACGAGCAACAAAACAATATAAAACAAAACAATAAACATAAAACGACTAAATAAGCTGAAAATACTACCGTTTTTAACAGTTATTTTTTCGTTATTTTAAAATAATTTTTTCTTTTAATTATAATAAAAATTTGTATTTCTTACATCCTATTTAAAACGCAAAGTCAAAATTCCAAACGGTATTCAATTTATGACGTTTTTATGCATTGGAGCGACAATGAAAATTTCTAATTATTATTTGCAAACTATGAACATAGCAATAACAACAAGTACAAACTAAACGAGAATTTTTACAAACTCGTCATAAACTTCTACTTTAAAAAAACTAAAAAAACTAAAAAAAATAACTTCAAAATTGCTGTTATAAACAACTACTAATGTTTATTTAAATACTAAAATAACTATTCAAAACAACTGTCACTGAAGTATAGTATTTTTTGATAGTTAGTTTTTGAAATGACTGTCTAAATTAGTCGCTTTTAATTTTACCATACAATAGCAGTTAAAACAACTACTACTGTTTACTACCCGCATAAGTCATTCGGGTAGTAAACACATGTAGTTACTGTAAGGATATTCTGAGTGTACGATAAAATAGCGGTTTTATAAATAAAGTTCAAATCTTATATGTTTTAGTTTTCGCGCATTTTTTGGTTGCCCTGCTAAATATTGAAGTAGGGTTGAGGGATTACGAAGCAATGCATCGAACTACATTTCTGCGCAAAATTGTTTGGTGCTATGATTAAATCTATCAGTTTTATTAACAATTGTTGGGCTGGTTATCTTTGAGCTACCGTGGATGTTACTGGTGCCGTCCTGGGGCCAAAGAAATAACGCACTTCTGTTTTTTTTGTTTGTATAGGTTTGCTTTTATTCTTACACCTTAAACCTTTATAAGTTTAATAGTAATTTTTAATTTCCTTTTTCTCCTTTTTCTCCTTTTGAGTATTTAAATTTTTGAAACAAAGGTTTAAGTGTTGTTCATGTGTTGCCGGTAAGAACTTGTAATATAATGTAATATAAAAAGAAAATGATAGTTGCCACAAGTTGGCAGCAGTGGACTCGGTTTTACACCATTACTTAACGAAAGTATAAATATGCCCCACTTTCATAATGAAAGAAAGATCTCTGTAAGACGATAGACGACTATCATCTTAAAATAAACGACAGGGAGATTAAACGCTAAAGATAAGGCATGTAGAAACGCCGGCTACCATCGACTGACTGCACCGCCGTTGACAGTGGTTTCAAACGGTGGCAGGCCGGCGCAAACAACAATATTGTTAAAATATCTGTGGACGTTTTTTTTTGCTTCTGCTATTAAAAAGAAAATATCTTAGTTATCTCCTTTTGCATTTTAGGTAACAATAATTTTTTTTTTTTGGTTTTTGTAATAAATTCATTTTCATTTTTATTATTATTATTTGTTTGTTTATGTATTTTACACTTTATTATACTGTCCATTAGTGAAAGATTTTTCTTTTGTTTCGCGTATTATATTGTGGAGAATATAACAAACTTGCGTTTTTTATGCCTTTTTTTGTTTCGCCGATATAAAATATTACTACAGAGAGAGTAGGTAATAAAGTGTATTGTTTTTAATGTATAAGTTTCATTGTTAAGAAACAAAAAAAAAAGCAAAAAATAAAAATAATAATAATAATAAAAAATAAACAATAAACGCCTTTTGTTACTTAATAATAATGATGGTGATGATGATGTTGATGTAATGATTTTTTTTAAATATAAAATCTTGTATAACAGGGAATTCCTAACGTTTTTTTTTATATAAAAAAATTTAAACCTAAAAATCCCATTAAAAACATGAATGTTAACCGAATATTTCGGTAACGGTATTTTAATGACAACACTATTTCAATTATTTCGGTAACGGTATTTTGGCTACAACCATGTTTTAGTTATATCGGTAACGGTGTTTTAAGGTTATTGATATTTTAGTTGTATTGGTAACGGTATTTCACGGATAACGGTATTTTAATTACTTGTGGGGATAACTATAGCCAGTTGAAAGGGTTTTGAATCGATAACGGTCTTTTAGCGGTATTGCCTGCCATCCCTGATAAAAACTAATCAATAATGCCACACACAGAGAAAAATTTAGCTATTTGCCAACTGAAATTCGTTTACTATGACTCAATTTCGGTTATTACGAGTTTCAGTCGGTTGGTACAACTGCACTTTAGTTTACACAACAAAATTCGGTTAATTCAACTGAATTTTAGTTGCAACACCCAAAATATTTAGAAAGCTAATGTAAATACCACTGTACTAACTAAATTTATTAGTTGTTACCATTAAAATACACTTTTAAATTCGGTTGGCACTTTATTTCTCTGTGTGCAATAATAAACTTTTAAACGATTTCTCTTTGGCTTTTATCAAAAATCTTTTAAATATATTTAATTTTTTAGATGAAGTTTTATAGAGGACGATTTTTTCTCTTTGTAAAGACGTTACTGTTCTATAAAATACATATTTTCGTTTTTCTTGCAATGTACGTGACGTATGAGTGATTTAATATTCTTAAATATCACTCATACGCAACGTGTGCAAAATATTAATGGCTGGTTAACTTTCTAAAAAAATTAGAGAAATCACAAATATTCGGTTACTATTCAACATGTCTTAGCCATTCAGTTCTATTTGGCTGAATTATTCGGGTTATACATATTTGTTAAAACTAGCAATTTCTTATTAAAAAACTGCAAAGATTTTTAAAAATTTAACAAATTTTTTATATGATTTTGTTTTAAATATGATAATTAAATAATGAGCAGGGACCGGAAGTTAATGTTTTTTTTTCTTAATTCTGAGAGCAGGGTAAACAATATATCTTTGTGAATAAAAGAATTTGCGTTGAAATTGCATCGGTTTGTTAGTGCATATTTTTGCATATTTTACCTTAAACACATATTTTTGCATATTCTGCTTTAAATGCATATCTTTATTGCAAATGTTTACTTATTTGGCTTTAATTAATTATTTTATTTTACATATTTTTATTAAAATATATAACTGACACTAATAGAAAACATATGATTTTCTATTGTTGATTTACTTGAATAAACGTCACTACATTGCTAGGTCTGTCAAAAAAACAGAGTAGTATTTGGAAGATGACAAAGCCAATTGTGACAATTTTTTGTTGTTGTTTTTGTTTTTTTCTTTGATATTTTAAATTTTGAATCTCGCTCCTAGACGAGGACAAGAAATTCTCATTGAGTTTGTGATTTAACATAACAAATATCTCTAGAAATTCTAATAACAAAGTCCCCTGAAGATTTCCTTGGGCAGGAATGAAATCCGGATAGGGACACGCCTACATCAGATTGCTTTTCACAATTTGTTAAATAAGTTTTGGGACTTTAGCACATTTAATTACTATAAATAAAATTTTCTTAGTTTTTTGTAAAAAAATATTTTAAAAAACTACCCATATACTCAGCTTTTCAGAAGCAGACCTGGGATTTTGAGAGTTTCAAAGGCAATTAAAGAAAGGCACTCAAAATTAATTATTTTTCATAATGTTAAGCAATTTTAATTTAATTTTAATTTGTATTGCAGAAAATATTCTCTGCATACGTTTTGCAGAAATAACACACAATTTTAACTATTTTTATTGAAAAATACGCATTTAAAAAACATTATAAAATGTTTTTATTTAATCTTAATTTGCATATAAAATATAAGAAAACATTTAACAATGAAAATGAAAATTATTCAAGTTCGAGGCCATATACTCTATATTTCTTCATTAGGATATTGTCCTAACAAATAATCTATAGAGTTTTTGTTTTCAAATTTATTATTTGACCCTTTCAGGAATGTGTTGATAGATCTATTTCGGGAATTTTCTAGGTTCCCATCATCAGAACACGTTTTGAAAGCGGTAACAATCCCATGCCAAACCTCAAGCATTCATATGAACTAGTTTACTCACTACATGAGAACTAATATACATATGAGTTTGAAATTAAAGATTATAACCATTGATCAAAAAATAAATTGAAAACTTGTTTGATGTGCAAGATCCACCTCTGGTGGATATTCAATACACGTTTTTTTTTTTGTTTCTCTCTCCTTTTTTATATTTTGTTAAGTTAGTTAACAAAACAGGGAAAGTAAACTAGGCGGTACTTTGCCTTTTTTCACAAGTTTGTTATAATTTTTATTAAAAATAAAAATTATGTTTTTTCGACCTTTAATTGTGCAGTGAAAATGAAAATTATTCAAGTTCGAGGCCATATACTCTATATTTCTTCATTAGGATATTGTCCTAACAAATAATCTATAGAGTTTTTGTTTTCAAATTTATTATTTGACCTTAAAGGTCGAAAAAACATAATTTTTATTTTTAATAAAAATTATAACAAACTTGTGAAAACATTTAACAGTTTGAGATCCAAGCTCACGATCGTAAGCTTTATTGTGAGCGAATATTTTCGTCAGTAATAGTTAGATTTATTGAGATGAAAAAGGCCTATTATATTTTAAACTTAATTAAAATTTCATAAAATATGCATAACTATAGAGAAAGTGTAATACTTTTTTTTAACTATTTTACGGTAAACTTGTAAAATCAAGAACTTTTTGCAAGCAGCTTGGACTGTGCAGATTAAATCCTCTTTAGTCAACTGAGACTGTGAGACTGTGAAACAAATAAGTGCATATTTTTTAATTTTTAGTGCATATGTTAAGGGTTTTAGTGCATATTATAGGCGCCTGAAGCACACTTTTTAGTACATGAAGTTCTTGTCCCTGATAATAAGTAATGCCGAAAATGACACATCATAGATGATTATAGTTAATTTTTAGCCAAAATGCATTATTTTCATTAGAATTATCAGAAACATTTTATTTTTGGTCGTTATTTGGTATAGTTTACTATTCAACCGAATATCCAGTATTTGGTTTGTACCAATAACTCAATATTCGGCATTCGGTAAATGGTTGAATACACCCTTCGTAACATCTATAAATTGTTTTTCTTTCAATTAATAAATATTTTGTTTAATACATTTTTGGTTTATCAAACGACAATAATAACAAAAATACAGTTACTTTCTTACGACGATTACAGATACTTGTCTAATTTTTATTCACTTTCTTAGCATAAATTACTTCAAATGTATTATTAATGTTGAAAACGTTGGAAAAATTCCATATTGAAAGCATATTTCTAAATTTTAAGGGCATATTTAACCATTTTTCATCCATATTTTATCTTCATAAAACACGATTATAAATACATCAACTTCCGAGCCCTATTAATCTATAAGTGTTGGCTAACACCGCTTTGGAATCACTGTTATAATTTTTAGCGTGGGAATATTATTTTATATTAAGATTTTTTTTTTTCGTAATAAAGAATAAATTTAAGTTTATTTTGTAACTGAAATGCTTCTGTTTCATAAATTTTTGTTTTAGTTTTTGTTTTAGAATATAAAATATGAGTAAATTAATGCTAAATTCATGGGCTTTGGACGTTAATCATCATTAAAAGTATTTTTTTAATAAGACCATTGAGGTTTATAAAGGGCTAAAGTAATGAAATATGTCGTCCATAAAAGAAAATTAATTTATGATAACAAAAATGTTAAGTTAAATATATAATTCTTGGTTAAAAACGTAGCTAAAGTATAATTAAAAGGTAATTTTTAGAATAAAATCAAGGAAAAATCTTAAAATTTATATGAGCCACAATGAACAATTTTTATAATGATCATTTTTATGTAATTTCAACGACTAATTTTTCGATGTTCTTCGATTTTGATAAAATTTAGTGAATATGTTTATGCAGTAAACGCATATTTCCAAAAGGATTTTTTTTTTTTGTAAACTGTGGATCTTTGAAATATCGCAAAATTAGGGGTTGGGACATCATTCAAATGGCCATAACTTTTGTCGTGTGAAAAATATTGAAAAAGTTTTTTTTGCATAGGATTAGTGATGGTTCAGAAATTTAAAAAAAAAAAATTAAAAAAATTTTTAAAAATATATTTTTTTTATAAAAAAAGTTCAAAACTATTTTTTGAAAAAATCCCCTTTCAAATTTGTTTGTATTTTTTATACAAATAGCTAAACAAATGTTCTAAACACCCTGAACATTTCATAGTGGAATCTCTCCTACTTTTTGAGATATCTGAAAGTGTGTAGCATATCTCTGGAAGAAGTCTTCTTTTTCCTCTTTTTTTTATCAAAAGTTAAACATTGGTGACATACTACATATTTTTTTAGATATCTCAAAAATTAGTTAAGACTTCACTCTAGATTTATATAAAAAATATAAAAAAATTTAAAGATTTTTTTTTTTGAAAAATTAATTTTTTACTTTTTTATAAAAAAAATATTTTACAAAATTTTTAAAATATTTTTTTATAAAATGTCTGAACCACAAAATGTTCACTCTTAATATGCAAAAAGAATTTTTTCAATATCTTTCACCACAACAAAAGTTATAGCATTTTGCATAACATTGCAACCCCCTAATTTGCCATTATTTCAAAGTTCCAGTGTTGCCACAGTTTACAATAAAAAATCTTCTTGTAAATATGCATTCACTGCCAAATATACTCACCAAATTTTATAAAAATTGGAGACAACCGAAAAATTTGTCGTTGTAATAAAATGAAAATGCTTCCATACAAATTTTCCTTCGAAATTATGAAAATTCGTTGATTTCAATATTTTACCTAAAAAGTTTTTAAGGTTTATCAAATTTATTTACATTTTATTAAATATTTTTTTTTTAAGTTGTGATTAAAAAATTCGTCCATCTGCTATTTTTAAAAGAAAATATTTTATGTATTATGCACAGTGGGAGTTTATTAAAAAAATTTACTGTTTTTGTAAAACTTTAATACACTATACAGAAAAAAAACAGTAGGCACCAACAATGTATTTTTTAAATACAAAAACATACTTTTTTTAAAGTAAAATTTATTTTCAACAACTTTTTTTTTAAATGGCTGTAAATTATTGTTTTTTATATAAAAGTCTTTAAAAACAAAAAATCAATTTTACAAAAAATCCACTAAAAGGTGTTTGTATTAACAAATCCTTATTGTTGGCGCTATTTAAAAATAAAATGATTTACAAAAATACTCTACGAGACATGTTTGATATTACAAACAGTATTTTGTAATTTATTTCTGTGTAGTACTGATAATTTTTTATTTGTTTTAAAAATTTCTTTTCATTTATTTAGTCTGCTGTAAAATTGATTTGTTATTCAAAATTAACATATTACTAAACAATTCCATAACTTGTTTTGTCTTTATTAAAAACAGAAAAAATCAAAAACAATTCTTTCTGTTCATTAGGTGGTTCGCGATGTATGGAACATATTCAGAATTAACTTTAAGAGTCTGATTTTTTTTAAAATTTAAAATTTCATTTTATTTACAAAATATTTCATACGCTTAATGAAAAAGTTTCATTAAAATATGAAGATTTTTCATAATATTTAAGAAGTTTTTCATTCACTTTGTAAGGAAGACTTCATTAGTATGAACCAAATTATGAGACCAATTTAATTTAGGTCCGAATTCGACTATTTAAGTAACCACCTTTGTAAAACAAAAATAAAGATATGTGTAGTATTTGTTAGTATAATTCGTTCTGACGTACTTTATTAATCTTCAAAAATCAATTTTAAAATTTTTGTCTTTTGTTTAAACCAATTTGTAAAAAATTACCATTTTTGACCATATATGTTCTTTAATTTCATAGTCAACCAATTTTTAATTTCTGAATGAGAAATTTAATTTCTGAATGAAAAAATGTAAAAAAGATTAAAAAACTAATTAAAAATACTCTAAGTTCCATCGCAAAACCTTTTCCCGGATCCGCGCCTGTGGTAAGAGCAATAGTTTTTGTCGCAAATTTCTCTTTTATATGCGTTATTTTTCAAGATACACCCTAACCTTTTTCGGCTCATATCACCCAAAGTAGGCAACGATTAACAATTTTGTAGAAGAACTTATTGTTTATTTTTTGAGGCGAGCACATGGTTTGAATGAATTTTATTGCAAAACAGCGTTTACCTGTTTGAAAATCTGCATATATCGTTGGACACCTCTAATGTTTATTGCAATTTTTTTGTACAAAAAAGTTTATAATAAACTTTTTAAAATATGCGATATCACTTCATAATTTGCATAAGAAATAACACTAAATTACAGATATTTTTCTCACTATAAATGACAATATGGCACATATATAAATAAAAAACTAAATTTATGAAGTATTTCAACAATATAGATATTCAAATTTAACAGATGCAGAGTCCAGAGTTCTTTGCAAAGAAAAAAATGTATAATTAAAAAAAAAACAAAAACCGTGGATGAATTTCAAAGTTATTAAATAAAATATTACTCATACGCTGCATAGTACACCCAGGGGAAAAAAATTAATCATATTGATGTCATCAATTATTCATAATATTTATAAAGTTTAATAGTGAATTTTATCGTTGATCTATAAATTTATGTGTGAGATTTTATTTGTTCGGTTTTAGATCATGACAAATTTTTCTCTAAATTAACAGAAAAATTATAAAATTTATATGATAATTTACTTTGACTATTAGAAAAAATATGATGAAAAATTTCATCAACATTTATGACAACTGTTTCATAGACATTCATCATTTCATAAAAAGGTTTCATAAACTTTGTTAAAATAAACATTTGCTTTTATTGTAATTTTTACATTTTATATCATTTAAGGCGAGTAACTTTTCTAAAAATAACCTGAGTTTAACTTTAACCACAGATATTTCCATATAAATTTGACATTCATAGAGCTACACCCACAGAAAAACAAGACTAAGTTTCATCAATTTCATTCAATGTAACAATTTCATCAATATTGATGAAACATTTCGTAAACAACAATAACTAAAATGATATGGCCATTTTAGCTTCTATTACATTTTTTCTACACAAAAATATGATGAAATTGATTTTGTTTTTTATATCATAAATACTAAGAAACGTTGCATTGGATGCAAATCTATGAAACATTTCATAAATATGATGAAGCTTTTCCTTTGAGTGTAAGGTTAAGTCTTAAACTTTGGTTAACTTGTGATAAGTTAGCAGGTCTTAGATTTTTAAAAATCAAAAACTACCAGCAATTATTTGAAATTCTAAAACATCAATGAAATATTATTATTTTATGTGTTCCTAATTTGAAATAGAGCTTTTAAAATATAATATAAAACTTTTTTTGAAACATTTCATAACATTTATGAACATTTCATAAAAATTTAATAAACTTTCATAAAAATTTTTGAAACTGCTTTATCCTAATTATGAATTATGAAGCAGTTCATAAAATCTTATAAAACTTCTTCATTATATTTATGAAAGGTTTCAGAAGCCTGTCATGAATGCTCTTTTATGAAACAGCTTAAGCATATTTATCAAGTGTTACATTGGACGAAAATCAATGAAGTTTTCATAAATATGATGAAGCTTTGTCCCTTAGTGTATACATAATCTAGTGTTTTTTTTGGTAACCTAGTGTATTTCAAAGTATATAATATAATTTTTTTTTTTAAATATTTCTGCACATAATTTATGCTTAACTTTGCTTAAAAGTTGTCAACACAAATGTTGTCTTAAAAAACACAAGTTATAATTAAGACAACATATTAAAATAAACAACGAAAACTCTTTAAATCAAAGTTAACAAAAAATATATTTTGAAAACACCTGTGTTCGTGTCTTAAAATATCTAACATCTTAAAACCAGAATATTAATCAATTTAATAGTTTCTTTTTCACACTATTTATATGTTATAATTAGGGAATGTAAAATCCTGCACTTTACCATTTCCCGGGAAAGCGGGAAATTTTTTAGAAATTCCTGGGATCCCGAAATCCTGCTCGAAAAATAAATTAACACATTTTTCATATTTAGTCATATTTTTGTATGCAAAATGTCTTAGACAACCTGCATTTTTTTAATAAAAATAAGTCTCCATTATATTTTTGAGGGTTTTCTTAGAATTTTATGTTTTTCTTAAGTCTGAAAGAAATTGATTTTTCAATAGCAATTCCTCCAGAACTTAGAATTTGATTAGGGGTGGACATGACATTGGCCGTTTTTTGAAATCGACTTTTTTTTCATAATTTTTTATTTTAGTAAATATTCTTAAGATTCTAAGAAAAAAAATTTATGGAAAAATTCCTACGGGTTCAAAAGTTACAGCCGGATTAGTGGGAGCGCATTTTTAATTTTCGCGCTACCTACGTACGGCAGCTGGTATATACTTGTTTTACTTGCTACCTGACTGACAAACTTTGAACGCGTCTCGAAACCATGTTTTTCGTACTGGTTGCGGCACTAGCGGGTTCATTTTTTGACGAAATTTTTTTTTTCGCTATCGTATGACACGAGCTTTTTTTTAAATTTTTTTTCGATTTTTTATGAATTTTTAAAGTCAATATTTTTTTTCGAAAAAACACACTTTTAAATTTGGAACATCACCAAAAATTGAAAAAAAAAATTAAAAAAAGCTCGTGCCATACGATAACCAATTTTGTTAAGATTTAAAAAAGTATTTTTTTTTCCAGATCTGACAATTTTTGCGACTCCTACCGCTGCAACCACGAGGCCCCGTTTTTTTCTCTGCCGCCAGTTTGGAGCTCTATAAAACCATGTTGGAGTGAAAAATATATTTTTTTTAATTTTTTTCTTGTAATTTATTCAATTCTCTAAATTTTGGAAAAATGTTTGTTTTTGACTGAGTTATGAATTTTTTAAAAAAGGTCTGTTTTCTCTGTCGCGAATGTAATGTCCCCCCTTAAAAAAAAAACAGTATAAAAAATTGTAAGTTTAAAATAATAAAAAAAAATTAAAAAAAAAAAAATTAAAAACTAGAAGAATTTAAAATTCAATCAATTTTGGACAATATTCCGTAACTAGAAGTGTTTTGGGATAAATTTGTGCAATGGCAACAATTTTAGACACAATCTATACCGACTTAAAATTTCAAATGTAAGGTCAAATTCGTAAATAAACAGTGAAGTTAACATCATTTTTTTTCTTTAAAATTTTTTTTTAAAATGTTAATTTATGCATTATAAACGTTGAATATTTAGCTTTTTTGTTTGAAATCGCGTTGTCAAAAATTCCGTGATTCCCGAAGCAAATTCCCGGGATTGCGGGAACAGAAAAATGCTTAGTTTCCCGGAAATTCAGGGACATAAAATCCTGGGATGCATTCCCTAATTATAATATAATATTTATAAAGCTTACTAACACATATTTTTAACTTTTAAAATTAATTGATTTGTGGTAAAAAAGGTTTACAAATTTATTTTGGGGTAGAAATTTCAAAATTAATAAAATGAAAACACATGTGTTTCACACATAATAAGCTTTATAGTTTCATAGAAAACCTTAAAGGGATTTATAAATAGTTTAAATAAGCCAAACCAAAGATATTAATTAAGTTTTAAATTAAATTATTTAATATAAACATATCAGGTTTGTTTATAGAAGTAATTTAATTAAACAAATTTTTAGAAAATATTTTTAAAGCTTTTTTTTAAAGCGTTTAATAACTTATTTAATACTGATTTATTACAGATTTCAAAACCTATTTTTGTTGAGTATTACCATAATTTTCTAAAAAGTTATGATAAGTTAAATAAAAATGGTACCCAATTAATATCACTCATACGCAGAGTGGACTTAAAATATAAATTTATTGTTTTTATCAAATAATTGAAGGATTTTAATGTAAATTTTAACTAAAAAAGTAAATTTTTTTAAAATTTGAATAGCTATTGTTTTACTATAGCTTAATAGGCCGCCAATTAGTGTCTTTTTTGTATGAGTATCCTTATATTTAACGTACACACATTTGTTAAGCATTCTTTGCCTTGTCGAAAACAATTAGTAGATTTTTTGTTTTTGTTTCTAAAAACAACAAAATTCAAATCATTTCTCTCTCTAATTATAATTGTTGTTTGTAGCAAATTATAAAAAAAAATACTATGCAGGTAGTACTACAAAAAAAAGAAGTACAAGGTTATAAGCACCCAAGGCACTCAAGCGTTAACTTCAAGAGTGCTTTAGATTTAACAAAAAGCTAACAAAATATACATATGAAGAATATGCTGAAAAAGTAGCACGAACTTTAAAATTAGAAAAAAAACTAAAGTTAAATTTCAATTAAAATATTTGTTAATTCAATTAAAAGTTTAATTGAATTCGGTTCCATTAAGGAAAATGTAGTATTACTTAAAATAAATTGTAACTATTTTTGTTTTTTTTTTTTTTTTAAATAAAGAGAAGCAACACTCAGGAAATTCTTCCTATTAATTGATGTGTTGCTTTCTTTGGAAAGGGGATAGTGGAGAGATGAACCTGATGGAGAGTTGGCGAAATTATTGAAGCTTTTTGGTTCATAGCCCTGATTCATTATTTTACTTCGGTGGGGTCAAGTGCTATGGGAACACCGAAGGTGGGCGCAGCGATACATATAAGTGTTAGAAAACTCATACATATTATTTTTCTAAATTGATGTTGTCGTCACCGGGAATCGAACCCGTGACCATCTGTGTAACAGTCCAACGCGCTAACCATTACACCATAACGCCCACATTGATTTCAGTTTTAATTAAGATTTAAATCATATATATTTAAAATTTAATTGAATATTGCTTTTAGGTAGACACTATTAAAACATTTCGCTAAGAAATTGGGGAAAATCGCTAGATTGAAGAAATTGCTAAAATTAAAAAAATTTAAAATAATTACCAAAATTAAAAAAGTCTTCAAAATAGATAAAATCTACAAAATTTGAACAAATTTACAAAATTTGTAAAAAAAACTGCTAAAATTGATAAAAGGGCATAATTAAAAAATTGCTAAAATTTAAAAAATCAAAAAATTAAAACAAAACTGCCAAAAATTGGAAAAATTTAAAAAAAACGACAAAATCGGATAAATTTTTTTCTTGAATTTTTGCGATTTTTTTTTAAATTTTAGCGCTTTTTCTCCAAATTTTAGCAACTTTTTCCAATATTAAATACTTTTTTATTTTGTTTTTTTTGGCAATTTTTTTTTTTTTTTAATTTGTTGTCATATGCGTTATAAAAACTAGAAATGTTGTGTGCAGAAAATTCATTTTCAGTTAAACCTTTAATAGATGCTATTAAACTTTAAATTCAAAGTAAGTTTGAAATCAAACATTTAATATATGTTATTAAACTTTTAATTGAAAGTGAGTTTGAAATCAAACCAAAGTTTAATTGAAATTTTATTGATAATTATTTTTTTTTTCTGTAGAATTTAATGAGACAGTTGAGAAATTTTGACTATGGCCTAAGAGCATACTAATATTATGGTTGTAGTGATCATTATATGATCAATGAAAATAAAGGATCGTATTTATTATAACAACGATCTAACTGTGGAAAATCGCCACATACTTTTCGATTATAGTATATGCCCAACATTGCCTTTCATGTATATGTTTCATTTTAACATTCCATATGTTTGCTAATAATAAAATATCATCATGTTAAACATGTTGAATTTTGTTTGAGAGTGTAAAGGAAAAAAAGTGTGTAAAGTTTATTTAATATTAACAGTTACAAATGAGTACTTTTGCATAAAACAACAACACAAAAGCATAAAATCAAAAAAAAAAAAAAAACAGTAAAATTGACAAGGTAATGATGTTGCTCAAGTGCTATATGTATGTTGTTTATATGAAGGATGACGATGCTGCTGTTGCTGTCGAGGATGTTAAGTATGTTAGCTATTGTTTCAAAATTATTAGCTAACTAAAGCTATGTTATGTTAAACATACAGCTAAAGGGGTTGAAACATTCTGTATGTAATTGTTAATGCAACAGTCTTTTTTTATGAGTTTGAAGTGTTGCGCTGAAAATGATGACGTAAATTGTGTGATGACTTTTTGATGGTGAATAAAAGAAAAATGTTTGCTTAAAAACGAACCTTGATACTTTCTTTTCTATGCTAATTATAAGAGTTAAATAAATATTTGTTTGCACGAAAACGCTAATGAGCAAAAATGAGATTTATGATATAAAGTGAAATATGAATGGAAAATTTTGATAATATCGGAAAAGCTTTAGATTGTTGTAGTTTTTTCTAAGACAAAAAAATTAAGAACAATACTGACATTTTGAAACATTTTTTCAAAAAAAATTTTTAAATTTTGTTGCGTTTCTGCTATACTTATAAATTTAAAGACATTCATATATTGCTTAAATGCATGGATGATAACCGATTCGATGCGGTTATCGGTCAGAGTAACGCTATTTTCTTTTATTTCGGTAGAGGTATTTTTGGGATAACGATATTTCAGTTATTTTGGCAATGGTTTGTTAGCGTTAACAGTATTTTACTTATTTCGGTAATAGTTTTTTTAGCAATACCGGTATTTTAGTTATTTCGGTTACGTTATTTTAGGGATAACGGGTTTTCAGTTTCGTCGGTAACTGTTATTTAAGGGCAACGTTATTTTAGTTATTCAGGTAATTTCAATGTACACCAAAACTTATAGCTCCATTATGCCCGAATCCTGATGTCTGGCTAGTTTATGATCAAAATTAGGGAAAATATATCTATTTTTGGAGATAACATGTTCAGATTATTTCAGTAGCGTTATTTTAAGGATAACACTATTTCATTTATTTCGGTAACGGTATTATAGCGTTGACGGTATTTTAGTTATTTCGGTAACGGTATTTTAAGGATATTGGTATTTCAGTTAAATCGGCAACGGTATTTTACGGATAACGGTTTTTCAATAATTTTTGTAAAGGTATTTTAAAAATTTCTGTAACTGTATTTTAGGTATAGCAATATTCAGTTGAAAAGGCTTTGAATCGATAACAGTATTTAGGTGGTATTGCCTGCCATCCCTGCATTATGCGTAATTTCAATTATTTTCGACCCCTATTGAAACTGACTTTGATGCCTCCCATTTCTCAAGATTGTTTGGATTAAGAGAAACGATAAACTGGTATAGGTAGGGTATAGGTAGGGCATATTTAAAAACAACACTCAAACAAATAAGTTAGTAGAAAAGTTTGTAAAACGTCAGTAAACCAAGTTTACTATTTTTAGCAAATTTTTTGCTAAAATTATGTTTCCAGCTAAAATTTTAGTTATGCTTATTCAACACTTAACTGTTTTGAAATAATGTTTTACAAATATTTTAACAATGTTTTACTAATATATTTTGCTAAAAAAAATGAGCTGATAACCGCATTAATAGTGTGGACGACAACCAGATTGAAAAATATACGCAGAATGAAGTAGATGTCGCGGCATGTCAAGATGTAGTAGAGAAGAGGAAAATTTTACAAAAAAGTACAACGCTTATAAGATGTATAAAAATCAGCCATAGAAGATTTTTGTATCTGCTTTTTCATATATAAAACAAAATTGTGGACGCAAACAACTTAAATTTTGTATTGCAACCGGCTTGTGAAAGTAATTGTATATTTATTAAATTAAAGACAAAATAAAGTATTGACATTTAATAAAGATTAAATGTGTATTTGTAAACTAAATGTTTAAAATTATTATTAATGTAGTATGTACAAACTAGCAATTAGAAATTGCAAACAAATATACGTTCAAATAGACTAAAGCGAAAGGCAAAGACATACATTTGTCAACTTGTAACAAGGATTTTTTAATCAATAAAGTGTTAGAAAAAGTTTTGCAGAAGCTAAATGAATTAATGGAATTGAGTTTTTAGAACAATATTTTAAAACGATGTAATTTTACAATTCTGCCAAAACTTACACCAATTCTGCCAAAACTTACAAGAGATTTTATTTATATTTTATTTTATCATAAAATGTATCACAAATTATTAAGGACTTTAAATTTTATGGAGAAATACAATTTTCATAACCATAAAAAAATCCTTATATACTTTTTCATTTTAGCGAATGTAAAAGAATTTCATATTAAATTACAAAAAACCCATGTTTACATTAAACCGAGAAAAAATGTGTGTTTTCCAAAATAACCGCGGTTTTCATTTTAAGTGTTAATATATTACAACGCAATTGGATTAATCATGCTTAAACACACACACATAAAAAAGGTAATTGATGTCATACAAAAAAATTGTTTGAATATATTTTGGCTCGAAGCGCCGAACATTTTTTAAACTCCTTATATATTTATTATCATTTTCTAAATATTTTAGGATATTTTTAATGGATTTTAAATTTTAATGCAGCAATGATTTCAGTGAAATGTTAAGTTTACGCATAGTGATAAAATTTAAATAATTTTACCGTACATAAAACTTATAAGAACATAACAAAACATGCAAAACTTTCAACTTCCCGCGCAATACCAGTAAGATGTCCTGAAACAAACACCGACATAATTGTGTTCAAATTTAAATTTTTACAAAAAATGTGGCCCAATTTCGAAAAATTAAGCAAATTTACGGAAAAATAAAATATTTCTCCAGATTTGGATTCAGGGTTCCTAAGTTTATTAAAAAATATGTATTTCGAAGACAGTTTAAAATTGTTGATCTTGATTATCCCTAATTTCTGAAAATCTTTTCTTTATTTGATTTATTGTCAAAGAAGTATATTAAACAATACATTTTCACATATTATAATTAATTTGTTTGCAGATTTTATTTTAAAATTATATAAATGTAAAAATTGTATAAACAATCCGTGTTAAACGCGCTTTTAAAAAATTTCTATTTGATCACATTTTTCCAACAATTGCTTTAATTTCATTTAAAGTCCCCTCTTAACTGCCACAAATAAGTCTGTCGCTCCTGTTGCTTTTTGATAATGATAACAAATCCCTTATTCTTTTTTTATTCTTCTTCTTCTTTTATACATCTCTACTATTTTACCTGTCACATAATGTCAATGTATTTAATGTTAGTAGCAAATATAATATTTTCTATATTAAAACCCCCTCAATACATTTAAACATACGCGTACATATGCACACAAACACACACATTCAAAGGCTACAAACAAATGATGCTTTAAGCATTATATAAAATGTGATATCAGAAAGAGTTGTCATATGTCAAAAGCTTTTGCTTGGTAATAATAGCAGTAGAACTAGTAGATGCTCACTTTTTTTTTATTATTATTATTGCAAACCTGTTAATAACACACACAGATACACATAATACCTATATAAATGCATATAAGTTTTGTGTTACAAATTGTATGTTACTGGCTGTAGGTTGTGTGCATGTGGGTGTGTGTGTATATGCTTGAGCTTTGATAACATGTTACATTTCTAAATGCAATTCGTGGGATTAGTATGAATTACAGTTGTAACTATTAAATATGTGAAAAAAAAGAACAAGTTTCGCTACATTTTAAATTATATAAGTGTATTTGTATGGGTTTGTTTGCAGAGTGTGTGTGTGTGAGTGTGTTAACAATGTGTGTATGTTTGTTAGTTTGAAATATCACATTATTTTCTTTGTCTTTATGTTAAGTAATCAGGATGTAATTATGAAAAAATTATAAAAATTTTATTTTTATGAGTTTTATGCAATTATTTTTCTTTTAAGCTGATTTTAAAAATGGGGTAGTAAATTAAGACAAAATACTTTGGTAGTAATTTATAATTTATATAAAAGACAAAACAATTTAAGAGGATTCTATGAAATAAAGCACATGGGATAACAACATTTTAATAAAAAAGAATAACGATTAAAAAATATTTAAAGCTAAATTATGAGCAGTTTTAAATTGAAAAATACTATTTTTATGAAGACAGTTTATTTTTGTAGTGTAGTATTTTATTTGGAAAAGTACATTTTGAAATTTTTTCTGCTAGAACTCTTAAGACTTTTTTAAAAACTATGGTATTTTGGGAACTTGTATTAACTAAAAGTCTTTCAGATTCTTACACACAGAGAAATAAAGTGCCAACCGAATTCAAAAGTGTATATTAAAGGTAACAACTTATAAATTCAGTTAGTACAACGATATTTACATTAGATTTCTGAAAATATTGGGTGTTGCAACTAAAATTCTGTTGAATTAAGCGAACTTTGTTGTGAAAACTAGTAAAACATCTTGTAAATCAGGTATACTATTTTTCAGCAAACGTTTTGCTAAAATTATGTTTTAAACTTTTATACTTTTAGTTATACTTATTCAGCACTTAACTGTTTTGAACTAATGTTTTACTAATATTTTACTAATGTTTTACTAATTTATTTTGCTAAAAAATTGTGTGAACGACAATCAGACTGAAAGATATACGCATAATGAAAAAAGTACAACTCTAGTAAGACATAATATAAAAAAATCAAGCATGGAAGATTTTTGTATCTGTTTTTCATACATAAAACAAAATTGTGGATTAAAACAACTTAAATTTTGCGTCGTCACCGGCTTGTGAAAGTAATTGTCTATTAGTTAAATAAAAGACAAAATAAAATATTTAAATTTAATAAAGATTAAATGTGTATTTGTAAACATTGAAAGGATTTAAATTTTTAAAAATAGTTTAAAAGAGTTTTTCCTCCAAAATTTAGAAATGCTTCTACTGTAAAAATTTATTTTGATATGTAATATAATATAAAAACATATTTTTTTTTTTTTATTATAAATCTTGTTGTATATAAAAACTTGTGTAATATTTTTTGCCAACTCGTCTCAATAATGTTCAAGTAGAGCTGAATCACTTTCTATCTTTTGTAAAATATTTCCTTTTTTGTTAAAAATAAACTGAATTAAACAAAAAAAAAAAACTAAATGTTTATATATATTAATAATCTTGTGCGGCCAAATTGCAAACAAATATGCAATAGGTAGACAGACTTAAGCGAAAGACAAAGATTTTTCTGTTTCCTTTTTCTTATTGCAAAAAAGGGTTGTATATGTAATATTTTGTTATTTTTTTGTTTCGTTTCTATAATTCTCTGCCGCATTTGTATTTCTTTAAAAGATAGCATCATTTAGACAATAATTGATGTAAGTAGTTCAAAGATAATTTCGTTTATGTTATATATAATTATTTCTATTGTTTTTAGATATTACATTAATTCATTTCGTCAATTTGGGAAAATGGACATTTTTATATTTTGTAACGTATTGTAAATTATTTTAAAAAGAATCACAGAAATATGTTTTATGATTTTCAGCAAAATAAATTAACTAAAGTAAAAATTTTCTACAAATTTTTTGAGTTTTTTCAGTCTACTAATATTCAGCAAAAATTGTATTAATTTTTTGCAACGGGTTTTTAATTTCTAATCTACTAAGTTTTAGCAAAATTTTTGCTGAATCTACTAGTTTTGTTGCTAAAAATCAGCTTTTCTGATATTAGCATTTTTTTTGCAAGCACCCTCCTGACTAAAATTTTGCTGACTTTACTAACTTTTTTATTTGAGTTTAGATCTGAATTAAAAAAAATATTTTTTTCAAAGTTTTCATAAGAACATACTCGTATATACTGATATAAGTAAATTTCTAGCCTGTTTTAAATTAAGTTGAACACTAATATGCTAAAAATGAGTTTAAATTTTTTTCAATATTTAACCATGCCTACCCTACTTCGCCAATTTTTTTGAAAAAGTTGCTACTTTATTATAGCACAAAATATTGTTTAATAAAAATTCTAATAAAATAACAAATATTGAACAAAATATAACCAATAATCACAAACCCCTTGACTTTTTACAAAAGAACATTTAAAATATTAAGCAATAAAAATCGAAAAGAACAATCAAATCAGTATGGAATTGAAACATATCCATTGTTGATACATTTTATTTCTTTATACTAAATTTTTTGCTTATTCACCAATAAATTATCCATATTATGGTTGTTAAATACAAATTGAAAATGAAATAAAACGAAAACCCTTAAGGGGCTATGACATACAATAACTAATACTATGATCTGTCGACGACTATGCTGCTGTTGGTGCTGCTACTGCGAATGATGATGATGGTCAGTGTAGCATTATTTCATTGCTGTTGATTTAATTTGTTCCTTTAGGATTCTAGCAACTAAAACCCCCAGAATAGAAGACAAGACAACATGCAAGTAAAGCAAAACTAAAGCTTTTCTATTTTAACATAGTGTACAACTTACATACATATGTTTAATATCTTTGTATTAGAATGTGTGATTATAATTATATACAGTAAAGTCTTTAAATAGCAGAAAAAGCTTTTAAAAATTTGTTTAAAATGACGTTGCAGAAAAAACTAATGAAATATTTGAAAATGTCAATTTAATCTGCTAAAATCAACAAAAAAAATTTGCTAAATATATCTTGACAAAAAAAAAACAGCAAACATAAATTGTTATATCAACTACATTTTTTGCTATATTTATCTTAAATTTCGTTGAATGCAAATAACATTATATTTTGCTAAAATCAACAGAAACATTTGCAAAATAATTGTAAACAGCTGATTTCAGAAGAGCAGGATTTTATTCGCATGTCTATTACAATAAAGCAAATATTTTGCTGATTTTAGCATACTAATTTGTTGGTTTTAGTTAACTAAAATTTAGCTCAAATAACAAAATTATTGTAGATTCAACTAATTTTAGCAGTTTTTCCTGAAACGTCATTTTGAACTAATATTTTGTAGTTTTAGCAAGATTTTTTGTTTTCTATTAGCGAAAAGTAAAGTTCAGAGTATCCTTTAATTAAAGATTTTACTGTTAAACTCGTTTTATATTATTATGACATGTGTCATGCGGCATGTTAACATGCTGGACACATACCATTCCTTGTACATATGTATGTAATGATATATTTATAAAAATACTATATAAAGAGGAAAAAAGTACAGCAAAAAATAAAAAAAAAAAAACAATAACTGCCCTTTTTAGCTGTAATATGCACATTAGAGCGGCATTTTTTTGTATGAAGAAAAACTTTTTGTTGAAAAATTTCAATTTATTGTTCAGATTATTGTAGTATTAGTTCTAAAAGTTTGCACGAAATGCAAATTTGAGAAAAATCGGATATCTTTAACCCGCTACCAAAGTTTTCGCTTTTTGAAATTTTTTTTTTAAATTTCTTTAATAAAAATATGTCTTGCGACTTATAATTGTTTATTAATTTTGACATGGTGAAAACGAATATTTTAAAATTTTTTAAATCGGAATAATGGTTTTCAAGATATTGCTATTTGATTTTCACTAAAAATTTCGTATTTTTCCTCTATTCTAGACATTTTTTAAAAATGATCTTAGAATTTTTGTTTTTGCATGCAAACACTACGAAAAACCTGCTTTCATTTCATCACAATTATGTCTGAAATTAGAGATGATGTAGAACAAAATATATATTGTTAAATTTATTTTAATTTTGTGTCCATATAACAGAGTCTTTGTGCGCAGGTCGCCAAGGGTTAAGTTATCCAATTTTTCTTAGAATTCTCAACAGAAAACTATTGGACCTAGTGCTAAACCAATCAAAATATTTATTAATAAAAATCAAAAGTTAAAGTAAATATTCCTTCAATAACACCGGTTAACAAAAAATAATTGTTTTCTTGGCTTTTATAGTTTTTTTTTTACAGTTTTACGTCTATATGTTAATTCTGGAGATCTTACGATCGGCAGTATATAGCACTTAGATCAAAAACAAAACTTGACATTTAGAAGTCAGACCTAAAAATCGTGTCGACCGCTGTAATCCAGTGTATAAAATTTGAAAAGCATTACAATTTTACTATGTAAATTTTCTGTTCTTCCGAGATATTTGTAGGTAAATTTACAAATTATCCTTCCACCAATACTGACATAATTATGCTTAATGAAACAGTAATTTATTAGCTTTGTAAGTGCATAAATAAAAAAAAAAAATTAGGAACATTTTTAAAAAATTTGTAGAATGGAGGAAAAAAAACTCAATTTTTGAAAAAATCAAGTCGCAATATCTCTAAAACCGTTGGTCCCAATTCAAAGTTTTTAACATATTTGTGCTTAGCATGCCAAAATGAATTAAAAATTATGTGTCGCAAGACATATTTTTATTAAAGCAGTTTAAGATACATTTTCAAAAATTGGAAATTTTGTTCGCGGGGCGCCACTGGTTCATGCTCTACGATTTTTCTCAAATTCGCACCACCTACGTTTTAGACCTTGTTCTACAATAATCGCAACAATAATTGATAAAAACCGAAAGGTGCAAAAAAAAAATTCCTCTCTAATGTACATGTAGTTGTAGTGGTAGAAGTTATAGCATGTGAGTAATTTATACAAGTAGTAGTGGCAGTTGTTTGTTTGTATGTACATTGTACAGTTGTAGTAGTTGCTTGTGGTAATGGTTATGTTGTGGCATTTAAGGTTATAATACTGTTGTTGTTACGAGTATTTCTATTTTTTGTATTTTTCTATTTTTTATTTTCTTTTATATTTTATTTTAAGTTTCATTTCTTCTTATTTTTTTTTCTTTTTTGCTTTTTTCTCATTGCTAATGTTTTATGTTTAACATGATTTAACCAGCATGTGGTAACAATAAGTGTTACCACAAAATCATGCATTAGGTTAGGATGAACATATTCAAGGAACTGGACAATATTAAGCATATTAATGTTTTATTTTTTGGGTGCTAGTATACTATATGATGATTCGGCGATAGTTATTTTAGGAGTTTAAATTTTAATACACAAATATGTTTTAATATACACGTCGTTAAAGAAATGCCATGCTTTTTAATATAAGTATGTCGAAAATGTTTACAATTGAAGGGCTTATTGTAAAAACATGATAAGCCACATTTGTTGTTTTGTGAATTTTCTCTGTTTTCTAGACATCAATTGATTAATATTTGATAGAAGTCTTGCTTAATTAACTATTACAAGTGACTAGAATATAAAGGTCCTGCAAAAATAAAATTTTTGGCTTTCTTTCAACTTTTAAAAGGCGAAAGCACACTAAAAACAAAATGTTGCTTATCAAGTTCTTACAATAAGCCCTTCAATTTATTTCAAAAATACTTTCTGTTTAAAAGTTATGCCTTAAAATGGGAAAATATGTTTATCTCATTAAAGGCATGTCACAGATAGACCAAACTTTGCAGATATATAGAACAATGCTACTGTTGAATATATTTAAAAATTTTAATTTTGTCTAATATTGAGATCAAATCTTTATTCAAAAATATATGAAAAATAAATTTTTTATATTAACGAATTTTAAAAATGTTTGTAAAAATGTTGTGGTTTTTGACCATTTTTTGGAATCATCAAAATCATCAACCCTGACATTATAATTTTTACAGATGTCGTAGTATTTCAATAAAAACCATTATTTTTCTTTATTTTAAATGAAAACGCAATAAATTTTGGAATATTTTAGAAGTTGTGCGTTAGAAAAATTCATGATGGCCCGATCTGTCAGATTTTCAAAAATTATATACAAGTGCTAAAATAAATTTTATCAGAGAACGATATTTTCATATTTTCTCATAAACATAACAATCAAAAATACAAAAGATTAGAACTTTTTCTATTTTTAAACAATTTTTGAAAAAGCTCCCATCACAAAATATCAAAAATTTATTTTTTCCAATAATTATTTGGCTACTCTGGAAACAATTTTCTAGTATTTTTTTTATTTACGGATGTAGTAGAGATTATGAATTACTTTAACGTTTTCTAAATCAATTAATTATCTATATCCAGTAAAAACTGTATGCATTTGCAGTATTGGGTGGAAAATGAAACACTTGGCTATGTGAGCGCAAACATACCCGAAGAGTTTTTTTTTTTTAATAGAATAATATTAAATATTATAAAAAATATATTATTCTCTCACAAAAACAATTTCTATGGATTTTAGATAAAACAACTTATGTTTTTTTTAAAGATTTCTTTTTAAAAACTTTTAAAAATATTGTAATGGTTAGAATTAAAAACATTGTGTGATTTTATTTATAAAAGAATTTATGGTTAAAAAGGTCTCTTGAATTTTAATTTTGACTGAACATCTTAAGTCGATATAAGTTGTTTTGTCAAATAGTTACTTAAGCAGTCATTCAAATATAAGGCATTCTATTTTAAAACTCTAAGTCACATATGCCATTTGGCAAACATTTTCTTGAATTTATTCTTTCAAGTCACTAGTCGTTTTTATCATGCTCTACATCGGTTGAGAAGTCCGACTTTGGGAGGAGTTTAACGTTACTTAGAAGATTGCTTTTACTCTTACATTCTATGGGATGGTATAGTTTATATGTTATATGTTCGTATATGATCGTATATGATCGTATATGACTGTATATGATTTATATATGACCATAATTTTGCTTCCTAACGTATATGGTTATATATGAGACCATATATGATCGTATAGTGAACTATATATGGATCAGCTATACCTATTTATAGTCATATACAAGCCCATATACGATCATATATGAACATTAGGCATGCCTTTCATTATAAGAGGGGATAAAAAAGTGTTTAAATTTGAGGTTGCACCCCCTAGAAATATGCGAAAAGCAAAAAAAAAAACTGAGGAATACAAAGTTTTGGGCCAATTAAATAATATTTAGAAGTGGCTCAAAGCGACTGAAATGTGGAAAAAAAATTATTACGTATTTTTATTTTGTTGGAGCCCGAATACCATTTCTCAGCCTGCCTTACCTCAATTCATACCATTAATAAAATCTGTGATTTATTACTTATCCAAAATGCCCAACATCATAAAAATCGGCCAACGAATAGTGCAGTTATAAATGAAAACAGCTGTCAAAGTGATTATTTTTAAATGAAAGCACCAAATTATTTTCGGTTATTGAGGAAGGACATAAAGGCGGAAACGCTGTATTGGAAAAAGTAGGAGACAAAATTCCAAGATTATATTACCAATTTTTTTTAGTCGCTTTAAGCCAATTCTAAATATTGTTTGAAGCAAAACTTTGTATTTTTCAGTTTTTTTGTTATTCGCATATTTTTAAGGGCTTCCTTTTAAGGGGATACCCAATAATCATATAACATCCCAATTTCACCTGGATTATCCCTTTATTGGAATACTGTATCTGAAATGCATCATTTATATAAAAAACTCAAATTCATAAATTAATGTATACGGTTTTTGTATAAATGTTTAAATTTAGTTTTTCTTCTAGCTTCAGCTTTAACTTTTTTATTGTTGGTGCAACTTAAACGACTTTTTAGTATTTTAAAACATAAATGTTAAGTAGAGTATCAACAACAACAGCAGCAATTTCTTTCTGTGTAGTGCGTCGCTAGCAAAAGATTTATATGAAAATTTTAATAAATTTTATAATAAATGTTAAATGTGAATGGAAATGAATAAACTATGATGCAAAAGTATACAAAAATTTTCAAGTTTAAAAAATTGTTGTTCATTAAACTTATTATATGGACTATTTTTCGTTTCGTTTACAATCCTTATAACACATTTTTATATCGATGGCTTAATGTATTCAGGCTTTATCTCGATATATTATTACTTAATAAATTTTTGGAAAGTTTTTGATATCAACTTTCATTGTGTCAAGTTTTGATTAAAAAATTTTATATCTTGAATTAGTTAAATTTATTTAAGTATTCAGATTTTATATTTTTTTTCGGAAAATATTTTGAGTTCGAAACTTTTTACATAAATCTGTCGATATTATAATAAACTACGATTTTTATGAAAAAACTATTTTGGTAAAATTTCTTTCCTGTTAATTTTGAATACGTCAAAATTCAATTATGTGATATATTTTCCAAATTAAGTGATGTTTTAAAATTAAATATTTTGTTAGTTTTCCAGAATTCTTTGTACTATTCTACCATAGTTTGCTTAATGCATTAATGCATAGTTTTCCCTTTAGCTTCTAAAAGCTGTATGTGGTAAATACTACACCAACATAAAAACAGAAAAGCCTTTATCAACACATATATAAATTGTTTGTTGAAAAAAGTACTTGAATATTTTAAGTTTTTGTTGACAATTTTCTTTTTTATATTAAAAACAATTTTAACAAATTTTTTTTCATTAGAATTTTTTTCTTTTACCAGAAATTGTTTTTAAAAAATTTTTTTCCTTGCTAAATACCTGTGGCGTTGGAATTCTTTGTATTTTATGTACCCATATAGACGTCATCTGTGTTTAAGGAAATATTTTAATAATATTTTTTTTTGCATATTTTGTGTTTTTTTTTTTGTTGTTTAAAAAAAAAACATTTCCTTTTTTTTAAATTTACAAACAACATAGAAAAGCAATTAAAAATATTTTTTTTAAATGAAAATTATATTCTATAAAAATAACAATGATCAAAAACAGTTCTTTAAACATTTCTAATATAACACCTAAAGTTAGGCTACAAATATTTATTAACTTAAAAGCCAAAAAGTATGCATTATAATATATGCAAATATTAAATAACGTATTTAAGTTAATGGTTTACGTAATGTGTTAAATAATGTTATATTTAAAATTTTTTTGTGTTAAAAACTATGATTTGGGGATTTTTTAATCAAATACTATTCGATAATTAACTCTTTAAGGCACATTGAGTACAACAATGTGCCTTTTTCATTTTCGACCTTTTTTAAAAATTATTTAAAAATATAAAAAGGTCTAATTAATATGATTAATTAATTTGGTCAATACTCTTTTTATTTTGTATTTGTTTTTAATTCTTTAATTTTTGAGCTAATAAGACCTAAAGTTATTAATGTAAATAAAATAACAGTTTATTACTGTTATGCTGATGAAAAAATATGAAAATGTGTTTTTCTGCTAGAAATTTGTACATCGGCTGTATATAATTTATGAATATCTGACCGATCGGACTATGAATGTTTCAAATACACAAAGTCTAAAATATTCTAAAATTTATTTCGTTTTCACATATTAAAAACTAATGGATGGTTTTTATTAAAATCGTTCGAAATATATATAATTGGATGACACTTTGAATTAAAAGTTTAATAATATCGTTTAAATGTTTAATTGAAAATTAATTTAACCCATAATGACAACAATTTGAAAATAATGTGAAAATTTAAAAAAATCACAAAAATTAAAAAAAAAACGCCAAAATTGAAAAAGTCTTTTAAATTTAAAAAAAATCGCTAATATTTAAAAGAAATACACTAAAACTTAAAAAAACTCCAAAATTAAAAAAAAAAAATAGTTACATTCTTCAAAATTGAAAACAAAAATTGCTAAAAATAAAAAAATCAACAAAATTAAAAAACGTCAATATTGAAAGAAATCGCTTAAATAAAAAAAATTATAAAAAATCGACAAAACTTTGAAAAAAAATCAGCAAAATTTTAAAATAACTCTCCAGTTGAAAAAATTTAAAAATTAAAAAAAAAATTTCAAAACTTAAAAAAATCCAATAGTTTAAAAAAAATAACTAAAATTAAAAGAAACTCGCCAGAAAATTAAAAAAGTCGTAAAAATTTTAAAAACAGTGAAATGATATAAATGGCAAAAATTAAATTTTATAGTTTTTTTTAATAAGGGCGATTTTTTTTTAATTTTAGCGATATATTTCAATATTGATGTTTTTCATTTGATCGTTTTTCGATGTTTTCAATTCTGGCGTTTTGTGAAGATTTTAATCTCCATTTTTTTTGGCGATTTTTTTTTTTTACCAATTTTGGTGTATTTTTTTAATTTCAAAGATTTTTTCAATTTCGGCAGTTTTTTTTCATTTCTGACAATATCTTTTAAATTACTAGACGTATGATTTTATACGTCAATTAATAAATACCAAAAGACATTAATCATACGCCTAGTAGTACTCGAATTTAAATCAATTAAAAAAATGTATATATTTTATTGGACATAATTTTCCATATCTTTGGAATTTGTCGTGGATTTTCTAATATTAGACCTTAATTTCTTTGTTGTATTATAGACTTTACTACAAATATTAAAAATAAATATAGTTTTTGGTATATAGTATTTACCTTTCAAATTTTTTTCAAAGTAAAAAAATCAGTTTTGGCAAATTCAGATTTTTTTTTTAATATGTTTTTACCTATAGCTTTGAAACTGCTAAGCCGCTTAAAACTACTAAGGGAAGTTTCGTATTTGATTGCCTTTATATTGGTTTATATAGTACAAAAATACGTGTTGCTTTTGGGCCAAGAAAAAGTCAAAATAATCAAACTGCCTCCAATAAAAAT